>JANAVB010023121.1:0-322548 GCA_029216955.1 Iris pallida
CTCTCTCCGGCGACTCTCACTCTCTCTGGCGACTCTCTCTCTCTCCGGTATTTTGGTTGTTGGTGGTGGGAGGTGGCATGGCTCGGGGGGAGGGGCAGGGGATGCGGGGGTTCGGGTGCGGGGCGCGGGCTGGGGGACGAGGCGACTGGGGAAGGGAACTAGGGGTAGGTTCGGGTTAGGGTGGGTATGTGTGGCGGTGGGGGGGGGAGCAGGGGGGTGGGGGCGGCTGGGGAAGGGAGCAGGGGGGAGTGGAGGGTTAGGGTTCGGGTTAGGGGTGGTGTAGGGGGGGCTTGGTCAGGGGCACCGATAGTGCCAAAAATCTGATATTAGTAATACTTTTTATTTTCCGACACCGAAAAATGGTATACTCCGATTCGAACGCACCGATAGTGCCGATATTTGTAACAAGTAGTTTTGTTGGTTGGTTAATTGGTAACATGGTGATCGGGACATATAGTCCGTACAGCCATTCGAACTGGCGAGACAGAAACTATGGTACGACATATTGATCAGGACATAGTCCCTACAGCCATTCGACTAGCGAGGCAGAAACTATGTAGCCGTAGATAAAGTTGACTGCCCTCCGACCCTCATCCCTCGGCAATGATGATATGACAACCTATCACTACATCTTATATAGTAGTAGATGATGTCTTAGTATTACATTATGTGAGTTCATCTTGATTCTGTTACATTCTTCAGATACTAGATACGATAAGAACATATACTACACCATATGTACAGAACATAGATGATTCACACTAATGTTTCCTAGAATGAATTTTGGGTTGTGTTCTGAGCCATCCGTTCTCACACTTGGTGATCGGGACATATAGTCCCTGCAGCCATTCGACTGGCGAGACAGAAACTATGGTACGACATGGTGATCAGGACATAGTCCCTGCAGCCATTCGACTGGCGAGGCAGAAACTATGTAGCCGTAGATATAGTTGACTGCCCTCCTACCCTCATCCCTCGGCAATGATGATATGACAACCTATCACTATATCTTATATAGTAGTAGATGATGTCTTAGTATTACATTATGTGAGTTCATCTTGATTCTGTTACATTCTTCAGATACTAGATACGATAAGAACATATACTACACCTTATCTTACAATTATATTATTTGTGAATATCGATCTTACCAGATGGCACCCATAACCCGAGGAGCGGTACGTCGTTTGAAGGAAACAATAATGCTGAGGTGGCTCCTCCTACTGTTAAGGAGGAAGTGGCACCGGTAGCTAGTGAGATCGGGAGTTCTATTCATCCAGCACCGGTAGCTAGTGAGACCGGAAGTTCTATTCATGCAGCACTTGCAAGGGACTACATCTCTCCTGTCGCCATCGATCCCACTTATTCGAGGTGGTTGCGTGATCGTATCACTGAGCGTTTGCGTGAGCTGCGTGGTTCTCATTAGCTATTAGTACTTATTTGTATTGGACTATTTGTATTGGGTTGTTTTTGTATTAGACTATTTGTATTGGACTACATATATGAATTAGTACTGTGTCAATTTCTAGATTGTATTGGACTACGATATGGTGATCAGGACATAGTCCCTGCAGCCATTCGACTGGCGAGGCAGAAACTATGGTACGACATGGTGATCAGGACATAGTTCCTGCAGCCACTCGACAACCAACTGGAGAGGATACTCTGAGAGATCCATCTGAGTAGGACGTATACTCTGAGAGATCACCTTTACAAGAATGATATCAGTAGTGGGATTGAGTGTTGGAGGAGATATTATCAGAGTATACGTCCTACTCAGATGGGTCTCTCACCGTTACTATTTTTTCTGACAGCATGGTGGATGTGCTCCGTCAATAGATTCTTGTTCTGAGCCAAAACTTTGCCCCGGAGCTCAAGTGGACATCCTTCGTGTAGAGCTCGAGCGAGAGGTTCATGACAGCATGGTGGTCTCCTTTGTCAAAGGATTCTTGCTCGTCCCACAACCTATTGTGGGACGAGCAAGAATCCTTTGACAAAGGAGACCACCATGCTGTCATGAACCTCTCGCTCGAGCTCTACACGAAGGATGTCCACTTGAGCTCCGGGGCAAAGTTTTGGCTCAGAGCAAGAATCTGTTGACGGAGCACATCCACTATGCTGTCAGAAAAAAATAGTAACGGTGAGAGACACTACACCATAATATGCAATTTGTAACACATTGTTTTCCAAATAGTAACGGTTATTAACGTTACAATCTGGTAACAGTTATAACCGTTACTATTAGCAAAAACCATTACTACAATTCTGATTCTATAATTTTTATAAGTTTTATATTATTTGTAACAATAAAAACTGTTATAAATTTACAACTTAGGTCACATGCATAACATGTGCCAAGAGAAAAGTGTTACTAGCTTCCAAAAGGAAAAAAGTGCCCCCAAAATTTCCCGCACTCATTTTGGATGGTTTCCCCTTCCCCTCTCGCGACCTGTGACCGCCGACTAGGCTTCCCTCTCCTTCTCTTCGATTACTGGAGAAGCAACGAAGGTGCGCCTCTCTTTCTCTCTCACGATCTCTCAAGATTTTGGTTCTATTAGGGTTTTGATTTTCTTAGGGTTTTGGTTTTTCTTAGGGTTTTAGGTTTCCTTCTCTCAAAATCTTAAGATTTTGAGCATAGTCGAAGCAACGAAGGTACTTCCCTCATACTCTCTCTCTCTCCTCTCTCATCTCTCTCTCTCTCTCTCTCCCTCTCTGATTTTTTGGATTTTGTTGATTTTTGGTTTTTTTATTGTATGTTAAACTTCAAAAATATGAGGAATCTGTTCATCTCATATTATGTGGTCGAACATTTGGATGTTTTTGATTTTTTGATTTTGTTGATTTTTGGGTTTTGTTGATTGTACGTTAAATTTCAAACATATGAGGAATTTGTTCTGTCATTATTCTGTCGAGTGCCTTCTGCTGCCTGCACTATCCTCTCAGACTCTGTGTCGAGAGCGCTCGTGGCTTCGTCGAGAAGCAGAATGCGAGGGTCTTTGAGAATAGCCCTCGCGATGGCAACCCTTTGCTTATGGCCACCGGATAGCTTAGTTCCGTGCTCTCCGACCATGGTGTCAAATCCCTAAAATCCATCACACGTTGAGCAATTTAGTCGTGTTTAGTAACCGACAAGTTTTGTGCTGCTCAAGATTTCTGGAAAGGAAAATTAAGGGTGGTTTATGACCTGAGGCATTTTGTCTATGAACTTGGAAGCATTAGCAAGCTCTGCAACTACTCATATCTCCTCTGCAGTTGCACCATCTTTGTCGTAAGCTATGTTATCCCAATTTTCCCTCTAATCCACCTCAGTTGGAACTCCTTGAGGTTTATTCCATCCACAAGTACCTATAATCCACCTCAGTTGGAACTCCTTTATTTGTAGTCCTTGAAGTGTTAATAGAAAATTTTAATTATATAGATTATTAGCTTAGGGTGTTATGTCAGTAGTATGCGAATATTTGTAGACATGACTTTATCCTTTTTAAACATATAACATTAGAAGTTAGTAGTAAAAAGAGGTAGAGATGGAGTCTAATATTATTTTTCTAGTATGGTATTTTAAACCTAACATGTCGCAAGCAATGCTTTTTTCTATTATTTTTTTTGTGTTATTTGTAAGCAATATGTGTTGTGATATAAATTCTTACTAATATGCATCTTCTTTCTTCATTTGTTAGGTTTGTTGTTTGAGAGGATATAATTTTTTTCCTTTCATGTCACGATCGATTTCAAAAGGGTGGATAAAACATCCACATAGAAATGACGTCGAGTACAAACAAGGGGTTCTATTTTTTATGGACTTTGCAATGAAACACTCACCCCGGCGCTTACAACTTGTAGTTGACCTTGTAAAATATGCAAAAATGAAAAGAAAGCTATACTAAATTCCTTAACACTAATGTTATCAGTTATATAGTTTGGTAGTATATAATTTGATGCATATGCCAATGGCTTCGTAAGAGTACTTTTGATGCATGGTTCCCATTGTGATCTGAATGACACTAGTAGCACAAGTTGAGGCTCATGCCATTTATTACAGAGAACGATGTTAGGAACCATTACAGAGAACGATGTTAGGAACCATTCACATTGTTGTGGAAATTTAGAGGAGAAAAATGAATATTTGGGTTGGTGAGAGGAACCATTTTTCCTCCTATGTTCCTTCCTCTTGGGAACCAAATTTCTTTCCTCCTTATTTTTTTTGGCATCCAAACAAAGGAAATGAATCATTTTCCTTTCCAAGGCTCCAATTCTGCAAACCAAACGTTACTTTTCATTAGTAGGCTCGCACTTCAAAACGGTTGGAGAGAGAACATTTGTTCATATAAGACCGTCTATTTCGTTCAGGAAGATTGTCCATCGTTGAATACTGTGGTGAGCAATCTCGTCGTTATCTTTTTATCATCGTACTTGAGATTTGTGAGGGTTGAATCTGAAAATAAATTTAAACATAGTGGTATCAATCTTGTATTGTTATTGTAACAGAGATTGAAAATTTGTCCGGATGACGAAGTCGCCACATATATGTACTTTGGATCTTGGTTGGCTCTCGCATAGCGGGTTTGTTGTTTTCGCTAGCTTTGTGAGAATTCAGTCAAAATTTCTAGTGCAAGGTGTGTATTTTCCCTATATTTATAGAAGAGGTGAAAACTATAAATTTTTTGCAACTATACTACCTTTTGTGAGTGTTAGTCCATCCTTGTTGATGGAGAGAGGGAATGGTGTGTATATATTTTTATATATCAAGCCATTCTATTTTAGATTTTCAATTGTACGATTAAACCGTTTTCAAAATGATATAAAATCTTACTAATATTCATCTTTTTCGTTTGTTAGGTTGATTGTTTGAGATAGGATATAATTTTTTGCTATCATGTCAAGATCGATTCCAAAAGGGTGGATAAAAATTCCACATAGAAATAAGTCTGAGTGCAAAGAGGGGGTTCAATTTTTTATGGAATTTGCAATGAAGCACTCACTCCGCGGACTTACAACATGTAGTTGCCCCTATAAATAAAAATTCTACATCAAGCTAGCGATTCATCGACAAAGTTATCAATTTGTTACAGGCTTGTCGGAGTCTACATGCTTGTTTTTATCTTTCCTCGTGTATTATGAAAGTAAATATTTTTTATCCAGAACTTGTGTCCTTTTGTTATCTTCAATGAGCCTCCTTGTATGCTACCTCTTCATTTTGATATTTGTTATTGCTCTAATGTGTTGATGAGTGCAGAATGTCATCCAATCCTAGTGGAACACAAGCCCCCCTACATCAAAAGACAAAAGATACTTGCTCCATATTGAAGCAAATGGTGTAATTAGAGGTAAAGACGAAACAAAATGGAGTAGTAGATGTGAAAAATATATTCGAGCTCACATCCCAATTGGTTATGATGACTGGAGGAATGTGGATAAGGTGTACCCTGACGCTCTTTGGAATTCGTTGATGGTAAATCACTCTTTTGGTTTACTTCTTTACATATATTTTGAGCATTTTTTTGTAATTGTTTCAGCTACTTAAAGAATGCCTTATATGCTTTATTGTTGTTGTGGCAGATGGAGTTTGAATTCAATATTGATTCCATCCTTGCTCGACCACTATTGGAAGCAAAATTTCCATAATTTTTAAGGACAATGAAGTATCACCTACGAGCCACAATCAAGAACAAAGAAGGAATATACTTACCGAAACCTCTAGCACTGGCTCAATGTCCTGATGATATTGATAAAATCTGGTGAGAGAAGTTTATCGGGAATGAGTACACTCCAAAGAAGATTGAGCAACGTAAGAAGAATGCTGAAAACAAGGCCCAATGTAAAATCTCCCATGCTCTTGGAAGAAAAAGTTATAAAAGAGTATACGAAGAATTGATGTGTATTATACCATAATTTTACTCCAAAAAAGATTGATATTATTACCCATGCTCTTGGAAGTACTGTTTTTAATTCCTACTTGTACTTGTAGGAGGAAGAACATCCTGCGGAGGGTGTTACACGGTCAGAAGCGTGGAAGAGAGCCCACAAAAGTAAGGCTACTGGAAATGTGCTTCCATGTGCATTGGAAAAATATGTAAGTACAAAATGAGGTCCTATTTGTATAAAATAAGGCTTTCATATATGTTATCATTCTATTCATGCTCCTTTATGGATGATAAAGAGAATTGACAAAGTTTCGCAGTCATATATGTTATCGTTCAAATCTTTTTAGCCTCCTTAAACTCATATTTTTCTTATAACATGTCAAATCACAGAATGAATTAGAAGCAACAGAAAAGAGGCAAAAAGAAGCTGCAAATGCGAGTGGTCATGATGGTGTGTCAAGCCTAGAAGACCTTGAGACTGACCCTATTGCTGAAGTTTTTGGAGTTGATAAAAAAAGAGTAGTTGTCGTGTAGTTAGCTCCACATCCTCGGTGAAGCAAGTAAAAATTAGACAAGCAGCAAAGGCAATAGCCAGCAAAAATACCATCCCAGAGGTTCTCCAAAGGTTGGATATTGTTGAGGTTATGTTACGGGAATTGCTCACTCGTGGCGACGCTACACATCAACCCCAAAATCCAATTTTTGCTTCTGGCATGCCCGAGACAGAAGGGGCGTCTAACTCCGTGCATATCAGTAAAACTATAAAAAATTTGAATCCTGTTTTGAATACCGTCGGTCGTGTCCCTAGTAACAACAATAATAGTCCTATTGTCCATGGTAACAAAAATAATGGCCATGTTGTCCATGATAACAATGATGGACCGGCTCCTGGAGGAAAACAAAATGTTATATTACTTGGACGGGAACGAGAGGATGTAGCCAAGGGATTTATAGCATCTCACACTATCTATCATGGAAGAAAAATGAAAGATGATGAAAAAATTGTTTATGTGTCCGAGGTGATAAAGCCAGAAGCAACAGTTTATGATGGTCCACAAGATGGAATATCTTTTCTTTGTGAAATAGCTGATGGAGGTTTTCTTATTTGGGGAGCCAAACGGCTCCGATATTTGTAACAACAGGTATATATATACAAACGATAAGTATGTGTTGATAGTAAAGTGTTTATGTGATTATATTGATCTTGAGCTTACTGTATGCAGTATGGAGTGCTTCGAAGGAAGGTTGGTGGTGTACTTTTGGAGGTACGCTCAATTTGATAAGAAAATATATTTCTTACTTTCGCATTATCTAATATAAGATTTATTGCCAAATATTCCAATCAAGAAGGAATGGATTAAACTATATGCAATGAATGAATGGCTAAGGCTAATGAATGCAAGACATCAATTACCAATATGGGCAGGGACTGTCCATACAAATATGGACTGAACATTCAAAGACAACAAGACTTAAGTAGTGCATTTAGCAAGGGTGGATCAAGACGGATGAAGGACAGAACAGAGCTACATATAGGAACATAGGTTTATAGATGCAAGGACAGTTAGTGGCTTGCCTCAAACATGTACACTACATGTTAGAAACCACGTATAAAACCCACACTCTAACCAGCATGTCCTGCTGCCTACATGCAGTTCATCTCCCCTTTTTCCATGACCTGCATGGCCAATGACTCTCAAACCTGTTGCACTTGCTCGACCCCATATGTTATCTCATCTTATGTCTACTTAGCTTCCCATTTGAAACTCACACATATGCCTATTCACATATAAGCCAACTCACCTAACTATAAACCTATCTATCCATGATACAAATGAATTAAAGATTGGACTATAACTAATGTACTGATACCATCAAGTATCAAAGTGGGATAGATAACATGCAACCAACGGACTGGGCAAGTAGTAAGTACCCATGGACTGAACTAAAGACATCCTAGGACTGAACTAGCTAAGGGATTCAATTAACATGAAAGCAGTGGACAAAGCAAAGACTATGTTCTGCTAGCAATACACAAGGTCCCTGGGTAACTGCCTACATGGGTACTTATGTTAATTGAATCCCTTTGTGCTTTCCTGGGTTGTTATGTCATCTACTGAGAGCTGAGAGATCTGGTGTCTTGCTATATAGGCCATAGCAAATATAGTCCTCTACTCATTTTCTCCACCACCATCTTTTGTTCCTACTGTAGTATCTAGCTACATCAGAATGTAGACTATTCTGTTTTTGCAAAATGCATATTAAGTTGACTCTGTTTTAAGATCAAGTTGTAGTTTTCTCCTCGGCCTCCATCTTCATCTGATTCTTCTGGGTGGTTACAGCATGACATAGTCGATTTTGTTTTTGTAGGATGCAAAATATGGTGACTATGTTTCTACATATGGTTGACTAATTGTGGTAACCTGTTTCTTCCAATAATTTATGATACATTTAACACCCTTTGGGGCGATGTATGTTGCAGTCATCTGTCTACATCTATCTTTGTTTACTTGAAGAATGTGTAAGGTGTAAGTTCATTATACCTTGTTTGCAAATAAATATTTGCAAGGGGTGTGTATGACAAGAAACATCATGTTGGCCTCATCCAAAGGTCCCAACAACGATGGAGCATGTGGCCAAGACTGGCATTTAAGGTGTGACCTTAGACGATTATTTAGAATCTTGACCCAAACATCCGTCCTTCCCTACTGCACTAATCTTCCACCAAAAGCTTTATCAAAAGTAGGTGCTTTGTTCTGAGTGTCCCTGTTTAAGATTTTTCTGGGGTGCTATCATTAGTATTCCAAAATAAATCCTATCTATTTATTAGCCCATTGGATCAATTTTAAGATTGATTTTGAATAACGATGGTTAATTAATTGTCTCTATTTTAACTTTTAAGTAGGAGAAATAAATAAGAACATATTATTGATGTCTACAGCTTTTTATATTAGTTTTATATGATTTGATTTAGTCTCTTACCAAACCAAGCCCCATCTCCACTTGACATCAACCACCACCAACACAATTCCTCCTCCCGAAATCTCCAAAAGCCACTTTTGCTAGTGATACTTATGATATCTTATTCAAAATTTATGCCGTCCTCTACTGTCCTCCGTTGATGGGCATCACAAGATAGATCAATGCTGCAACTGCAAATAGTTGCTGCTGGCTGTGTTGTGGCTGCGGATAACATCTCAAACATTGTGAGTTTTGGGACCTATAGTGGACCGTATTTCTCGGACGACTTACACCCGATCAAAACATATTATGGGGATGTTTGCTTCTATCTCTAGATTTGAAACTCGAATCATATGTTTAAAAAATGTAAAATCTTTGGATCTGTACCATCAGTTCTTCATTTACGGAATCAGCACAACTACCAAAATTAACTGAACATGCCAATTAAAATCTTCATAGCTGCATAATTATGGAGTCAATATGGCCATGACAGCAAGTAGAGAAGTGAAGATGACAATAACATGAAGTATCTGTAAAAAAGAAGGAAACAACACTGGATAAGTACCCATGGTCTGATATACTAATGAAAATGACAAAGGGAATGAACAAAAAGGACTGAACTAATAGGTAGGGACAAAATAGATGTTTGTGGACAAGGTATGGACATGAAAAGTTCATCTAAAGAAAGTATGGTCAGAACTGAGCTTATCCCAAAACATGGATAGATGTAATTAATTGTTACACAATAATGATACATTAAGTATTGAAGTCTCCTTCCTTGTATTTCCCATATCCACAGACCAAGTTATGGACTGGTCTTTGGTGCTAGCTGCTACCTCTCCCTTTCTCCCAAATGGCTGAACAAAAGAGTGAGGAGACTGATCATCATGAATTTAGTTGACTGAACCTTATTTCTATGGTCTGAATCAATGTGGTGGCAGGGGACAGTATGCTTATGGACAGAACCAGTTGAGAATGGTCTGCACAAGTGCAGAACAGAAAGGCCCAAAGTCCCCAATCAATCTTTGTTTTGTTTTTTTGGTGTCTTTCACTTGCTTAATTATGTTCTATTATTTTTGCAGGTCATATCTTTTTATGAAGGAGCTCGTGTCATCTTGTATTTTATATTATTTTGTTTTGTTTTTCATTGTTACTTTCAGGAGTACTTCAGGTTATAAAATTCTATTAAGCAACTGTTTTTCCTTAAACTTCTTTTACTAGTTTGTATGTTTTTATTTGATACTTCTTTTACTCTTACATGCAGGAATATGTACAGTTTTAGCATGGATGCAAGCACTTTCATTCTTCCTCAAGAGAGCCTCGTCTTGATTATCCAAAAACACAAGTTTGAAATGTTTTGTGGTTTGCTTCATGCATCTAGAGCCTTGTTTTGTTGTCATTGAAACCAACAATGGAATGTTTCCTTATTAAAATATTAATGTATGGATGCTATTGAACTTCCTGTGGTTTAGTTGCTTATTAATCAAATATTATGTGGTTTAATTACTAATTTGAATGGTTGAATTGTTATTCGAAATTATGTGGTTTTGTTTCTAGTTTGGAATGGTTGAATTGTTATTGCAAATTATGTGGTTTGGTTACTTGCTCGGAATTGTTATTGAAAATTTCGTGGTTTTGTTATTGGTTTGGAATGGTTGAATTATTATGAAAGTAAAATATTATGAAATTGGATATGTGTTGTTTATTGTTTAGTTACCAGTTGAATGTAGTTTTTTTTAATTTAAATAGTCCAATTGTAATGGTTATAACTGTGACAATTAGTGGAGAATAGTAACAAAAAAAATAATGTAGTCACAGTAAAAACTGTGACAAAACAAACTAACTACAACATTAATAACTGTGACAAATAGAATATTGGTCACGGTTACAACCGTCACATAAATGGACTTCTATCACGGTTATAACCGTTACCAAAACAACTGTTTGTCACGGTTATAACCGTGACCAAAACAAATATTTGTAACGGTTATTACCGTGACTAAATATTAACCACGCCCCACTAGTAACGGTTATTACCGTGACGAAAAATAATTGTCACGGTAATAACCGTAGGTAGTGAAACCCATCTGAGTAGGACGTATACTCTGATAATATCTCCTCCAACACTCAATCCCACTACTGATATCATTCTTGTAAAGGTGATCTCTCAGAGTATACGTCTTACTCAGATGGATCTCTCAGAGTATCCTCTCCGGTTGGTTGTCGAGTGCTACTTAGTTAAAGTTCAAGTACTACTTAGTTGTGTGTCTCTCTCTATCCATCTCACTATCAACGCTATTGTGTTGTTCCCCCTTACATCTGATAGTTCTTTCATTTATTTGTCAATTACTGTATTTCAGTTCTAGTTAGTTTTATATGATTCTCTGACAGTTCTCTTATTTATTTTGTATTTTGGCTCCAGCTCCAGCTCCATTTGCATTAATCTACGGTACGACATGGTGATCAGGACATATTCCCTGCAGTCATTCGACTGGCGAGGCAGAAACTATGTAGCCGTAGATAAAGTTGACTGTCTTTCGACCCTCATCCCTCGGCAATGATGATACGACAACCTATCACAATATCTTATATAGTAGTAGATGATGTTTTAGTATTACATTATGTGAGTTCATCTTGATTCTGTTACATTCTTCAGATACTAGATACTAGATTCGATAAGAACGTATACTACACCATATGTACAGAACATAGATGAATCATACTAATGTATGCTAGAATGAATTTTGGGTTGTGTTCTGAGCCATCCGTTCTCACACTTGAAAAAAAATAAAATTTTCTGTATTTTGTCTGACGCACAAATGCCGCTCGAGTGAGCCAAAGGCACATGCAGCCACTTCCCTCCTTCCATTCCCCCTCTCCCTCTCTCATGCTATCAACGTCACAACTTTTCCAGTGTTGCTCCCTCTAATGATGATGAACGCAAAAATCAAAAACCCCCCACTCCTTTCTCACTCTTCACAGTTCTCACAACAGGAAGGATCAGTGTTTTCTAGTTCTTTTCCATCCATCCATTCCTCCGTTCTGATCAAGCCTCCATATATGATATCCAGCTCAAGTGTAGAGGCGGAGGAGAAGAAGTGGACAGGAAGAGGAGGTGGAAGCAGCACAGCCGGCGGCAAGACCTGGAGAAATTTTTGTAGGTTTTCTTCAACATCCGTAGGAGAACTATAAGGATATATCTTTTCACAACATGTCACCTTGTCAAAGACCCTTAATGTGAATATCATGTTACCGCAGTGTCGGAAGACTAACATGACATAATTTTCTAAGCCGTGTGCTTTGACATAATCTTCCCAACTCTTTCCTCCTATGTAGTAATCTTGCACTTCATAAAAAAATACAAGATTACTTCATAGGAGGAAAGAGTTGGGAGGATTATGTCAAAAAATACGGCTTAGAAAATTATGACATGTTAGTCTTCCGACACCGTGGTAACATGGTTGTCACATTAAGGGTCTTTGACAAGGAGACATGTTGTGAAAAAATATATCTTTATAGTTCTCCTACGGATATTGAAGAAAGCCTCTGTACTTCCTCCAGGTCATGCCGCCGGCTGTGCTGCTTCCTCCTCCTCTTCCTGCCCACTTCTTCTCCCCCGCCTCTACACTTGAGCTGGATATTATATGTGGAGGTTGGATCAGAACGGAGGAATAGATGGATGGAAGAGAACTAGAAAACACTGATCCTTCCTGTTGTGAGAACTGTGAAGAGTGAGAAAGCAGAGGGGGGTCTTTGATTTTTGCGTTCATCATCATTAGAGGGAGCAACACTGGAAAAGTTGTGACGTTGATAGCATGAGAGAGGGAGAGGGGGAATGGAGGGAGGGAAGTGGCTGCATGCCTTTGGCTCACTCGAGCGGTATTTGTGCGTCATCTGGTGGCGCTCCTCCGGCTCCAGTACCGTATCCAGCTCCAGCTCTAAACGATCAGTAGTTTCGTTTTTGCATATTTGGACTGTACTATATTTTTGACTTTGTACGTATTTGGAGATATTCAGTTTTTTCGTTGAGGATACTGAGTTTGTACGTATTTACGGATATTGATTTGGTTTGTTGAGGATATTATATATTGACATTGTTCGTTGCGGATAGTATTTTTTTTTATATTTTCTGTATATTCTGGAATGTATTGTGCGTGCCGGTGTTGAGTGTTCCACCGAGGGGGTTGGCGAACCCAGGGATTGGATTCTGTATTTTGTATTTCGTATTCTGTATTTTGGCTCAGGCTCCAGCTCCAGCACCATTTGCATTCTGGAACCTATTTTTTTATATATTTGTTTTAACTTAGCGACGTTTTTAGCGACGTTAACATTAGTCGCTAAATATTAGCGACGTTAATAAATGTCGCTAAATGCGTCGCTAAATGCTGACGTGGCAACACGTGGCACCATAATATAATGTCAGCTCGTCGTCGCCAAAATATCGCAACAGTGTTGCCAAACGGCGACAACACAATAACGTCGTCGTTTACGTCGCTAATTAGCGTCAACCAATAAACGTCGCAAATTACATCGCTAATTAGCGACATTAATAACGTCGCCAAATAACGTCGCCCTAGCGACATTTTGCGACGTTTTCTCGTTTAGCGACACATTTTTTTTCGTCGTTCCCAAAACGTCGCCTTTTTTTACCATAGTTTGGTTAGAATCACGCTTCTATAGTCGGTTTTACCAACCTACGTCCATTCTACACCATATTTTTATTAGAACCACCCATATATACTCGTTTTTCCCATTCTGTGCCTATTTCACAAAATATTGTGGTTAATCGCCCACCTATACTTGTTTTTCATTATTCCACACCTGTTTTATATCATATTTTGGTTACAATTACTCATAAAATACTACTATTCATCATCGCAAGCTCATTCTACACCATATTCTAGTTACAATCACTCATTTATACTCGCTTTCACCATTCTACGGGCATTTGATACCTTATTTTGATTAGTAATCATATTATCTATACCGCCTTTTACCATATTTTGGCTAGAGTCAAGCATCTATACTCGGTTTCACCAATCTACGCTCATTCTATACCATATTTCGATTAGAATCATCCATTTGTACTTGTTTTCACCATTCTACGCCTATTTTACACATATTTCGTACTATTTCGTGTACGTTTTATACAATATTTCTATTATAATAAACCATCTAATACTCGTTTTCATCATTGTATGCCCATTCTATAGCATATTTCAGTTACAATCACTAATTTATGCTCGTTTTCACCATTCCACGAGCATTTAATATCTTATTTCGGTTAGGATCACATTTCTATACTCGCTTTCACAAATCTACACCTCTCTTTTTTACCATAGTTTGGTTAGAATCATGCTTCTATACCCGATTTCACCAACCTATGCCCATTCTACACCATATTTTGATTAAAACCACCCATATATACTCATTTTTACCATTCAATGCCCATTTTACATAATATTTTGGTTAGAATCACCCACCTATATTGTTTTCTCTATTCACGCATGTTCTATACCATTTCGGTTATAATTACGCATCAAATACTACTATTCATTATCGTAAGCTCATTCTATACCATATTTCAGTTAGAATCACTCATTTATACTCGCTTTCATCATTCTACGAGCATCAAGTCCTTTATTTCGGTTAGAAATTTCATTTTTGTACTCGCTTCCACAAATCTATGCTACTTTTGAACATATTTTCTTTAGAAACACGCAGCTATACTCGGTTTCACCAATCTATGCCATTCTACATCATTTTTTGATTAGGATCACCTACCTAAACTCGTTTTCACAATTCTACGCCAATTTTATACCATATTTCGGCTAGAGTCGTCCACCTATGCTCGTTTTCACCATTCCAGCATAGTTTATACTATATTTCTTTTATAATTACCCATGTAATACTCATTTTCATCTTTGTATGCTCTTTCTATACAATATTTCAGTTACAATCACTCATTTATTCCCGCTTTTACCATTCTACGGGCATATGATACATTATTTCGTTTAGAAATCACAATTATGTACTCGCTTCCACAAATCCATGCCTCTTTTTGACTTATTTTGGCTAGAATTATGCATCCTATACTCGCTTTCACCAATCTACGCCAATTTTACACCATATTTTGATTAAAATCACCTGTCTGTACTCGTTTTCACCATTCTACGTGCATTTTACATCATATTTACGTTTGAATACCTCATATGTACTTGTTTTCACTATTCCATATATACTCGTTTTTACCATTCAACCATGCCTGTTTTATACCATATTTTGGTTATAATTACTATTCGTCATCGTAAGCTTATTCTACAGCATATTCTAGTTACAATCACTCATCTATACTTGCTTTCACTATTCTACGGGCATTTGATACCTTATTTCGATTAGTAATCACATTTTTGTACTCGCTTCCACAAATCTACACCGCTTTTTACCATATTTTGGTTAGAGTCATCCATCTATACTCGGTTTCGCCAATTTACGTTCATTCTACACCATATTTTGATTAAAATCATCAATTTCGACTCGTTTTCACCATTCCACGCCCATTTTACATATATTTCATACCGTGTATATTTTATACTATATTTCTATTATAATAAACCATCTAATACTCGTTTTCATCATTGTATGCTGATTCTATACTGTATTTCAGTTACAATCACTCATTTACACTCGCTTTCACTATTCTACAAGCATTTGGTACCTTATTTTGATTAGTAATCCCATTTTTGAACTCGCTACCACAAATCTGTACCACTTTTTAACCATATTTTGGCTAGAGTGAAGCATCTCTACGCTCAATCTACACCATATTTCGATTAGAATCATCCATCTCTACTCGTTTTCACCATTCTACACCAATTTTACACATATTTCGGACTATTTCGTGTATGTTTTATACTATATTTCTATTATAATAAACCATCTAATACTCGTTTTCATCTTGTATGCTCATTCTATACCATATTTCAGTTACAATCACTAATTTATACTCGTTTTCACCATTCCATGAGCATTTGTTACCTTATTTCGGTTAGAATCACATTTCTATACTCGCTTTCACAAATCTATGCCAACTTTTTTACCATAGTTTGGTTAGAATCACGCTTCTATACTCGGTTTCACCAACCTACGCCCATTCTACGCCATATTTTGATTAGAACCACCCATATATACTCGTTTTCACCATTCAATGCCCATTTTACATAATATTTTGGTTAGAATCACCCACCTATATTTCTTTTCACTATTTATGCATGTTTTATACCATTTTGGTTATAATTACGCATTAAATACTACTATTCATCATCGTAAGCTCATTGTATACCATATTGCAGTTAGAGTCACTCATTTATACCCGCTTTCATCATTCTACGAGCATCGAGTACCTTATTTCGGTTAGAAATATCATTTTTGTACTCGCCTCCACAAATCTAGGCCACTTTTTATCATTTTTCGATTAGAATCACCCACCTAAAGTCGTTTTCATAATTCTACGCCAATTTTATACCATATTTCAGCTAGAGTCGTCCACCTATGCTCGTTTTCACCATTCCAGGTTAGTTTATACTATATTTCTTTTATAATTACCCATGTATCACTCATTTTCATCTTTCTATGCTCTTTCTATACAATATTTCAGTTACAATCACTCATTTATTCCCGCTTTTACATCATATTTAGGTTTGAATACCTCATATGTACTTGTTTCCACTATTCCATGCCTTTTTTATAATATTATGGTTGTAATAACGCATCAAATACTACTATTCGTAATATTATGCTCATTCTATACCATATTTCAATTACAATCACTCATTTATACTCGTTTCACCATTCCACGAGCATTTGATTCCTTATTTCGGTTAGAATCACATTTCTATTCTCGCTTTCACAAATCTACGTCACTTTCTTTATCCTAGTTTGTTAGAATCACGCTTTTATACTCGGTTTCACCAATCTACACTCATTCTACACCATATTTCGATTAGAATCATCCATCTCTACTCGTTTTCACCATTTTATGTCCATTTTACACATATTTTGTACTATTCCGTGTACATTTTATACTATATTTCTATTATAATAAACCATATAATACTCGTTTTCATCATTGTATGCTCATTATATACCGTATTTCAGTTACAATCACTCATTTATACTCGCCTTTACCATTCTACGAGCATTTGGTACTATATTTCGATTAGTAATCACATTTTTGTACTCGCTTCCGCAAATCTATACCACTTTTTTGCCATATTTTGGCTAGAATCAAGCATCTATACTCGGTTTCACCAATCTACGCTCATTTTATACCATATTTCGATTAGAATTATCCATCTCTACTCGTTTTCACCATTCTACGCCCATTTTACATATACTTCATACTATTTCGTGTACGTTTTATACTATATTTCTATTGTAATAAACCATCTAATACTCGTTTTCATCATTGTATGCTCATTCTATACCATATTTTAGTTACAATCACTATATACTCGTTTTCACCATTCTACGAGCATTTGACACCTTATTTCGGTTAGAATCACATTTCTATACTCGCTTTACGCTACCTTTTATTTACCATAGTTTGGTTAGAATCACGCTTCTATACTCGGTTTCACAAACCTACGCCCATTCTACACCATATTTTGATTAGAACCACCCATATATACTCGTTTTCACCATTGAATGCCCATTTTACACAATATTTTAGTTAAAATCACCCACCTATACTTGTTTTCACTATTCACACCTGCTTTATACCATTTAGGTTATGATTACGGATCAAATATTACTATTCATCATCGTAAGCTCATTCTATACCATATTCTAGTTAGATTCACTCATTTATACCCGCTTTCATCATTCTACGAGCATCTAGCACCGTATTTCGGTTAGAAATATCATTTTTGTATTCGCTTCCACAAATCTAGGCCACTCATTTTTACTATTTTGTGCCCATATCACACAATATTATGGTTAATCACCCACGTATACTTCTTTTTCACTATTCTACGCCTGTTTTATACCATATTTTGGTTATAATTACTCATCAAATACTACTATTCATCATTCTACAAGCATTTGATATCTTATTTCGTTAGTAATCACATTTTTGTACTCGCTTCCACAAATCTACACCGCTTTTTACCATATTTCGATTAGAGTCATCCATCTATACTCGATTTCACCAATCTACGCTCATTTTATACCATATTTCGAGTAGAATCTTCCATCTGTACTCGTTTTCACCATTCTATGCCCATTCTACACATATTTCGTACTATTTTGTGTACGTTTTATACTATATTTTTATTATAATAAACCATATAATGCTCGTTTTCTTCATTGTCTGCTCATTTTGTACTATATTTTAGTTAAAATCACTAATTTATACTCGTTTCCACCATTACACAAGCATTTGATACCTTATTTCGGTTACAATCACATTTCCATACTCGCTTTCACAAATCTACGTCACATTTTTTCTTATCCTAGTTTGTTAGAATCACGCTTCTATACTCGATTTCACCAACAAACGCTCATTCTACATTATATTTTGATTACAACCACCCATATATACTCGTTTTTACCATTTTGTGCCCATTTCACACAATATTGTGGTTAATCACCCACTTATACTTGTTTTTCACTATTCTACGCCTGTTTTATACCATATTCTGGTTATAATTACTCATTAAATACAACTATTCATCATCGTAAGCTCATTCTACATCATATTCTAGTTACAATCACTCATTTATACTCGCTCTTACCATTCTATGAGCATTTTATACCTTATTTCAATTAGTAATCACATTTTTGTACTCGCTTCCACAAATCTACACTGCTTTTGACTATTTTTTGGTTAGAGTCATCCATCTATACTTGGTTTCACCAATCTAGGCTCATTCTAAACCATATTTCGATTAGAATCATCCATCTGTACTCATTTTCACCATTCTACGCCCATTTTACACATATTTCGTACTATTTCGTGCGCATTTTATACTATATTTCTATTAGGGGCTGTTTGGATAGATGTAACTCTTTGGGAGTGTGAAAGTGGCACTTGCAGCAAGTGGAATAAAAATTGGTTTGGTGTTTGGATGGTTGTTGTAAGTGAAAAAAAAGTAGTTCGGTTGTTTGGATTGTTGAAAGTGGAAATTTTTTGGAGATGTGGTAAACCTAGGTATGGTTACCCCCAACTTCTTCTTTTGAATATCTTAAAAGAAAAAAAGTAATTTTAGTAAAGTTATATCAATATTACAATTTGAAGTTTCACAGCCATTTTATCAAATAGGATAATATAAATTAAATTAATTAATATTAATAAATATATTCTCTTTTTTCATATTCCTAGTATAAAGACAAAGAAGAATTTTAGAGTATAGCATACGAAATATCATGAGCATACGGGGCTATATTGGCCGAGCATCATACACACGAAGAATTTATTCATTACCCAAATTTCTAACATTTCCAACATAGGCCACATATGAATGTATTAGAAAATTTCTTTACAGAATTTCACATATGTCAGCCAAGTTGATCATTTAACCAAGTTACATATAGAAGAATAATTTTTGAAATAAAGCAAAATACACGAGGCTATATTGGCCGAGCATCATATTGGCCGAGCATCAAAGGTCAGCATCATAGTTCTTCATTTCATACTAGTACATGAGACAATTGAAAGCAAGTTATACTCGAAATGAAGTTGAAACACAAGCT
Organism: Iris pallida; assembly: GCA_029216955.1. Classification (NCBI taxonomy): domain Eukaryota; kingdom Viridiplantae; phylum Streptophyta; class Magnoliopsida; order Asparagales; family Iridaceae; genus Iris; species Iris pallida. The sequence continues at coordinate 19,575 of JANAVB010023121.1, forward strand.
TCTTTGCAGGAACATTATATCATTCAAACAAGTCATTGAAACAAACAAGTCATTGAAAAACAAGTCATCAAAACAGGCTCAGAGCTTGGAGTATCCCAGCCATGCACTTCCAATTGTCCAAATTGTCACATTTTATCAATTATCTCCCAAATTTTCAAATTTTCAGATGTATAAGACCATGTATCAGAACATGTATCCTGAGAATCTCATCATAGCCCATTTCGAATGTATCAGAAGCCATTCCCAGCCAAAACTGAACTAGCATCAGATATTCAAAACTGAATATGTAAACTGCAGTCACAAGGACCAACATTCCCATGTCAACACATTACAAAAATATAAACATAGCATGTCCAATATCTATCAGAACCAACATTCCCATATCAAAATATCAACTGAATATGTAAACTGCAGCCAAAACTGAACAATATCCAAAATTTCCATAGCATGTCCAAAGAGCAGAACCAACATTCCCATATCTACACATTGCAAAAATATCTCTCACCATAGCATGTCCAACAATTCCCATATCAACATATCAAAACCAGCATAATAAAAAAAACCATAAGAAGAAGTATAATTCAAAATCCTAGAAAATCGAAATCATGGGAAATCGAAATCCTGGGAAACCATAAGAAGAAGTATAATTCAACAATTCCCATAGCATGTCCAACATTCCTATATCAACACATAAGAAGAATATAATTCAAAAATCCTGGGAAATCGAAAAAGCATAATTCAGAAAACACTGAACATGTATCAGAACATGTATCAGAACATAGGGCACTAAACATAGGGCACTGAACATGTATCAGAACATGTATATGAACATGAATCAGAATCAAGGACAGCATGAAACACTCATAATTCAGAAAACACTCATAATTCAGAAAACCAAAGCATAGCCCCCAAAGCTGAAACACTCATATGGTATCAGGAAACCAAAGCATAGCCCCCAAAGTTATGATGGGCTCAGAAAACTGAAACACTCATAATTCATGCAAGGACAGCATGATGGGCTCAGAGTAGAACTAATATGGTATCAGGAAACCAAAGCATAGCCCCCAAAACTGTCACAATTTTTTAGCATAGCCCCCACAAGCTTAAAAAATGCTGAGAGAACAAAAAGAAATCAGAAAACTGAAACACTCATAATTCATGCAAGGACAACATGATGGGCTTAGAGTAGAACTAATATGGGCTCAGAGTAGAACTCTAATTGTCCAAATTGTCACATTTTTATCAATTATCTGCCAAATTTCTAAATTTTCATATGTATAAGACCATGTATCAGAAGAACATGTATCCTGAGAATCTCATCGTAGCCCATTTCGAATGTATCAGAAGCCATTCCCAGCCAAAACTGAACTAGCATCAGATATTCAAAACTGAATGTATCAGAAGCCATTCCCAGCCAAAACTGAACTAGCATCAGATATTCAAAACTGAATATCTCAACTGCAGTCACAACAAAGTGGCAAAACTGAATATGGAGTTTCCAACTTCACATATTGACATCTGAACTAGCATCAGATATTCATTCAGATATTCAAAAAGCTTCACAAAACTGAACTAGCATCATCATAGACCATTTCGAACTAGCATCATCATAGCCCATTTTGAAAAACTACACAAAACTGAATATCTGAACTAGCATCAGATATTCAAAAAATACTGAAGTTTCCAATCTCATCATAGCCCATAGAAAAGAATGTATGAAAGATTCAAAAACATCAAAAAACCAGCATAGAAAAGACCAAAGGATTCACCATAAAATAAAATTGCCAAAGGATTCACCATGACACATCATTGCCAATTTGGTGGGGGATTTTAGACTCAAAGCTCGAACCTTTCTCATCATTGTCTAAAATATTTGAATAAGTTGGCTACCTCCATCCATCACCAAAATTGGCTACCTCCAAAATATTCAGTACCAGTTGAAATGGAAGATATTGTACTGCCCCCAAAATAACAGTTAGGGCCACCTAAGAAGGAGCAAGTTACAGATTACATTTTACAGGCCTACGAAGCCACCAAAATAAGAATGAGCAAGTTACAGACATTCGAACCCTCAAACTTCCTCATTTTCCATTATGAAGGTATCCAACCATTCCCGTCGAAATGCCTCTGGCAAACCTACGAACTTAGTTGCCTCAAAGTTTTTGTTGCAAAGAAAAGTATAGGCCTTCTTAAGCATATGGGACTCGTAACCCTCTAAGGCAAATAGTTTTGCACCCACCTTTTCAATCGGGGTCATGAACCCCGTACAAAGGGCACTTGCCATGCTAGAAACATGATTCACCAAATTAGATATGGCTTCACTAGCCACTTCGGGGTCCCTACGACGTTTTTCTCTTGAGAATTTGGAAGATTGGGACATTGCATTCTTCTCGTGTGAGACATTTTGAGGAGCATCAAGATCGATATAATCCTCTCATGGTCCCTAATTTTTAGAAACATCTTTCGCATTGTCTCCTCTTGCATGATCATCCCCACAAGTAATACGTAGTAGATCGTAGTTTCTTATCGGAGTGTTAATCCATGGTGCTAGTCTTGATTTGGCCTAGACAAAATCAACCAAATAGGACACAATCATTAGTGATAAAAATATACAACTAAGCATAGACAACTAACATGTTTACCTTCTTAAGGTCCTCGTGGCTTTCTTCCTCCAAAATTACCATCTTATTTTCTTCATCCCAACCCGCACCGGACAAATCTTTTGCCTTCAAAATCAATAACCATTTCACCTTCCAACCACGCATATGATTGACAACATTGTGAAAACACAGGTGTAGGCAACTCTAGAGGGGGGTGAATAGAGTTTGTGTCGATAATCACCAAATAAAAATTAACTCTATATCACCTCCACAAAATAACTATCAAGATAGTAAATAAATCAGAAGGAAATGCGGAAGTAAATAAAGATCAGAAGAGCATATGCAAACACAGCAGTTTTAACCTGGTTTCCCTCGTGGAGGACTAGTCCAGGCCTGAGAACTCTAGCTCAGGATTCAAATCCACTATTTGTGAAATAGTAGTTTACAACCCGTGCCTTTTCTTCAGAAGAGCACGTCAACTTCTTACAGAGGATCGCAGTGGCGATTTGCTTGGAATTTTCCAAGCGACTTGGAATTATCCAAGTGACTTTTCTTTTCAACTCTTGCACAAAAACTTCTAGCTGAATCGCACTTGAGTACCTTGGGGCTTAGGAAGTTTTGTGGCTAGTAGATTGGAAGAGTAAGGCTCTTGACTATATAGACTATGTAAGAGAAGAAGAATAGAAGAGTGGATGGTTTCAAATGAGAGAAACCAAGGCCTATTTATAGGGTTCGGGACAAGCAGAATTCGGCCAGAATTCGGTATGGATAATTCAAATTTTTGGCCGTTGGACAGCTGGTAGCAAGCAGGCCCTAAAAATCAGGGTGCTGGAAATCAGGGGACAGAGTTCGGCCCGAACTCTGTCTCCATAAGACAGAATTGGTCCATTGGGCTTTTGGGCTTTGTGGAGCTTGGACTTGGTTCAGGAATTGGTCTGTTTGTATGGTAGATCTTGGAGAGATATGTCTAGGGGTTGAGATGACTCAGTGCGACTCAACGTACACATTCTCCTAGACTCAATAAATTGAAGATTACAGACATGGAACAAACAGGAAAACCAAGAGCCCTTTGATGATGCCTTTCTTCTGATATTTGAGCAGCCATGAAGACATCTTTTTCCCTGACAACAGTCGTCCAAAGATATACAGATCTGAAAATCTGAATACCTTTCGGGGGCTTCGCCCCCGAACCCCCGACGGGGGGCGCTGCCCCCTCGACCCCTGTCCGCTGACCGGGCAGCGGAACCCCCGATGCGAGGCCCCGGATAGGTCGTTAGGCGGTTCGGAGAAATCCCTTTATATGACGCCGTCTTTGGTCCAACATTAATTCTTCATTGCCTATGTCCTGTTTGATCATGTTAGATCATGCTTACTGTATGTCTACAAATACATGTTAGGCCAGCAAAATATGTTACAGTACAATACAAGCATAGCAATACAATATAGGACAATTAGGACATTGCTAAGTTTAAGTAACAACATGATAGCATGTTAGGCCAACAAAATATGTTGCAGTACGATACAAGCATAGCAGTATAATATAGGACAATTAGGACAATGCTAAGTTTAAGTAGCAACATGATAGTGAGTATATGAATATTAGTGACATCATTATGTTAAACTTAACTGATTAGCCATATTCAAAAACACAATGTAATCATTGGGCCAACACATTGCTCACACTATAAGAAGTACCAAACTTTTCATTTATTAGGTTGGAGGCTAGTGTGTAGGAACTCCCTCTAAAAGCTTTATCACACTTTCTACCGTCCTCTACTTCTTTTGCAAGGATCTTAAGGAGCTCGTCCGTGTGTTCATCCTTCCAACGTTTGTTGGGTGTTCCTTCTTTTTGGACATTCTTACCCTTATGTGCCACATGCTTTTTTTGTTGTTTCTTTCGAGGAGATTCAACTTGGTTGTCAACATGTTCATCCTTTTCTTTAGATTAAAGATTTGAACCTTCGCTCAGAATGTACGAATATGTATCCATGTAAGGATCTACATGGAATCCCCAATTTGTGTCTGGCATTGGATTTGCAACGGAACGTATTGGACTTGGGTGTGTGACCCTATCTTGCCCCCGTTCTTCTTCTATATTTTGCCCTTGACTATCCGTACTTCCTTCCAACGACCTCCTATTCAATTGAGAGGGTGCGAAAGGACTACCCGAATGTGTTTGAAAGTGTCGATAGTTTGGAAAGTTATCTCCCATTTCACCTGTTCATATTATAGATTGAAAGTTGTTGGGAAATGATAACAATTTGCATAATTACGATGTACCTAAAACAGGGTAGAAATAGAGCGTACTGTTAATTCAAAAACAACACATAAACAGCAAACAGCCCTTTAAATCAAAAACAGTCAGGGCATTAATCTTACAATACAAGTACACGAATCATTGAAATTATACTTCCACCCTACCATTTCCAGTAGAGTAATCATGCCACATGTGTTGTGCAATTTGATCACGCATGTCTTCCCAAGCCTTCTTGGCAGTTCGTTGGACTTGTGTACTAGTCTGGGAGTATTGTTCATATTGGAACAAATTTTCTTCAATGTCTTCCCCCTCAAAGTTAGTCGGGTCATCCACAACTAACTCGTCTTTAGGGTAGACTCCAAGAATGTAGTTGTGTAAAACACAACAAGCTAGTACAATATCAACCTGTGTAGGAAAGTTGTAGAATTTTTTCTCCCCTAGTATGCACCACCGGTTCTTCAACGTAGCAAAGGCACATTTGATTTTACTATGCAACTTTGAATGCCTATAGTTGAATAGTTCCTTTGCATTGCTAGGGTGACGATCCTTCTTAGGATTGATGTAGTACCTAACTCCACGATAAGAAGCAATAAAACCAGGCATCATGGTGTAGCCAGCATCAACCAAGTAATACTTTTCTACAAAATTTGTAGATTAATTCATTCTTATATGTCGAAAGCAATGTTTGGAAAAGGGAAACAGAAATGTGTGAATGGTTCAAACTATTTACCTGTTATGACCTTTAGGCCATGTGGAGATGGCCTAGAAAGGGCATCCTTTAAAACTGTCATATCATTGGCACTACCTTCCCAACCAGCGAGGATATATGTGAACATCTTGTTAGGAGTACAAGCAGCTAACACATTTTGTGTTACTTGTTTTCTACCCCTAAACCTCGCTACTATAGAGGCTGGGAGGGTAGCCTGCACGTGTGTGCCATCTATCATCCCTACGCAATCCTATATTTCATTAAAATGCATTGTTAATGTCTACTACTACTATAATATTACATTAGCATAAGACTTGTATTAAAATAACTTTAGTTTACCTCAAAGTACGGGAACTAATCCGCTGAATTTCTTATCTCCAATGGAGTTTCGGAACCGGGTTGCCTCACAAATCGTTCTCGGATGGTAGAAATTGCACCTAGAACTTTATTAAAATACCTAGAAATTGTTTCTCCAGACCGAATAAATTCAATGTCACATACTCTATTTTTGGACTTATGTCCCAACATGTACAGGAATAGGGCAAGTTGTTCCTCCACACAAACGTATTTCGTATCTTGCAGTGACCCATTGGAACGAAAAATATTTGCCAGACCGTAGAAAGCACTATTACTCATCCTTAGATAGTGGACACAGTTATTTCGTCCGGTTGTCAAAATTCGATACATATGTGCTTGCCTCCACTGTTCTCTAATTAGGGAGGGTTCCCTTGCAATGCCCCGTCGGTCATTGTCTTCCATTTCAAGTAGAGTCATAATTATGGTTATGACTGTTATTATACTAGCGAATGCCACAATAAGTAATGGATCGTTGGGATTCGACAAATCCATCTACAAAACAATGAATCATAAATATAGAGTCAATTCTCGTGTATTTATTCTTTATTTTATATTGTTCAAGTTCGTAGATCTGGAATAAAATACACAGATCTGGAAAGTGGGGGTTTTGGACGAAAACAACAGATAAAATACACAGATAAAATACACACTTCGGGAAAATCCCTAAATTTGGATTTTCTTTCTATATTTGGATTTTTCTTTTTAGATCTGTAGAGCACAGATGAAATACACAGATAAAATACACAGTTCGTAGGTCTGTAGCACACATAGAAGGGGGATCACGAAAAAAATCCCTAAATTTGGATTTTTCTTGCTAGATCTGGAACAAACGTCAAAATATAGAAGACAACCCAGCAAAAAATGGAAGCAGATCTGATGAATCATGGTAGGATACTATTTTTCCTAAATTTTTCTCCACCCTCGCACACAAGGGAAATTTTTTTACCTCAACTGTCGACCGCGGGAGGAAGGGGGTGACCGCAGCGAGAAGAGTCTTTCTCCAACGAACTGGCCTGTAAAAGTGAGGACTCTCGAAGACCTCCACCGGAGTTACGCCCAATTTTGGGTATAGGTGGAAAGTAACTCGGTGAGGGGACAAGGCACTGTTGGGGGCCAGAGATTCCCCACTTCCCTCTCAATTTTCGGATCTGTGAAAGTGACGAGGGAGTTGCTGCATCTCTCGTCCAAAACCCCCACTTTCCACTCACTCCCTCCCAACCAAACAAACCCTTATAATAAACCATCTAATACTCGTTATCATCATTGCATGCTCATTATATACCATATTTCAGTTATAATCACTAATTTATACTCGTTTTCACCATTCCACGAGTATTTGATACCTTATTTAAGTTAGAATAACATTTCTATACTCGCTTTCACAAATTTACGCCACCTTTTTTTTTTTACCATAGTTAGGTTAGAATCACGCTTCTATATTCGGTTTCACCAACCAACGCACATTCTATACCATATTTTGATTAGAACCACCCATATATACTCGTTTTCATCATTCAATACCCATGTTACATAATATTTTGGTTAGAATCACCCACCTATACTTGTTTTCACTATCCATGCGTGTTTTATACCATTTTTGTTATAATTATGCATCAAATAGTACTATTCATCATCGTAAGTTCATTCTATACCATATTCCAGTTAGAGTCCCTCATTTATGTACTCGTTTCCACAAATCTAGGCCATTTTAAACTTATTTTGTTTAGAACCACGCAGCTATGCTCGGTTTCACCAATCTACGTAATTCTACATCATTTTTCGATTATAATCACCCACCTAAACTCGTTTTCACAATACTACGCCAATTTTATACCATATTTCGGCTAGAGTCGTCTACCTATGCTTGTTTTCACCATTACAGGTTAGTTTATAATATATTTCTTTTATAATTACCCATGTAATACTCATGTTCATCTTTGTATGCTCTTTCTATACAATATTTCAGTTACACTCACTAATTTATTCCCACTTTCACCATTCTACGACCATTTGTTACCTTATTTCGTTTAGAAATCACAATTATGTACTCGCTTCCACAAATCCATGCCACTTTTTGATATATTTTGGCTAGAATTACGCATTCTATACTCGGTTTCACCAATCTACGCGAATTTTACACTATATTTCGATTAAAATCAACTGTCTATACTCGTTTTCACCATTCTATGCGCATTTTACATCATATTTAGGTTTGACTACCTCATATATACTTGTTTTCGCTATTCCACGCCTATTTTATAACATTATGGTTATAATTACGCATCAAATACTACTATTCATAATATTATGCACATTCTATACCATATTTCAGTTACAATCACTCATTTATACTCGTTTCACCATTCTACAAGCATTTGATACCTCATTTCGATTAGAATCACATTTCCATACTCGTTTTCACAAATCTACGTCACTTTTTTATCCTAGTTTGTTAGAATCACGCTTCTATAATCAGTTTCACCAACCTACGTCCATTCTACATTTTATTTTGATTAGAACCACCCATATAACCATTCTAAGAGCATTTGATACCTTATTTCGATTAGTAATCATATTTTTGTACTCGCTTCCACAAATGTACACCGCCTTTTACCATATTTTGGTTAGAGTCATCCATCTATACTCGGTTTCACCAATCTACGTTCATTCTACACCATATTTCGATTAAAATCGTCCATCTCGACTCGTTTTCACCATTCTATGCCCATTTTACACATATTTTGTACCGTCTAGGTTTTATACTATATTTCTATTATAATAAACCATCTAATACTCGTTTTCATCATTGTATGCTGATTCCATACCGTATTTCAGTTACAATCACTCATTTATACTCGCTTTTACTATTCTACGAGCATTTGGTACCTTATTTTGATTAGTAATTACATTTTTGTACTTGCTTCCACAAATCTATTCCACTTTTTTACCATATTTTGGCTAGAGTCAAGCATCTCTATGCTCATTCTAAACCATATTTCGATTAGAATCATCCATCTTTACACGTTTTAACCATTCTATGCCAATTTTACACGTATTTCGTACTATTTTGTGTATGTTTTATACTATATTTCTATTATAATAAACCATCTAATACTTGTTATCATCATTATATGCTCATTCTATAGCATATTTCAGTTACAATCACTAGTTTATACTCGTTTTCACCATTCCACGAGAATTTGATACCTTATTTTATTTAGAATCACATTTATATACTCGCTTTCACAAATCTATACCACTTTTTTTCCCATAGTTTGGTTAGAATTACGCTTCTATACTCGGTTTCACCAACATATGCCCATTTTATACCATATTTTGATTAGAACCACCCATATATACTCGTTTTCACCATTCAATGCCCATTTTACATAATATTTTGATTAGAATCACCCACCTATACTTGTTTTTCACTATTCATACTTGTTTTATACCATTTTCGTTATAAATACGCATGAAATACTACTATTCATCATTGTAAGCTCATTCTATACCATATTCCAGTTAGAGTCCCTCATTTATACTCGCTTTCATCAATCTACGAGCATCGAGTATCTTATTTCGGTTAGAAATGTCATTTATGTACTCGTTTCCACAAATCTAGGCCATTTTTAACATATTTTGTGTAGAACCACGCAACTATGCTCGGTTTCACCAATCTACACAATTCTACATCATTTTTTGATTAGAATCACCCACCTAAACTCGTTTTCACAATACTACACCAATTTTATACCATATTTCGGCTAAAGTCGTCCACCTATGCTCTTTTTCACCATTCCAGGTTAGTTTATACTATATCTCTTTTATAATTACCCATATAATACTCATTTTCATCTTTGTATGCACTTTCTCTACAATATTTCAATTACAATCACTCATTTATTCCCGCTTTCACCATTCTACGGTCATTTGATACCTTACTTCATTTAGAAATCACAATTATGTACTCGTTTCCACAAATCTATGCCACTTTTTGACATATTTTGGCTACAATTACGCATCCTATACTCGGTTTCACCAATCTATGCCAATTTTACACCATATTTAGAATAAAATCACTAGTCTATACTCGTTTTTACCATTCTACGCACATTTTACATAATATTTAGGTTTGAATACCTCGTCTATACTTGTTTCCACTATTCCACTTCTGTTTTATAATATTATGGTTATAATTATGCATCAAATACTACTATTCGTAATATTATGCTCATTCTATACCATATTTCAGTTACAATCACTCATTTATACTTGTTTCACCATTCCACGAGCATTTGATACCTTATTTCGGTTAGAATCACATTTTCATACCCGCTTTCACAAATCTACGTCACTTTTTTATCCTAGTTTGTTAGAATCACGATTCTATAATCGGTTTCACCAACCTACGCCCATTCGACATTATATTTTCATTAGAACAACCCATATACATATACTCGTTTTTACCATTCTGTGCCTATTTCACACAATATTGTGGTCAATCACCCACCTATACTTGTTTTTCACTATTCCACGCCAGTTGTATACCATTTTGGTTATAATTACTCATCAAATACTACTATTCATCATCGTAAGCTCATTCTACACCATATTCTATTAACACCCACTTATTTATACTCGCTTTCACCATTCTACGAGCATTTGATACCTTATTTCGATTAGTAATCATATTTTTTTTTACTCGCTTTCACAAATCTACACCCCTTTTTACCATATTTTGGTTAGAGTTATCCATCTATACTCGGTTTCACCAATCTTCGCTCATTCTACACCATATTTCGATTAGAATCATCCATCTCTACTCATTTTCACCATTCTACGCCCATGTTACACATATTTCATACTATTCCGTGTACGTTTTATACTATATTTCTATTATAATAAACTATCTGATACTCGATTTCATTATTATATGCTCATTCTATATCGTATTTCAGTTATAATCCCTCATTTATACTCGCTTTCACCATTCTACGAGCATTTGGTACCTTATTTCGATTAGTAATCACATTTTTGTACTCGCTTCCACAAATCTATACCATTTTTATACCATATTTTGGCTAGAGTCAAGCATCTATACTCGATTTCACCAATCTACTCTCATTCTACACCATATTTCGATTAGAATCATCCTTCTGTACTCGTTTTCACCATTCTATGCCAATTTTACACATATTTCGTACTATTTCGTGTATGTTTATACTATATTTCTATTATAATAAACCATCTAATACTTGTTATCATCATTGTATGCTCATTATATATCATATTTCAGTTATAATCACTAATTTATACTCGTTTTCACCATTCCACGAGCATTTGATACCTTATTTCGGTTAGAATCACATTTCTATACTCGCTTTCACAAATCTATGCCACCTTTTTTTTACCACAGTTTGGTTAGAATCACGCTTCTATACTCGGTTTCACAAACCTACGCCCATTATACACCATATTTTGATTAGAACCACCCATATATACTCGTTTTCACCATTCAATGCTCATTTTACATAATATTTTGGTTAGAATCATCCACCTATACTTGTTTTTCACGATTCACGCCTGTTTTATACCATTTTCGTTATAATTATGCATCAAATACTACTATTCATCATCGTAAGTTCATTCTATACCATATTCCAGTTAGAGTCCCTCATTTATACTCGCTTTCATCTTTCTACGAGCATCGAGTATCTTATTTCGGTTAGAAATGTCATTTATGTACTCTCTTCCACAAATCTAGGCCATTTTTAACATATTTTGTTTAGAACCACGCAGCTATGCTCGGTTTCACCAATCTACGCAATTCTACATTATTTTTCGATTATAATCACCCACCTAAACTTTTTTTCACAATACTGTGCCAATTTTATAACATATTTTGGCTAGAGTGGTCCACCTATGCTCGTTTTCACCTTTACAGGTTAGTTTATACTATATTTCTTTTATAATTACCCATGTAATACTCATTTTCATCTTTGTATGCACTTTCTATATAATATTTCAGTTACACTCACTCATTTATTCCCGCTTTCACCATTCTACGGCCATTTGTTACCTTATTTCGTTTAGAAATCACAATTATGTACTCGCTTCCACAAATCCATGCCACTTTTTGACATATTTTGGCAAGAATTACACATCATATAGTCGGTTTCACCAATCTATGCCAATTTTACACCATATTTCGATTAAAATCACCTGTCTATACTCGTTTTCACCATTCTATGCGTATTTTATATCATATTTAGGTTTGAATACCTCATATGTACTTGTTTCCACCATTCCATGCTTGTTTTGTAATATAATGGTTATAATTACGCATCAAATACTACTATTCGTAATATTATGCTCAGTCTATACCATATTTTAGTTACAATCACTCATTTATACTCGTTTCACCATTCCGAGAGCATTTGATACCATATTTCGGTTAGAATCACATTTCCATACTCACTTTCACAAATCTACGTCACTTTTCTTATCCTAGTTTATTAGAATCATGCTTCTATACTCGGTTTCACCAATCTACGTCCATTCTACATTATATTTTGATTAGAACCACCCATATATACTCGTTTTTACCATTCTGTGCCCATTTCACACAATATTGTGGTTAATCACCCACCTATACTTATTTTTTACTATTCCACGCCTGTTTTATACCATATTTTGGTTATAATTACTATTCGTCATCGTAAGCTCATTCCACAGCATATTCTAGTTACAATCACTCATCTATACTTGCTTTCACCATTCTACGAGCATTTGATACCTTATTTCGATTAGTAATCACATTTTTGTACTCGTTTCCACAAATCTACACCACTTTTTACCATATTTTGGTTAGAGTCATCCATCTATACTCAGTTTCACCAATCTACGTTCATTCTACACCATATTTCGATTAAATCATCCATCTCGACTCGTTTTCACCATTCTACGCCCATTTTACACATATATATATTTCGTACCGCATATGTTTTATACTATATTTCTATTATAATAAACCATCTAATACTCGTTTTCATCATTGTATACTGATTCTATACCGTATTTCAGTTACAATCACTCATTTATACTCGCTTTCACCATTCTACGAGCATTTGGTACCTTATTTTGATTAGAAATCACATTTTTGTACTCGCTTCCACAAATCTATACCACCTTTTTACTATATTTTTGCTAGAGTCAAGCATCTCTACACTCATTCTACACCATATGTCGATTAGAATCATCCATCTCTACTCGTTTTCACTATTCTACGCCATTTTTACACATATTTCGTACTATTTCGTGTATGTTTTATTTTATATTTCTGTTATAATAAACTATCTAATACTCATTTTCATCTTGTTTGTTCATTCTAAAACATATTTAAGTTACAATCACTAATTTATACTCGTTTTCACCATTCCACGAGCATTTGATACCTTATTTCGGTTAGAATCACATTTTTATACTCGCTTTCACAAATCTATGCCAACTTTTTTACCATAGTTTGGTTAGAATCATGCTTCTATACTCGGTTTCACCAACCTACTCCCATTATACACCATATTTTGATTAGAACCACCCATATATACTCGTTTTCAGCATTAAATGCCCATTTAACATAATATTTTGGTTAGAATCACCCACAAATACTTGTTTTCACTATTTACGCCTATTTTATACCATTTTGGTTACAATTATGCATCAAATACTACTATTCATCATCGTAAGCTCATTTTATATAATATTCCAGTTAGAATCACTCATTTATACCCGCTTTCATCATTCTACGAGCATCGAGTACCTTATTTTGGTTAGAAATGTTATTTCTGTACTCGCTTCCACAAATCTAGGCCACTTTTTAACATATTTTGTTTAGAACCACGCAGCTATACTCGGTTTCACCAATTTATGCCATTCTACATTATTTTTCGATTAGAATCACCCACCTAAACTCGTTTTCACAATTTAACACCAATTTTATACCACATTTCGGCTAGAGTCGTCCACCTATGCTCGTTTTCACCATTCCAGCTTAGTTTATACTATATTTCTTTTATAATACTCATGTAATACTCATTTTCATCTTTGTATGCTCTTTATATACAATATTTCAGTTACAATCACTCATTTATTCATGCTTTTGCCATTCTACTGTCATTTGATACCTTATTTCATTTAGAAATCACAATTATGTACTCGATTTCACAAATCCATGCCACTTGTTGATATATTTTGACTAGAATTATGCATCCTGTACTCGGTTTCACCAATCTACGCTAATTTTATACCATATTTAGATTAAAATCACCTGTCTATACTCGTTTTCACCATTCTACGTGCATTTTACATCATATTTAGGGTTGAATACCTATCTGTACTTGTTTTTACTATTCCACGCCTATTTTATAACATTATGGTTATAATTACGCATCAAATACTACTATTCGTAATATTATGCACATTCTATACCATAAGTCAGTTACAATCACTTATTTATACTCGTTTCACCATTCCACGAGCATTTGATACTTATTTCAGTTAGAATCACATTTCCATATTCGCTTTCACAAATCTACATCACTTTTTTTTATCCTAGTTTGTTAGAATCACGCTTCTATGCTCGATTTCATCAACCTACGCCCATTCTACCTTATATTTTAATCACCCACCTATACTTGTTTTTCACTATTCTACGCCTGTTTTATACCATATTTTCGATTAGTAATCACATTTTTGTACTCTCTTCCAAAAATCTATACCGCTTTTTTGATCATATTTTGGTTAGAGTCATCCATCTATACTCGGTTTCACTAATACGCTCATTCTATACCATATTTCGATTAGAATCATCCATCTCTACTCGTTTTCACCATTCTACGCCTATTTTACACATATTTTGTACTATTCCGTCTACGTTTTACACTATATTTCTATTATAATAAACAATATAATACTCGTTTTCATCATTGTATGCTCATTCTATACCGTATTTCAGTTACAATCACTCATTTATATTCGCTTTCACCATTTTACGAGCATTTGGTACCATATTTCGATTAGTAATCACATTTTTGTACTTGCTTCCACAAATCTATACCACTTTTTTACCATATTTTGGCTAGAGTCAAGCATCTATACTCGCTTTCACCAATCTACGCCCACTCTACACCATATTTCGATTAGAATCATCCATCTGTAATCATTTTCACCATTCTACGCCCATTTGACACATATTTTGTACTATTTCGTGTACGTTTTATACTATATTTCAATTGTAATAAACCATCTAACACTCGTTTTCATCATTGTATGCTCATTCTATACCATATTTCAGTTACAATCACTATATACTAGTTTTCACAATTCTACGAGCATTTGATACCTTATTTCGGTTAGAATCATATTTCTATACTCGATTTCACAAATCTACGCCACCTTTTATTTACCATAGTTTGGTTAGAATCACGCTTCTATACTCGGTTTCACCAACCTACGCCAATTCTACACCATATTTTGATTATAACCACCCATATATACTCGTTTTCACCATCGAATGTCCATTTTACACAATATTTTGTTTTGAATCACCCACCTATACTTGTTTTCACTATTCATGCCTGTTTTATACCATTTAGGTTATGATTATGTTACTATTCATCATCGTAAGCTCATTCTATACCATATTCCAGTTAGAGTCACTCATTTATACCTGCTTTCGTCATTCTACGAGCATCTAGTACCTTATTTCGATTAGAAATGTCATTTTTGTACACGCTTCCACAAATCTAGGCCACTCATTTTTACTATTCTATGCCCATTTTAGATAATATTGTAGTTAATCACCCACGTATACTAGTTTTTCACTATTCTTTGCCTGTTTTATACCATATTTTGGTTATAATTACTCATCAAATACTACTATTCATCATCGTAAGCTCGTTATACACCATATTCTAGTTACAATCCCTCATTTATACTCGCTTTCACCATTCTACGAGCATTTGATACCTTATTTCGATTAGTAATCACATTTTTGTACTCGCTTCCACAAATCTACACCGCTTTTTACCATATTTCGATTAGAGACATAAACCAATCTACGCTCATTCTATACCATATTTCGATTAGAATCATCCATCTGTACTCGTTTTCACCATTCTATGTCCATTCTACACATATTTCGTACTATTTTGTGTACGTTTTATACTATATTTCTATTATAATAAACCATCTAATGCTCATTTTCTTCATTGTATGCTCATTCTATACTATATTTCAGTTAAAATCACTAATTTATACTCGTTTTCACCATTCCACGAGCATTTGATACCTTATTTCGGTTAGAATCACATTTCCATACTCGCTTTCACAAATCTACATCACTTTTTTTTTATCCTAGTTTGTTAGAATCACGCTTCTATACTCGATTTCACCAACCTACGCCCATTCTATATTTTATTTTGATTACAACCACCCATATATACTCGTTTTTACCATTTTGTGTCCATTTCACACAATATTGTGGTTAATCACCCACATATACTTGTTTCTCACTATTCCACGCCTGTTTTATACTATATTTTGGTTATAGTTACTCATCAAATACAACTATTCATCATCGTAAGCTCATTCTAGTACTCGCTTCCACAAATCTATACCGCTTTTTACCATATTTCGATTAGAGTCATCCATCTATACTCGGTTTCACCAATCTATGCTCATTCTACACCATTTTTCGATTAGAATCATCCATCTCTACTCGTTTTCACCATTCTACGCCCATTTTACACATATGTTGTGCTATAACGTGTACGTTTTATACTATATTTGTATTGTAATAAACCATCTAATACTCGTTTTCATCATTGTATGCTCATTCTATACCGTATTTCAGTTACAATCACTCATTTATACTCGCTTTCACCATTATACGAGCATTTGGTACCTTATTTCGATTAGTAATCACAATTTTGTACTCGCTTCCACAAATCTATACCACTTTCTTACCATACTTCGGCTAGAGTCAGGCATCTATACTCGGTTTCACCAATCTACGCTCATTCTAGACCATATTTCGATTAGAATCATCCATCTGTACTCTTTTTCACCATTCTACGCCTATTTTAAACATATTTTGTACTATTTCTTATACGTTTTATACTATATTTCTATTATAATAAACCATCTAATACTCGTTTTCATCATTGTATGCTCATTCAATATCATATTTCAGTTACAATTGCTAATTTATACTCGTTTTCACCATTCCACGAGCATTTGATACCTTATTTCGGTTAGATTCACATTTCTATTCTCGCTTTCACAAATCTATGCCACCTTTTTTTACCATAGTTTGGTTAGAATCACGCTTCTATAATCGGTTTCACCAACCTACGCCCATTCTACACCATATTTTGATTAGAACAACCCATATATACTCGTTTTCACCATTCAATGCCCATTTTACATAATATTTTGGTTAGAATCACCCACCTATACTTGTTTTCACTATTTATGCCTATTTTTTACCATTTTGGTTATAATTATGCATCAAATACTATTATTCATCATCGTAAGCTAATTCTATTCCATATTCCAATTAGAGTCCCTCATTTATACTCGCTTTCATCATTCTACGAGCATCGGATACCTTTTTTCGGTTAGAAATGTCATTTCTGTACTCGCCTCCACAAATCTAGGCCATTTTTAACATTTTTGTTTAGAACCACGCAGCTACACTCGGTTCCACCAATCTACACAATTCTATATCATTTTTCGATTAGAATCACCCACCTAAACTCGTTTTCATAATTCTACGCCAATTTTATACCATATTTCGGCTAGAGTCATCCACCTATGCTTGTTTTCACCATTACAGGTTAGTTTATACTAGATTTCTTTTATAATTACCCATGTAATACTCATTTTAATCTTTGTATGCACTTTCTATACAATATTTCAGTTACACTCACTCATTTATTCCCGCTTTCACCATTCTACGGCCATTTGTTACCTTATTTCGTTTAGAAATCACAATTATGTACTCGCTTCCACAAATCCATGCCACTTTTTGACATATTTTGGCTAGAATTACACATCCTATACTCGGTTTCACCAATCTACGCCAATTTTATACCATATTTCGATTAAAATCACATGTCTATACTCGTTTTCACCATTCTACGTGCATTTTACATCACATTTAGCTTTGAATACCCTATCTGTACTTATTTTTGCTATTCCATGCCTGTTTTATAATATTATGGTTATAATTACGCATCACATACTATAATTCGTAATATTATGCTCATTCTTTACCATATTTCAGTTACAATCACTCATTTATACTCGTTTCACCATTCCCCGAGCATTTGATACGACATTTCGGTTAGAATCACATTTTCATACTCGCTTTCACAAATTTACGTCACTATTTTTTATCCTAGTTTGTTAGAATCACGCTACTATACTCGGTTTCACCAGCCTACGCCCATTCTACATTATATTTTGATTAGAACCACCCATATATACTCGTTTTTACCATTATGTGCCCATTTCTCACAATATTGTGCTTAATCACCCACGTATACTTGTTTTTCACTATTCTACGCCTGTTTTATACCATATTTTGGAAATAATTACTCATCAAATACTACTATTCATCATCGTAAGCTCATTCTACACCCTATTCTAGTTACAATCACTCATTTATACTCGCTTTCGCTATTCTACGAGCATTTGATACCTTATTTCTATTAGTAATCACATTTTTGTACTCGCTTCCACAAATCTATACCGCTTTTGACCATATTTTGATTAGAGTCATCCATCTATACTCGGTTTCACCAATCTACTCTCATTCTACACCATATTTCGATTAGAATCATCCATCTCTACTCGTTTTCACCATTCTACGCCCATTTTACAAATATTTCGTACTATTTCGTGTACGTTTTATACTATATTTCTATTGTAATAAACCATATAATACTCGTTTTCATCATTGTATGCTCATTCTATAGCGTATTTCAGTTACAATCACTCATTTATACTCGCTTTCACCATTCTACGAGCATTTGGTACCTTATTTTGTTTAGTAATCACATTTTTGTACTCGCTTCCACAAATCTATAACACATTTTACCATATTTTGGCTAGAGTCAAGCATCTTTACTCGGTTTAACTAATCTACGCTCATTCTACACCATATTTCGATTAGAATCGTCCATCAATACTCGTTTTTACCATTCTACGCCTATTTTACACATATTTCGTACTATTTCGTGTATGTTTTATACTATATTTCTATTATAATAAACCATCTAATACTCGTTTTCACCATTGTATGCTCATTTTATACCAAATTTTAGGTACAATCACTAATTTATACTCGTTTTCACCATTCCACGAGCATTTGATACCATATTTCGGTTAGAATCACATTTCTATACTCGCTTTCACAAATCTATGCCACCTTTTTTTTTACCAAAGTTTGGTTAGAATTACGCTTCTATACTCGGTTTCACCAACCTACGCCCATTCTACACCATGCTTTGATTAGAACTACCCATATATACTCGTTTTCCCCATTCAATGCCCATTTGATATAATATTTTGGTTACAATCACCCACCTATACTTGTTTTCACTATTCACGTCTGTTTTATACCATTTTGGTTATCAAATACTACTATTCATCATCGTAAGCTCATTCTATACCATATTCCAGTTAGAATCACTCATTTATACTCGCTTTCATCATTCTACGAGCATCTAGTACCTTATTTCCGTTAGAAATATCGTTTTTGTACTCGCTTCCACAAATCTAGGCCACTTTTTAACATATTTTGTTTAGAATCACGCAGCTATACTCAGTTTCACCAATCTATTCCATTCTACGTCATTTTTCGATTAGAACCACCCAGCTAAACTCGTTTTTATTCTACGCCAATTTATACCATATTTCGGCAAGAGTCGTCCACCTATGCTCGTTTTCACCATTCTAGGTTAGTTTATACTATATTTCTTTTATAATTATCCATGTAATACTCATTTTCATCTTTGTATGCTCTTTCTATACAATATTTAAGATATAATCACTCATTTATTCCCACTTTCGCCATTCTACGACCATTTGATATCTTATTTCGTTTAAAAATCACAAATATGTACTCGCTTCCACAAATCCATGCCACTTTTTGATATATTTTGGCTATAATTACGCATCCTATACTCGGTTTCACCAATCTACGCCAATTTTACACTATATTTTGATTAAAATCACCTGTCTATACTCGTTTTCACCATTCTACGCATATTTTACATCATATTTAGGTTTGAATACCTCATTTGTACTTGTTTTCGCTATTACACGCCTGTTTTATAACATTATGGTTATAATTACGCATAAAATACTACTATTCGTAATATTATGCTCATTCTATAACATATTTCAGTTACAATCACTCATTTATACTCGTTTCACCTTTCCACGAGCATTTGATACCTTATTTCGGTTAGAATCCCATTTCCATACTCGCTTTCACAAATCTACGTTACTTTTTTATATCCTATAGTTTGTTAGAATCACGCTTCTATACTCGGTTTCACCAATTTACGTCCATTATACATTATATTTCGATTAGAACCACCCATATATACTCGTTTTTACCATTTTGTGCCCATTTCACACAATATTGTGGTTAATCACCCACCAATACTTGTTTTTCACTATTCTACGTCTGTTTTATACCATTATGGTTGTAATTACACATCAAATACTACTATTCATAATCATAAGCTCATACTATACCATATTCAAGTTACAATCACTCATTTATACTCGCTTTCACCATTCTACGAGTTTTTGATACCTTATTTCGATTAGTAATCACATTATTGTACTCGCTTCAAAAAATCTATAGCACTTTTTACCATATTTTGGTTAGAGTCATCCATCTATACTCGGTTTTACCAATCTACGCTCATTATACACCATATTTCGATTAGAATCATCCATCTCTACTCGTTTTCACCTTTCTATGCCCATTTTACACATATTTCATACTATTCCGTGTACGTTTTATACTATATTTCTATTATAATAAACCATCTAATACTCGTTTTCATCATTGTATGCTCATTCTATATCGTATTTCAGTTACAATCAATCATTTATACTCGCTTTCACCATTCTTCCAGCATTTGATAACTTATTTCGATTAGTAAGCACATTTTTGTACTCGCTTCCACAAATATATACTACTTTTTACCATATTTTGGCTAGAGTCAAGCATCTATACTCGGCTTCACCAATCTACGCTCATTCTACACCATATTTCGATTAGAATCATCCGTTTGTACTCGTTTTCACCATTCTACACCAATTTTACACATATTTCATACTATTTCATGTACGTTTTAACTATATTTCTATTATAATAAACTATCTAGTACTCGTTTTCATCATTGTATGCTCATTCTATACCATATTTCAGTTACAATCACTAATTTATACTCGTTTTCACCATTCTACGAGCATTTGATACATTATTTCTGTTAGAATCATATTTCTATACTCGCTTTCACAAATTTACGCCACTTTTTTACCATAGTTTGGTTAGAACCACCCATATATACTCGTTTTTACCATTCTGTACCCACTTCACATAATATTGTGGTTAATCACCCACCTATACTTGTTTTTCACTATTCTACGTCTATTTTATACCATAGTTTGGTTATAATTACTCATCAAATACTACTATTCATCATCGTAAGCTCATTCTATACCATATTCTAGTTACAATCAGTCATTTATACTCGCTTTCACCATTCTACGAGCATTTGATACCTTATTTCGATTAGTAATCACATTTTTGTACTTGCTTACACAAATCCATACCACTTTTTACCATATTTTGGTTAGAGTCATCCATATATACTCGGTTTCGCTAATCTACGCTCATTCTATATCATATTTCGATTAGAACCATCCATTTCTACACGTTTTCACCATTCTACGCCCATTTTACACATATTTCGTACTATTCCGTGTATGTTATATAATATATTTCTATTATAATAAACCATCTAATACTCGATTTCATTATTGTATGCTCATTCTATACTATATTTCAGTTACAATCACTCATTTATACTTGCTTTCACCATTCAACGAACATTTGAAACCTTATTTCGATTAGTAAGCACATTTTGGTACTCGCTTCCACAAATCTATACCACATTTTTACCATATTTTGGCTAGAGTCAAGCATCTATACTCGGTTTCACCAATCTACGCTCATTCAATATCATACTTCGATTAGAATCATCCATCTGCACTCGTTTTCACCATTCTACGTCCGTTTTACACATATTTTGTACTATTTTGTGTACATTTTATACTATATTTCTATTATAATAAACCATTTAGTACTCGTTTTCATTATTTTATGCTCATTCAATACTGTACTTTAGTTACAATCACTCATTTATACTCGCTTTCACCATTCTACGAGCATTTGATACCCTATTTCGATTAGTAATCACATTTTTGTACTCTCTTCCACAAATCTATACCATTTTTTTACCATATATTGGCTAGAGGCAAGCATCTAAACTCGGTTTCACCAATCTATGCTCATTCTAAACCATATTTCGTTTAGAATCAACCATCTATAATCGTTTTCACCATTCTACGCCCATTTTACACATATTTCGTACTATTTCGTGTACGTTTTATACTATATTTCTATCATAATAAACCATCTAATACTCGTTTTCATCATTGTATGCTCGTTCTATACCATATTTCAGTTACAATCACTAATTTATACTCGTTTTCACCATTCCATGAGCATTTCATACCTTATTTTGGTTAGAATCACATTTTTAAACTCGCTTTCACAAATTTACACCACTTTTTTAACCATAGTTTCGTTAGAACCACTCATATATACTCTGTTTTACCATTCTGTGCCCATTTTACATAATATTGTGGTTAATCACCCACCTATACTTGTTTTTCACTATTCTATGCCTATTTTATACCATATTTTGGTTATAATTACTCATCAAATACTACTATTCATCATCATAAGCTCATTCTACACCATATTCTAGTTACAATCACTCATTTATACCTGTTTTCACCATTATACGAACATTTGATATCTTATTTCGATTAGTAATCACATTTTTGTACTCGCTTCCAAAAATCTATACCGCTTTTTACCATATTTTGGTTAGAGTCATCAATCTATACTCGGTTTTACCAATCTACACTCATTCTACACCATATTTCGATTAGAATCATCCATCTCTACTCGTTTTCACCATTCTACGTCCATTTTACACATATTTTGTACTATTTTGTTTACGTTTTATACTATATTTCTTTTATAATAAACTATCTAATACTCATTTTTATCATTGTATGCTTATTATATACCATATTTTAGTTACAATCACTTATTTATATTAGCTTTCACCATTCTACGAACATTTGATACTTTATTTCAATTAGTACTCACATTTTTGTACTCGCTTCCAAAAATGTATACCGCTTTTTACCATATTTTGGTTAGAGTCATCAATCTATACTCTGTTTCACCAATCTATGCTCATTCTACACCATATTTCTATTAGAATCATCCATCTCTACTCGTTTCACCATTCTACGTCCATTTTACACATATTTCGTACTATTTCGTGTACGTTTTATACTATATTTCTATTATAATAAACCATCTAGTACTCGTTTTCATCATTGTATGCTCATTATATACCATATTTCAGTTACAATCACTAATTTATACTCGTTTTCACAATTTTACGAGCATTTGATACCTTATTTCGGTTATAATCACATTTCTATACTCGCTTTCACAAATCTACCCCACTTGTTTTTGTCATAGTTTGGTTTGAATCACGCTTCTATACTCGGTTTCACCCACCTATGTCCATTCTACACTATATTTTTATCATATTCTATACTCGGTTTCACCAATCTATGCTCATTCTACACCATATTTCGATTAGAATCATTAATCTATACTCGTTTTCACCATTCTTTGCCAATTTTAAACATATTTCATACTATTCCGTGTATGTTTTATACTACATTTCTAGTATAATAAATAATCAAATACTCGTTTTCATCATTGTATGCTCATTCTATACCGTATTTCAGTTACAATCACTCATTTATACTCGCTTTCACCATTCTATGAGTATTTGATACCTTATTGCGATTAGTAATCACATTTTTGTACTCGCTTCCACAAATCTATACCATTTTTTATCATATTTGGGCTAGAGTCAAGCATCTGTACCCGGTTTCACCAATCTACGCTCATTCTACACCCTATTTCGATTAGAATCATCCATCTGTGCTCGTTTTCACCATTCTACGCTCATTTTACACATGTTTTGTACTATTTTGTGTACTTTTTATACTATATTTCTATCATAATAAACCATCTAATACTTGTTTTCATCATTGTATGCTCATTTATACCATATTTCAGTTACAATCACTAATTTATACTTGTTTTCACCATTCCACGAGCATTTGATACCTTATTTTGGTTAGAATCACATATCTAAACTCGCTTTCACAAATTTACGCCACTTTTTTTACCATGGTTTTGTTATAACCACCCATATATACTCTGTTTTGCCATTCTGTGCCCATTTCGCACAATATTGTGGTTAGTCATCCACCTATACTTGTTTTCACTATTCTATGTCTATTTTATACCATATTCTGGTTATAATTACTCATCAAATACTACTATTCATCATCAATAGCTCATTCTACACCATAATCTAGTTACACTCACTCATTTATACTCGCTTTCACCATTCTACGAGCATTTGATACCTTATTTCGATTAGTAATCACATTTTTGTACTCGCTTCCAAAAATCTATACTGCTTTTTACCATATTTCGGTTAGAGTCATCCATCTATATTCGGTTTCACCAATCTACGCTCATTCTACACCATATTTCGATTAATATCATCCATGTCAAATCGTTTTCACCCTTCTACACCCATTTTACACATGTTTTGTACTATTCCGTGTATGTTTTATACTATATTTCTATTATAATAAACCATCTAATACTCATTTTCATCACTGTATGCTAATTCTATACCGTATTTCAGTTACAATCACTTATTTATACTAGCTTTCACCATTCTACGAGCATTTGATTCCTTATTTCGATTAGTAATCACATTTTTGTACTCGCTTCCAAAAATCTATACCGCTTTTTACCATATTTCGGTTAGAGTCATCAAACTATACTCGGTTTCACCAATCAACGCTCATTCTATACCATATTTCGATTAGAATCATCCATCTCTACTCGTTTTCACCATTCTACGTCCATTTTACACATATTTTGTACTATTTAGTGTACATTTTATACTATATTTCTATTATATTAAACCATCTAATACTCGTTTTCATCATTGTATGCTCATTATATACCGTATTTCAGTTACAATCACTCATTTATACTCGCTTTCACCATTCTACGACCATTTAATACCTTATTTCGATTAGTAATCACATTTTTGTACTCGCTTCCACAAATCTATACCATTTTTTATCATATTTGGGCTAGAGTCAAGCATCTGTACCCGGTTTCACCAATCTACGCTCATTCTACACCCTATTTCGATTAGAATCATCCATCTGTGCTCGTTTTCACCATTCTACGCTCATTTTACACATGTTTTGTACTATTTTATGTACTTTTTATACTATATTTCTATCATAATAAACCATCTAATACTTGTTTTCATCATTGTATGCTCATTTTATACCATATTTCAGTTACAATCACTAATTTATACTTGTTTTCACCATTCCAAGAGCATTTGATACCTTATTTTGGTTAGAATCACATATCTAAACTCGCTTTCACAAATTTACGCCACTTTTTTTACCATGGTTTTGTTATAACCACCCATATATACTCTGTTTTGCCATTCTGTGCCCATTTCGCACAATATTGTGGTTAGTCATCCACCTATACTTGTTTTTCACTATTCTATGTCTATTTTATACCATATTCTGGTTATAATTACTCATCAAATACTACTATTCATCATCAATAGCTCATTCTACACCATATTCTAGTTACACTCACTCATTTATACTCGCTTTCACCATTCTACGAGCATTTGATACCTTATTTCGATTAGTAATCATATTTTTGTACTCGCTTCCAAAAATCTATACTGCTTTTTACCATATTTCGGTTAGAGTCATCCATCTATATTCGGTTTCACCAATCTACGCTCATTCTACACCATATTTCGATTAGTATCATCCATGTCAAATCGTTTTCACCCTTCTACACCCATTTTACACATGTTTTGTACTATTCCGTGTATGTTTTATACTATATTTCTATTATAATAAACCATCTAATACTCGTTTTCATCACTGTATGCTAATTCTATACCGTATTTCAGTTACAATCACTTATTTATACTAGCTTTCACCATTCTACGAGCATTTGATTCCTTATTTCGATTAGTAATCACATTTTTGTACTCGCTTCCAAAAATCTATACCGCTTTTTACCATATTTCGGTTAGAGTCATCAAACTATACTCGGTTTCACCAATCAACGCTCATTCTATACCATATTTCGATTAGAATCATCCATCTCTACTCGTTTTCACCATTCTACGTCCATTTTACACATATTTTGTACTATTTAGTGTACATTTTATACTATATTTCTATTATATTAAACCATCTAATACTCGTTTTCATCATTGTATGCTCATTATATACCGTATTTCAGTTACAATCACTCATTTATACTCGCTTTCACCATTCTACGACCATTTAATACCTTATTTCGATTAGTAATCACATTTTTGTACTCGCTTCCACAAATCTATACCACTTTTTTACCATATTTTGGCTAGAGTCAAGCATCTATACTCGGTTTCACCAATCTACACTCATTCTACACCATATTTCAATTAGAATCACCCATCTGTACTCATTTTCACCATTCTATGCCCATTTTGCACATATTTCGTACTATTTCGTGTACGTTTTATACTGTATTCCTATTATAATAAACCATCTAGTACTCTTTTTCATCATTGTATGTTCATTCTATATCATATTTCAGTTACAATCACTAATTTATACTCGTTTTAACTATTCCACGTGCATTTGATACCTTATTTCGGTTAGAATCACATTTCTATACTCGCTTTCACAAATTTATGCCACTTTTTTTTTACCATAGTTTGGTTAGAATCATGCTTCTGTACTAGATTTCACCAACCTACACCCATTCTATACCATATTTTGATTAGAACCACCCATATATATGCTCGTTTTCACCATTCAATGCCCATTTTACATAATATTTTGGTTAGAATTACCCACCTATAATTGTTTTCACTATTCACGCCTATTTTATACCATTTTGGTTATAATTACACATCAAATACTACTATTTATTATCGTAAGCTCATTTTATAGAATCACTCATTTATACTTGCTTTCATCCATCAACGAGCATCTAGTACCTTATTTCGGTTAGAAATGTCATTTATGTACTCGCTTCCACAAATTTATGCCACTTTTTAACATATTTTGTTTAGAATCATGTAGCTATACTCGGTTTCACCAATTTACGCCATTCTATATCATTTTTCGATTAGAATCACCCACCTAAACTCGTTTTCACAATTCTACGCCAATTTTATACCATATTTCGGCTAGAGTCGTCCCCATAAGCTCGTTTTCACTATTCCAGGTAAGTTTATACTATATTTCTTTTATAATTACCCATGTAATACTCATTTTCATCTTTGTATGCTCGTTCTATACAATATTTTAGTTACAATCACTCATTTATTCTCGCTTTCGCCATTCTATGACCATTTTGACATATTTTGGCTAGAATTATGCATCCTATACTCGGTTTCACCAATCTATGCCAATTTTACACCATTTTTCGATTAAAATCACCTGTCTATACTCGTTTTCACCATTCTATGCTCATTTTACATAATATTTAGGTTTGAATACCTCATATGTACTTGTTTTCACTATTCCACACCTGTTTTATAAAATTATGGTTATAATTACGTATCAAATACTACTATTCATAATATTATGCGCATTCTATACCATATTTCAGTTACAATCACTCATTTATACTCGTTTCACCAGCATTTGATACCTTATTTCGATTAGAATCACATTTCCATGCTCGCTTTCACAAATCTACGTCACTTTTTTATCCTAGTTTGTTAGAATCACGCTTCTACACTCGGTTTCACCAACCTACGCTCATTCTACATTATATTTTGATTAGAACAACCCATATATACTCGTTTTTACCATTTTGTGTCCATTTCACACAATATTGTGGTTAATCACCCACCTATACTTGTTTTTCACTATTCAACGTCTGTTTTATACCATATTTTAGTTATAATTACTCATCACTACTACTATTCATCATCGTAAGTTCATTCTACACCATATTCTAGTTACAATCACTCATTTATACTTGCTTTCACCATTCTACGAGCATTTGATACCTTATTTCGATTAGTAATCACATTTTTGTACTCGCTTCCGAAAAGCTATACCGCTTTTTACCATTTTTTGGTTAGAGTCATCCATCGATACTCGGTTTCACCAATCTACGCTCATTCTATACCATATTTCGATTAGAATCATCCATCTGTACTTGTTTTCACCATTCTATGCCCATTTTACACATATTTCGTACTATTTCGTGTACGTTTTATACTATATTTCTATTATAATAAACCATCTAATACTCGTTTTCATCATTGTATGCTCATTCTATACCATATTTCAGTTACAATCACTAATTTATACTCGTTTTTACCATTTCACGAGCATTTGATACCTTATTTCGGCTAGAATTATATTTCTATACTCGCTTTCACAAATCGACGCCACTTTTTTTTACCATAGTTTGGTTAGAATCACGCTTCTATACTCGGTTTCACCAACCTACGAGCATTTGATACCTTATTTCATTAGTAATCACATTTTTGTACTCGCTTCCAAAAATCTATATTACTTTTTACCATATTTTGCTTGGAGTCATCCATCTATACTCGGTTTCACCAATCTACGCTCATTCTACACATATTTCGATTAGAATCATCCATCTCTACTTTTTTTTCACCATTCTACGGCCATTTTACACATATTTCGTACTATTCCGCGTACGTTTTATACTATATTTCTATTATAATTAACCATCTAATACTCGTTTTCATCATTGTATGCTCATTCTATATCTATTTCAGTTACAATCACTCATTTATACTCTCTTTCACCATTCAACGAGCATTTGATACCTTATTTCGATTAATAATCACATATTTGTACTCGCTTCCACAAATCTATACCACTTTTTTACCATATTTTGGCTAGAGTCAAGCATCTATACTAGGTTTCACAAATTTACCCTTATTCTACACCATATTTCGATTAGAATCATCTATCTCTACTCGTTTTCTCCATTCTACGCCCATTTTACACATATTTCGTACTATTCCGTGTACGTTTTATACTATATTTCAATTATAATAAACCATCTAATACTCGTTTTCATCATTGTATGCTAATTCTATACCATATTTCAGTTACAATCACTCATTTATACTCGCTTTCACCATTATATGAGCATTTGATATCTTATTTCGATTAGTAATCACATTTTTGTACTCCCTTCCATAAATTTACGTCACTTTTTTTACCATTGTTTGGTTAGAAACCACCCACATATACTCGTTTTTACCATTATGTGCCCATTTCACACAATATTGTGGTTAATCACCAACCTATACTTGTTTTTCACTATTCTACGCCTATTTTATACCATATTTTGGTTAAAATTACTCAACAAATACTACTATTCATCATCGTAAGCTAATTCTACACCTTATTCTAGTTACAATCACTCATTTATACTCGCTTTCACCATTCTACGAGCATTTGATACCTTATTTCGATTAGTAATAACATTTTTGTACTCGCTTCCAAAAGTCTATACCGCTTTTTACCATATTTTGGTTAGAGTCATCCATCTATACTCGGTTTCACCAATCTACGCTCATTCTGCACCATATTTCGATTAGAATCATGCATCTTTACTCGTTTTCACCATTCTACGCCCATTTACACATATTTCGTTCTATTCCGTGTACTTTTTATACTATATTTTTATTATAATAAACCATCTAATACTCGTTTTCATCATTGTATGCTCATTCTATTCCGTATTTCAGTTACAATCACTCATTTATACTCGCTTTCACCATTCTACGAGCATTTGATACCTTATTTTGATTAGTAATCACATTTTTGTACTCGCTTCCACAAATCTATACCGCTTTTTTTCCATATTTTTGTTAGAGTCATCCATCTATACTCATTTTCACCTAAACTCGTTTTCACAATTCTACTCCAATTTTATACCATATTTCGGCTAGTGTCGTCCACCTATGCTCGTTTTCACAATTCCAGGTTAGTTTATACTATATTTCTTAAATAATTACCCATGTAATACTCATTTTCATCTTTGTATGCTCTTTTTATACAATATTCAGTTACAATCACTCATTTATTCCCGCTTTTCCCTTTCTACGGGCATTTGATACCTTATTTCGTTTAGAAATCAAAATTATGTACTCGCTTCCACAAATCCATGCCACCTTTTGACATATTTTGGCTAGAATTACGTATCCTATACTCGGTTTCACCAATCTATGCCAATTTTACACCATATTTCGATTAAAATCACCTACTCATTTTCACCATTCTACGCGCATTTTACATCATATTTAGGGTTGAATACCTAATATGTACTTGTTTTCACTATTCCAAGCCTGTTTTATAACATTATGGTTATAATTACGCATCAAATACTACTATTCGTAATATTATGCTCATTCTATTCCATATTTCAGTTACAATCACTCATTTATACTCGTTTCACCAGCATTTGATACCTTATTTCGATTAGAATCACAATTCCATGCTCGCTTTCACAAATCTACGTCACTTTTTTATCTAGTTTGTTAGGATCACGCTTCTATACTCGGTTTTACCAACCTACGCTCATTCTACATTATATTTTGATTAGAACAACCCATATATACTCGTTTTTACCATTCTGTGCCCATTTCACACAATATTGTGGTTAATCACCCACCTATACTTGTTTTTTACTATTCAACGCCTATTTTATACCATATTTTAGTTATAATTACTCATCACTACTACTATTCATCATCGTAAGTTCATTCTACACCATATTCTAGTTACAATCACTCATTTATACTTGCTTTCACCATTCTACGAGCATTTGATACCTTATTTCGATTAGTAATCACATTTTTGTACTCGCTTCCACAAATCTGTACCACTTTTTTACCATATTTTGGCTAGAGTCAAGCATCTATACTCGGTTTCACCGATCTACGCTCATTCTACACCATATTTCGATTAGAATGGTGTCAAATGCTCGTAGAATGGTGAAAGCGAATGTAAATGAGTGATTGTAACTTAAATATGGCATATAATGAGCATACAACGATGAAAACACGTATTAGATGGTTAATTATAGTAGAAATATATTATAAAACTTACATAGAATGATGAAAATGAGTATAGATGGGCGACTATAGCCGAATTATGGTGTAAAACGAGCGTAGAATGGTGAAAACGAGCATAGATGGGAGATTCTAATCAAAATATGGTGTAGAACGGGCGTAGATTGGTGAAACCGAGTACAGATGCCGGTGGAATAGTGAAAACGAGTATAAATAACCGCTTCTAACTAAAATACGGTGTAAAGTGAGCATACAATGATCAAAACGAGTATTTGATGGCTAATTATAACCGAAATATGGTATAAAACGACGTGGAATGGTGAATATAAGTATATCTAGCCAAAATATGGAGTAAAATTAGCGTAGAGTGTTGAATGTTGAAAACGAGTATAGATGGGTGATTCTAATCGACATATGGTGTAGAATAGGTCTAGATTGGTGAAACTGTGTATAAATGCGTGATTCTAATCAAAATATGATAAAAAGTAGTGTAGGTTTGTGGAAGTGAGTATAGAAATGTGATTTCTAACCGAAATAAGGTATCAAATATCCGTAAAATAGTGTAAACGGGTATAAATGGGTGATTGTAACTGAAATATGGTCTAGAATGAGCATAAAACGATGAAAAAACGAGTATTAGATGGTTAATTAAAATAGAAATATAGTTTAAAACTTACATGGAATGGTGAAAACGAGTATAAGTTGGTGACTCCGGCCGAAATATGGTATAAACGGGACGTAGAGTGGTGAAAACGAGCATAGATGGGTGAGTCTAATAAAAATATGGTGTAGAATTGTCGTATATTAGTAAAACTGAGTATAGATGCGTGATTCAAACAAAAATATGTAAAAGGTGGTCTAAATATATGAAAGCGAGTATAGAAATGTGATTTCTAACCGAAATAAGGTATCAGATGCCGTAGAATGGTGAAAGCGAGTGTAAATGTGTGATTGTAACTGAAATATGGATAGAATGAAAATACAACGATGAAAACGAGTATTAGATGGTTAATTATAATAGAAATATAGTATAAAACTTACATGCAACGTTGAAAGCGAGTATAGGTGGGCGACTCTAGCCGAAATATGATGTAAAATGGGCATATATGGTGAAAACGAGTATAGATGGGTAATTCTAATCAAAATATGGTGTATAATGGGTGTAGATTAAATGGGCATATAATGGTAAAAACGAGTATAAATGGAAGATTCTAATCGAAATATGGTGTATAATGGACATAGATTGGTGAAAACGAGGATAGATGCGTGATTCTAACCAAAATATGGTAAAAAGTGGCGTAGATTTATGAAAGCGAGTATAGAAGTATGATTTCTAACCGAAATAAGAACTCAAATGCTCGTGGAATAGTGAAAACGAGTATAAATAACTGGTTTTAACTGAAATATGATATAAAGTGAGCATACAATGATGAAAACGAGTATTTCACGGATAATTATAACCGAAATATGGTATAAAACAGATGTGGAATGGTGAAAATAAGTATATCTAGCCAAAATATGATGTAAAATTTGTGTAGATTAGTAAAAACGAGTATAGATGGATGATTCTAATCGACATATGGTGTAGAATAGGCCTAGATTGGTGAAACCGAGTATAAATGCGTGACTCTAACCAAAATATGTTAAAAAGTGGCGTAGATTTGCGAAAACGAGTATTGAAATATGATTTCTAACCAAAATAAGGCATCAAATGCTCGTAGAATGGTGAAAGCGGGTATAAATGAGTGATTGTAACTAAAATATAGAATAGAATGAGCATACAATGATGAAAATGAGTATTAGATGGTAAATTACAATAGAATATAGTATAAAACTTACATGGAATGGTAAAAACGAGTATAAGTGGGTGATTCCAGCCAAAATATGGTATAAACTGGGCGTAGAGTGGTGAAAACGAGCATAGATGGGTGGTTCTAATCAAAATATGGTGTAGAATGGACGTAGATTAGTAAAACGAGTACAGATGTATGATTCTGTCACGATCCGATACCCAAATTATTGGGCCGGGCCGAGCCATGTCCAGCCTACGCTTGGTCAAAGCGTAGTAAGCTGTTCTAAGAATAGACAAATAAAGAATCTAAGCAGCTAACAGTTCTAAAACCATATTTAAAGGTTCATCACAACACAGCATCTATAAGCGAAGGTAACAAACACAGATTTAATAATACACTTCCAAGTATCTAACTGGAGACAAAGTCCAGTATCCAAATATAAGTACAGACCAAAGTCTAAGTCTACTAAACACATGAAAGATAACTAAGCAAGGTTCCCCGCTGGGGCCTCTTCTGGAGCTAAGGCCAGGTCCATGGTAAGTAGGGTATGTATCCTCAGGACTATCATCTGTAATATTTTCAACAGGTCCAATCAGGACAGGAACGAGTACAACCCATCTAGAAAACCTAAGTAAATGACAGAGAACTCTAAAGTAGTTATAGACAGTTTTATTGATGAACATGGTTGTTTATATTCAGGTGATGGTATAGATAAACAGTTAAGATACAAGAAAAGAAAGGTAACTAAACAAGAGAAGAATCATGGCAATGATGACAGTAATAAAAGTTAACAGAACTAGAATAACATGTACGAGTCCAGACAGTACAATATAAGTCTAATGTAATCCCAGTGTGAGTCCAGTCCATATAATCCGATACCAGATGATTTTCGGTACAAGATGAGCAACAGTGATCAATGAATCCAGGATGAGTCCAACTATGATCTAACAGTGTATTTTAAAATACCGAGGTCGACATGTAAACGGCTGTAGGTATCAGGCACATCTCTTACGGATCAGGCAAGAGATGGCTATGCTTCCGGTAGATTCCTGTGGGAGATTCCGGATTTGGGGTATGTCTACATGTCTTACTCAATATTTCCCCGCCCAGCAAGTGAATCCAGTACAAGACACAAGAATCGAGATGAGTCCGGCCAAATGATGATTCCAGAAATGATTTCGGAATGATTCCAGTGATTCCAGTAATAGAGATCTGTAAGTAAGGTATGTGTCGCATACATGAATCCAGAAATATCCATACGTGTTGATACAGAGAATCACATAGAACTAACTAGAACTGAAATACAGTAATTGACAAATAAATGAGAGAACTATCAGAGAATGTACTCGCCTGATACTCTGTAAAGAGTAGTGTAATATCAGATGTCTGTACCAGGGTCACAATGTCCTAAAATAGAGTAATACAGTTATGACATGTCCAAAATGAAAGTAAACGAAAGAACTAATACAATCTATATGATTTCTAAGCCAATCTAGGTCAAAGTTAACTCTAATCAAACATTTTAGTCAAACTAGTCAAGTGGGGACCTAGCATAAAAAGTCTAATGTGGAGTGCCACTATACATAAACTAACTTCCTAGGATCTTTACACTAGTGCGGGGTGAGGTCCAATACGTCTATAACTCAAAACAACACAAAATATTAAAAGTCGTAATTATTCAATAAATAAATCAGCTGTACATTATGGTCCAATAATTTTAGAGATAGACACAAAAACTCAAATATATATAAAATAAAGTACCAAAATAATCCTTGTTAATTATAGAAATTTATACTAATTTTTCTGGGATTTATAAACCCTCATAAATATTTATTAAAAAATCAGCAAACATAAATATATTGAAAATGAGTTCTGTTTTCCCATTTTTATAAAATACCAAAAGTACTCATTAAAAGCCGGAAAAATTATAATAAATTAGCTAAATTAACATAGTATCTAAATATAATTTTTCCAAGATTTTTACAGCAATTAAAATATATATAAAAATTCAAAAACAGAAAGTAACAATTTTTGGAAAAATAATTAATTATAAATTAAGGATAATACATAATCAAAATCTACAGATGTCGTCGGATGATAAAATAAATATCACCAACGTGTCCAGAACGGTCAAATCAGCTAGGATAGCCTAACCATAAGTCCAATTTGGACACAGGGGCAAAACGGTAATTTTGGGTCAAAATGATGTCCGTCGTTGGATACACTTTGCACCGAAAAGCGTGTTGGGATAGAAGTCTACAAAATCTAACAAATTATATGTCCACGAATCCAGAATGATGATACGAACCCAACGGTATGTCCGAAATAGGATTCCGATGTGCCGATCTCAAAATGATACGTTGACGCGACACTTGGTATCCAGTTTGCACGAAAATGCGTGCCGGTGCAAATGTCTTCAAAACTCAGCAAATTATATGTCAACGAGTCCAGAATGACGATACGAACTCAACGGTATATCCGGAAGTGGATTCCGATGAGCAGATCTAAAAGTGACCCGTTGACCCGAAAAGTGGGACCCGCTTTGCACCGAAATGCGTGCCAGGGCCCACATTCTCCAAATCAAACATACTTTATATGAAAACAAGCCAGAACGACGTCACGAGTCTACTGGTGGTGTCAGAAATTGAATCCGGAGTCCCAGGTTCAAAAATGGAATTTTACAAGTGCAACACTAAGAATTCGAACGGCCAACTTTGGCGTCGAATTCGACCGACCTAACATGCTCAAACTGAAATGAAATCTAAAGGGACAGGAAGGGGGTTATACCAGCTATGCACCGGAACTGGTGGCGCGCAAAACGGAGCTGCGACGACGAAGATACGAACCCGCGAAGTTGGCGTCGCAAAACTGTCCAAAAATAGTACAAATTAAAACGTCAACTTGGTGGCCGGTTTTGATGTATCAAACGACGAAATTAACGGGTGAAATTTGAGAGGGATGAAGGGGTATATACCGAGATTGAGACGGAGTAAAGAGTTCGCCGATCCAACGGTCGGATCTCCCAGAAAACATGCGTGAAGTCGCTGTCCCGAAATACAATTTCTGAATTTTTCCCACGCGCGCGTCGACGGGATTTCGACGTAAACGCACGAATCGTGTGTTTAACACGTCGGGGAGGCCGGTGGTTGACAGGGAGAGGTCGTCGGGGGTGCGCGCGCCGGTGGGGGGGTTGCTGGCGACGGCGGTCGGCTGCGGTGGCGCGTGCGGCGCGCGGCAGCGCACGGGGTGGCGCGGCTACTGCACACTGCTGCTGCTGCGGTTTGCTGTGCGCGGGGGCTGCGCTGCCTCGCACGGCCTGGGCGGCGGTGGCACGGCGCAGTGGTGGTGGCGGTGGCCATGGTGGCGTGCGGGTGATGGTGAAGGTGGTGGGGGTGGTGTGAATGATAATGGTAATGAAAATGGTGATGATGTTGGTGATGGTATTAATGGTGATGATGATGGTGTTGAAGGGAATGGTGGTGGCTGTGGGTTGATGGAGAGAGGAGGAAGGAGAAGGAGGAGATGGGGAGAATGATGGTGATGGTGTTCGGCTGTGGAGGGGGTGGTGGTGTGTTGTGTGTGTTGAGAGAAAGAGAGAGAGTGTTAAATGGTGTGTGTATATATATATATATTAATATATATGTATAAAGAGTGTGAGAATAGAGAGAGAGAGAGAGTGAGATATTTGAGAGAGGGGGAGAGAGAGAGGTCGGCCAAGGGGGGGTGAGCTGGCTGTTATGGGGAGTGAGGGAGTGAGGTGTGTGTTTGTGTATTTTTAAGGCGAGAGAGAAAGAGATATTATATATATATATGTATATATATATATATAATGAGATATTTGTAAAGTGGAGAGAGAAGAAAAATAGATTTTTCAAAATAGGAAAAATAGGAAAATTATGTAGGGTACTTGGGCAGTCATGAGAGGACAACATGGAGCTTGGGTTCGGGTTCGGTCGAGCCAGGTCGGGTCAAAATCGAACAGGATACAATATTAAAATTAAATACGTATTTATAAAAATGGGCAAATAAATAATATACGGGGACTCCAATAAATGGAACACAAACGTCATGCGGGTAGTAGGCTTCATGTGGGCCACGTCCATACTTTGGTCTACTAGGTTAGCTCGATGTCGGGTCCCAAAATTAAATTGGAAAATAAATCAGGTTTCACGGTAGATAATTAATTGTCCTAAATTGAACCGAAAATTGTGCGAAGGAAATGGAGCACAAAATGGAGTGTCTGAGTGGGACACGAAGGTCATGGGTGGAGAGCGTCTCGAGTAGATCATTCATGAGAAGTTGGTTCTGAGAAAACGACTGGTCCGGTGCTCCTAAATTAAAAGTCACGGTGACGTGCAAACGACGATAAAAAATAAAAGTGGGAATATTTATTCAATGATTAATTGGTCTAAGTTGACCCGAACTTGCGCGATAAAAAAAGAGCACAAGGGAACGAGTTCAAGTGGGACACGATATATCAACAGGAAGATAATCTTGCCTACTTCAAAACCCATGAAGAGAGTTTACAGAGATTGGTATCCCTGACGCTCCAGAAGTCAAAGTCATGGAAAGGTACATTAATAATCTAAACAATTAAATAATAATATATTTATCGAAAACAATTCATTAAGAAAAATAAAAATAAAAATAAACCCTGAAATTCAGGGGGCTTACAGATTCTAACCAAATTATGGTAAAATGTGGCCTAGATATATGGATGCGAGTATAGAAATATGATTTCTAACCGAAATAAGGTATCAGATGTCGTAGAATGGTGAAAGCGAGTGTAAATGAGCGAGTGTAACTGAAATATGGTATAGAATGAAAAAACAACATTGAAAACGAGTATTAGATGGTTAATTATAATAGAAATATAGTATAAAACTTATATGCAACGTTAAAAGCGAGCAAGGGTGGGCGACTCTAGCCGAAATATGATATAAAATGGGCATATATGACGAAAATGAGTCTAGAAGGGAGATTCTAATCGAAATATGGTGTATAATAGGGGTTGATTGGTAAAACCGAGGATAGATGCGTGATTCTAACTAAAATATGGTAAAAAGTGGCGTAGATTTGTGAAAGCGGGTATAGAAATATAATTTCTAACCGAAATAAGAAATCAACTGCTTATGGAAACTAAATGAGTATAAATAACTGCTTTTAACTAAAATATAGCATAGAATGAGCCTAGATTGGTGAAAGCGTGTATAAAAATCTGATTTCTAACCAAAATAAGGTATCAAATGCCCCTAAAATAGTGAAAGCGGGTATGAATGAGTTATCGTAACTAAAATATGGTATAAAATAAGCATACAACGATGAAAATGAGTATTAGATGGTTAATTACAATAGAAATATAGTATAAAAATTACATGGAATGGTGAAAATGAGTATAAGTGGGCGACTCCAGCCAAAATATGGTATAAACTGGTCGTAAAGTGGTGAATACGAGCATAGATGGGTGATTCTAATCAAAATATGGTATAGAATGGACGTAGATTGGTAAAACCGAGTACATATGTGTGATTCAAACCAAAATATGGTAAAATGTGGCCTAGATATGTGTAAGCGAGTTTAGAAATGTGATTTCTAACCGAAATAAGATATCAAATGCCCTAGAATGGTGAAAAACGAGTATAAATGAATAATTGCATCTAAAATATGGTTTATAATGAGCATACAACGATGAAAACGAGTATTATATGTTTAAATGTAATAGAAATATAGTATAAAAATTTATATGCAACATTGAAAACTAGTAAAGGTGGGCGACTCTAGCCGAAATATGGTGTAAAATGGGCATAAAATGGTGAAAACGAGTATTAATGGATGATTCTAATCGAAATATGGTATAGAATGGACGTAGTTGGTGAAATCGACGATAGATGCATGATTCTAACAAAAATATGGTAAGAAAGTGGCATGGATTTATGGAAGCGAGTATATAAATGTGATTTCTAACCGAAATAAGGTATCAAATGCCCGTTGAATGGTGAAAGCGAATGTAAATGAGTGATTATAACTAAAATATGGTATAGAATGAGCATACAACGATAAAAACAAGTATTATATGGTTAATTATAACTGAAATATATTATGAAACTTACATGGAATGATGAAAACGAGTATAGATGGGCGACTCTAGCCGAAATATGGTGTAAAACGAGCGTAGAATGGTGAAAACAAACATAGATGGGAGATTCTAATCAAAATATGGTATAGAACGTGCGTAGATTGGTGAAACCAATTATAGATGCGTAATTCGAACCAAAATATGGTAAAAATGGCCTAGATATGTAGTGCCCCGTCCCTACATCATGTCTTGTTTTTGTCCACAGGGTGCGCGAGAAAGAAACACTGTCTCTACCGATTTAGTCGGAACCGATAGATCGGGATCGATTGAACGGTCGAACGTGTACGATTGAATTAAGATCCTTTTCTCGTTATGGAAAGGCTTATTCGAAATCAAGTCCCATATTCAGCGGGTTGCACCTCATGGATAGACTCTGCGGCTGAGTCGGAAGAGGCCTTCTATTGCTCTGCTTTTCATGCTGCACTTGCTTCTTTGGCTTTGGTTTTTTGAATGCGTTTTCGTGAATGTTTTCGATAGTTTTTATGTCTTGTATTTTTGAACTCGTATTTACATGTCAAACTCCTTGAATAATACAGTATTCTAATCGGTTGCTTGTGTAATTTCAGGTAATCGCGTAGGCGATGACTACGCGACCAACAAGTCTTTCGCCTCGAACAAAAATCAAGGTGAGTGGCTGACCCTTCTCTTCTTGACCCCCTTCTTAGTTCAATCGATAATATTATTGCAAATGGAATGATAGATACAAGGGCACGGACACGGCTACTTATCTTATACAACTGTGTTGAACAAAAGATTGACTCATTGAGCAAATTGATGCCACGATAAGGCAGGACATGATGAAATGATTAAGTTCTCAAAAATATAGACCATGCTTTAGTAACTAAATTGTTCTAACACGGTCATGGACAACTTGTCGACAAGGTAAAAGTTTCCTCGAGCGGCATCCCGGGGCCACTGGACCATTTTGGCCTAGGAGGAAACACGGTATAGTTGTGCTGGATAATAGCACGGGTTAGGCAGGGATTTTCAGCAGGGCTCGCTACTTGCGTTGAAAGGGCCCCGACTAAAAAAGCTATAAGTCCTAGATGGCTTGTGGTGTCAGTGACCAATCACACATAAATTGTACACGCTATGCTAGCGATAACAATTGACAGGAAAGAACATGGTAATTCTTACATTGTACGACACGCTCTGTCGTGGGTAAGTTCTAGCGTAATTTATATTATGCCTGTCGTATGCTTGTCTGAAATTCATTAGGATGGTTAGAAAGATTCACAAACCAAGTCATATAAACTCTTCAACCAAATGAGAGCATGGAACTTATTTTTCCACGCACCAGTACAAAGTGTAATGTACTGATCCTTGCTCTCTACAGGTACCCCGAACCAACAAGGGTGTGCCACTTAAGCTTGAAGCGATGCAAGTACATTTGAAGCCTCGTCCGTGTGTTGAAGGCTTGTTTGATCCTTTTGAAGACTCCACATTCAGTCCAGAAGAAATGATATCTCAACTCCCCACAATTCTATGTCTTTAGAAATATTTTGTTGTAAATGGGGATGTAATGTATGGAACAACTATCTCATCAGCGTTCATTTTGTAATCGAGTCATGTTGTAGCCCGCAAGACAATGATTGTAATTGAGTTCATGTAAATGATATTTTATTATCAATGAAAACAAAAGTTTCTTCCATTTCAAATGTGTTGTTCAATTTCTCAGCGTACTCTATTTGATGTTGTGTTTTGGATAACCTTATGACTATGCCTTGTGCGATCGCAATTTAGGTTTGCACGGCATCACGTCCGGAGGACGACTATCGATTCTTTGGAATCAGGGCGTGACATAATGGTATCAGAGCACGGCTTTACATCCTTTGGCCTTCCGTCTAGAGTCTCAAACCTTTGACCTCGCATTGATGAGATAAGTTGTTCCATACAATGAGTACGTAATATTTCTTCGTATTGTAGAAGTGATAGAACCCGTGGCAGAAACCGCGGTCGAGCAAGAACAAAGTGCTTTGAGCGGTTCGAGCAGCTCGCGGGCTGGACCTTCTAACAATGCCATTGAGAGGATGTTGCACAAGATAGAGGTGCAGCAGAAATAGTCCAAGAACCGACATCAGCAAACGGAGGCGCAATAGGCCCAATTCGAAGCTCGCTTCGATGCCCAAACCAAGATGCAGCAAAAGCAACTTGATACTCTGCAACAGATCGTCCAGATGATTGTGGCCAATGGAAGCTCTGCAAGTGTGCCTACTGTTACCGAGCCGACGGATCAACCCATCAAAGTCGATCGAGAGGAGCCCGAGCGTCAACATGCGGCACCGAGAAGTTACAACTTTGAAGTGTCAGAATTAAAGAAAGCATGTTGTACCTCCTTCAGCAGCACCGAAGGCCCTTTTATGGCAATCGACTGGTTGAAAGAGCTGGAAGATCACTTCGAGCTCCTCGACATTGAAGAATCCAAGCAAGTCGCCTGCGCACAACTTCAACTACGTTTGAACGTGCACGACTAGTGGGCCGTGCACAAACGAGCGATCCGACGCGACAAAACTCAGCGTTGATCTCTTTGGCCACGTTCCACAAAGCCTTTGAAGTCGAGTACCTTTCCTCAGCCATTCGTTAAAAGAAGAAAAATGAATTCATGCAGTTGAAGCAAGGGAACCGGACAGTATAACAATATGCCACGGAGTTCAATAAATTATCCAAATTTGTTCTACATTTCTTCTTACAGAGGAGTGTCGTGTGCGACGGTTCGAAGTGGGTCTACGACCCTCTATTGCTGCTCATGTGGCGGTTCTGGAGTACAAGACCACGGGAGATGCTCTAAATTATGCTCTCCGCCTTGAGATCCAGCACC
The DNA here is from genome assembly GCA_029216955.1 of Iris pallida. NCBI lineage: Eukaryota > Viridiplantae > Streptophyta > Magnoliopsida > Asparagales > Iridaceae > Iris > Iris pallida. The sequence goes on from JANAVB010023121.1 coordinate 61,918, forward strand.
CTCCCGTTGCCGCCGACGTTGTACACCATTCCAACCACAAACGTCCTAGCTATATGGGAGGCAACAATCACGTATCAAAGCGTCCAAACTATGGCAGCTATCAGGGAGGGAAACCATTGTCGCGTTGTACCAGGTGCAACCACCTCGGACACGATGCCAACAACTGCTTTGTCACCGAGGGGGGATACTTCTTTTGCAAAAAAATGGGTCACCATTCACGAGACTGCATGACCCGAAGACTGAATCGCAATATCCTGCCACATCAAAACCGTCAAGAAAATCGAGGACAGGCGCCCCGCCCTCCTCAAGCCACGCAACCCAATGGCCAAGACCACCGTCCTAATGCTCAACGGTGCGTCTACGCCATGACTCAAGATGAGGCATTCACCTCTGATACAATCATGACAGGTATACTGCTTTTCAATAATAAACCTGCTCGTGTACTGTATGATTCAGGTGCCACATATAGTTTCATATCTGCAGACTTAACCGTCGAGCACAAAATTTCTGTGACACCGTTAGGCCTTGATCTTAGCATTCACATACCGTTGGACACATCACTACTCGCAAACTTAACCTGCAAAGACGGAATCATCTGTATAGGAGGGGAAAAATGTCTATCTCGATGCGATAGTTCTAGACATTAAGGACTATGACATTAATCTGGGAATGGATTGACTTGGCCCTTGCAATGCCACCATTGACTACGTAGTAAAGAAGGTCACCTTCCGTAGACCTGGAGTGCCCGAATTTTACTACTCATGTGGTGAAGCATCGTCGACCTGTATGGTGATCTCGAAATTTTTGCTCGGAGGATGCTACATTCAGAAGGTGAAGGCTAATTGGCGTCCGTTCGAGACACACGACAGGATGGTGCAAACGCAGGTCAGACCACCGTTGTGGCAGAATTCTCCGACGTATTCCTGGACGAGCTACCAGGAATGCCACCCGACCGAGAAATTGAGTTCAACATTGACACATTCCCTAATACTCGACCAATTTCCAAGGCCCCGTACAGAATGGCACCTGTAGAACTAAAAGAGCTCAATGTCCAATTGCAAGATTTGCTCAACAGGGGATTTATTCGTCCTAGCGTCTCGCCATGGGGAGCACCCATGTTGTTTGTGAAGAAAAAGGATGGGTCAATGCGTCTGTGCATCGACTATCGCGAGCTAAACAAAGCTACCGTCCGGAACAAGTATCCATTGCCCCGCATAGACTATCTATTCGATTAATTACAAGGTGCCCTGGTATTTTCGAAGATCAACCTCCGCTCAGGCGATCATCTACTCAATATCAAGTCAGACGACGTGCCAAAGTCAGCCTTTCGCATTCTTTACGGCCACTACGAGTTCTTGGTAATGTCATTCGGCCTGACAAATGCTCCTGCCACCTTCATGGATCTAATGAATCAGGTGTTTTGTCCATTCCTCGATAAGTTCGTCGTAGTCTTCATAGACGATATCCTAGTCTACTCAAAGGATCGAGCGCCACACACAGAACATCTGCGAACCGTACTCCAAACCCTTCGAGATAATGAGTTGTTTGCGAAGAGGAGCAAATACGACTTTTGGCTAAGCAGCATATCTTTTCTTGGACACATCATTTCATCCGAAGGTGTTACAGTCGACCCGAAGAAAGTTGAAGCTGTTCCTAATTGGAGGCGGCCTACGTCGACTAGTGAGATTCGAAGTTTTCTTGGTTTGGCGGGATACTACAAACGCTTCATGAAAGATTTTGTGAAGATTGCATTGCCATTGACTCGCCTTACTCAAAAGGGAGTCATGTATGAGTGGTCGGACGACTGTGAAGCTTCCTTTCATGAGCTGAAGTAGCGGCTTATTTTGGCCATTATACTCGCACTTCCGGATGGGGTAGAGGGTTTTCAAATAATCAGATGCTTCAGGCCAGGGCTTGGATGTGTACTCATGCAGCGAGACAAGGTGATCTCCTTCGCCTCCAGACAATTGAAGTTGTACGAGAAGAACTATCCTACGCACGATTTAGAGTTAGCGGCGATTGTGTTCGCATTAAAATTGTGGCATCACTATCTTTGTGGCGTGGCGTGCGTGATCTATACCGATCACAAGAGCCTCAAGTATCTCTTCACTCAGAAGGAGCTAAACTTACGACAGCGGCGTTGGCTAGAACTGATGAAATACTATGACTTGACGATCGACTATACGCCGGGCAAGGGAAATGTTGTGGCAGACGCTATGAGTCGTAAATATCTTGCCTCATTGTGCATCAATAGCAGACTACTACGGGACCTTAAAGAGATGGGCATCGACCTTCGAGTTTGATTCAGAGATTTGTAGTTCGCACAATTACAGTTAGAGCTGAGCTTGCGAGAAAAGATCAAGACCGCTCAGAAGGGTGATCCGTACCTGAAGAAGATACGAGAGCTGATTTCAACATGGAATGCGACTGACTTTGCGGAAGATGACACCGGCGTGCTATGATTGAAAGGCCGACTATGCGTTCCGGATGACTTAGAACTTAGAAAGGAGATATTGACGGAGGCGCATTATGCGAAATATATTTGGCATCCCGGCAGCACTAAGATCTACAAGGACCTTCGCACGACCTTCTAGTGGCATGAAATGAAGAGAGATGTGGCGTTCTTCGTGTGGCAATGCATGGCCTGTAAGCAGGTGAAAGCTGAGCATCAGAGACCGGAAGGGGAGATACAGAACCTTGCCATTCCAGAATGGAAATGGGATCACATCACCATGGACTTTGTTGTTGGCCTGCCGAAGATACAATGGGGGAACGATGCCGTCTGGGTCATCGTCGATCGATTAACCAAGTCAGCGCACTTCATTGCCATTAAAGTCACTTGGAGCATCGATCGCCTTGCTCAGATCTATCTTGATGAAATAGTTCGACTGCACGGGATTCCGGTATCCATCGTCTCAGATCGGGATGGGCAGTTCGTGTCACGCTTCCGGTGTAGTCTTCAGTCAGCAATGGGGACCACGTTGAAGTTTAGCTCAGCTTACCATCCTCAGACCGATGGCCAAACAGAACGGGTGAACTAGATTTTTGAAGACATGTGACGCCTCTGTGCAATCGACTTGAAGTCAAGCTGGGATGTTCATCTACCATTGGCCGAATTTGCATATAATAATAGCTATCAGTCCAGCATCCAAATGGCGACATATGAAGCCTTGTATGGCCGGAAGTGTAGATCGCCTATTTGCTGGAACGAAGTCGGGGAACGACAGATACTCGGCCCGGAGCTGGTGGAACAGACCGTGGACAAGGTCAAGCTCATTCGGGAACGACTGAAGATTACATAGAGTTAGAAGAAGACCTACGCCGACACCCATCGACGACCCCTTGAATTCCTGGAGGGCGATCACGTGTTTCTGAAAGTGACACCTATGCGTGGAGTCATGAGATTTGGAGCTAAAGGAAAGTTGAGTCCAAGATTTGTCGGTCCTTTCGAGATATTGAAGCGAGGCACCCCAGTAGCTTACCAGATCACATTGACGCCAGCACTGTCGGATGTGCACAATATCTTCCATGTCTCTCAGTTGTGGAAGTACGTGCATGATCCGAGCCATATGGTAGATTTTGGTCAGTTGAATCTGCAGGCAGACTTATCATATGCAGAAAAGCCTGTACAAATCTTGGAGCGCAAGGAAAAATTGCTTCAAAATCGTGCTATCCCTCTCGTTCGCATTCTCTGGAGAAACCATTCGGTCGAGGAATCGACCTGGGAGCGTGAATCAGAGATGAAGAAGAAATTTCCTTTATTGTTCTCTTAGAGGTAGGTTCTATTCTTAAGTTTCGAAGACGAAACTTTTTCTTAGTTGGTTACGATGTAGTGCCCCGTCCCTACATCGTGCCCCATTTCTGTCCATGGGGTGCGCGAGAAAGGAACACTGTCGCTACCGATTCAGTCGAAACCGATAGATCGGGATCGATTGAAACGGTCGAACGGGAACAATTGAATTAAGATCCTTTTCTCGTTATGGAAAGGCTTCTTCAGAATCAAGTCCCATATTCAACGGGTTGTGCCTCGAGGATAGACTCTGCGGCTGAGTCGGGAGAGACCTCCCGTTGCTCTACTTTTCATGCCGTACTTGCTTCTTTGGCTTTGGTTTTCTGAATGCACTTTCGTGAATATTTTCGATGGTTTCGAGCATGGCAAGTTTGTAAAACAAAATTTATGGATGAAATCATCGTTCAAAAGCAAGGTTGTTGACAAAAAAAATGTGTTGATTGGAGCTGGTAGCAAAACGACTAAAATTGATTGAAGTCAAACACATCAAAAAGCATTCTCAAAGGGCAAAAATGTCAAAAATCCAATATTGTCGGCTTGCAAAACGGAGTTCACGGATGAAGTCCTAACAAGTTTGTATACACAAAATTGTGTTGATTGGAGATGGAAGCAAAACGACTAAAACTGGTCAAAGCCAAACTAGTCATAAAGCGTTAAAAGTCAAAATAATTACAACAATGTCGGTTTCCAAAACGGAGTTCACGGATGAAATGATCGTTCAAAATAAGTCCGTATACATAAAATGTGTTGATTGAGTTCAAAGGTGAAATGACTGTTCGAAAAATAGTTCCTAGACCCCAAAAAATGTTGATTGGAGATGGAAGCAAGACGACTAAATTTTTTTGAAGTCAAACTGGTTAAAGAACGTTAAAAGGGGAAAAAGTTAAAAAAATCGAGTGTGACAAGTTTGTAAACAAAATTCATGGATGAAATTATTGTTCAAAAACAAGTCTGTTGACACAAAAATGCGTTGGTTGAAGCTGGGAGCAAAACGACTAAAATTGATCAAAGTCAAACATGTCAAAAGCATTCTCAAAGGGCAAAAATGTCAAAAATTCAATATTGTCAGCTTGCAAAACGGAGTTCACAGATAAATTCCTAACAATTATGTAGACACAAAAATGTGTTGATTGGAGCTGGAAACAAAACGACTAAGATTGGTCAAAGTCAAGCCGGTCAAAAAGAATTAAAAGAGCAAAAATGTCAAAAACAATTTCGGTTTGCAAAACGGGGTTCATGGGGGAATGGATTTTCGAAAATAAGATCACAAACACAAAAATGTGTTAACTGGAGCTAGAAGCAAAACAACTAAAATTGGTCGAAGTAGATTAGTAAAAAATAATTCCAACATTGTGGGTTGCAAAATGGAGTTGAGGGATGAAATCGTCACTAAGTTGTAAAACAAAAATGTGTTGATTGGAGCTGGAAGCAATATAACTAAAATTCGTCAAAGTCAAACCGATCAAAAAGATTAAAAGGGAAAAAGTCAACAAAAATCACAACTTTGTCGGTTTGCGAAACGGAGTTCAAAGTAAAATGGTTGTTCGAAAAACATTTCGTAGACACAAAAAAGTGTTGATTGGAGCTGGTAGCAAAACAATTAAAATTGTTCAAAGTCAAACTGGTCAAAAAGCATTAATAAGGAAAAATCGTAAAAAAATCAATGTCGTTGGTTTGTAAAACAGAATCCACAGATGAAATTTTGCTCGAATATAAGCCCGTAGACACAAAAATGTGTTGACTAGAGGTGGTAAAGTCAAAATAGTCAAAAAGTCAAAATAGTCAAAAAGCATTAAAATGGCAAAAAAGTCAAAAGAAATCCAATGTTGTATCTTTGCAAAACAGAGTACTCGTGTGAAACCATCATTTAAAAACAAGTTTGGTGACACAAAAAAGTGTTAGTTGGAGCTGGTCGAAAAACGACTAAAATTGGTAAAAATTAAACCGGTCAAAAAGCATTAAAATAGCAAAAATATAAAAAAAATCCAACGTTGTCGGCTTGCAAAACGGAGCTCACTGACGAAATCATTGTTCGAAACATGTCCGAAGAGACAAAATGTGTTCATTGGAGCCGGAAGCAAAACAACTAAAATTGGTCAAACTAGTTATAAAACCTTAAAAAGTTATAATAATTCCAACATAGTCCGTTTTCAAATCGGAGTTCACGGATGAAATCATCTTTCAAAAGAAGTCCGTAGACACAAAAATGTGTTGAATGGAGAGGGACACACAATGAGTAAAATTTGTCAATGTCAAGCCGGTCAAAAAAATACTAAAAGGGCAAAAAAGTTACAAAATCCCAACGTTGTCAGTTTGCGAAACATAGTTCACGAGTGAAATGGTTGTTCGAAAATAAGTTCACATAAACGAAAATATGTTAATTGGCAAAATAATTCCAACAATGTTGGTTCGCAAAACGGAGTTCACGGATGAAATCAACGTTTAAAATAAATTCGTAGATGCTAAAATGTGTCAATTGAAGCTGGAAGCAAAAAGACTAAAATTGGTCAAAGTCAAACTTAACAAAAAGTTTAGAAGGACAAAAAAGTCAAAAATTTGCAATATTGTCGGTTTGCAAAATGGAGTTCAAGCCTGAAATGGTCGTTCGAAAAATAGTTCGTAGACACTAAAATGTATTAATTGGAGTTGGTAGCAAAATGACTAAAATTCGTTCATGGATGAAATCATCATTCAAAATAAATTCGTAGACACTAAAATGTGTTAATGGAGCTGGAAGCAAAATGACTCAAATTGGTTAAAGCGATCATAAAGATTAGAAGGGCAAACAAGTAAAAAAAATGCAATGTTGTCAGTTTGCGAGATGGAATTCAAGGGTGAAATAGTTGTTAGAAAAATAGTTCGTAACCAAAAAATAGTTTTGACGGAGATGGTTGCAAAACGAATAAAATTGACTAAAGTCTACCTGGTCAAAAAACGAGGGAAAAAAGTAGAAAAAATAGAGCGTGACAAGTTTTTAAACAAAATTCATGGTTGAAATCATTGTTCAAAAACAAGTCTGTCGACACAAAAATGTGTTAATAGGAGCTCGTAGAAAAACGACTAAAATTTACAAAAGTTAAACAGGTCAAGAAGCATTCTCAAAGGAAAAAAAGGTCTAAAATCCAATTATTGTCGGCTTGCAAAACGGAGTTCACGGATGAAATCCTAACATGTCCGTAGACACAAAATGTGTTGGTTATAGCTGGAAGCAAAACGACTAAAATTGGTCAAAGTCAAACTAGTCATAAAGCATTAAAAGTCAAAATAATTGCACCAGTGTTGGTTGTAAAAGGGAGTTCAAGGATGAAATCATCGTTCGAAATAAGTCTGTATACACAAAAAAATGTTGATTAGAGCTCGAAGCAAAATGACTAAAATTGGTCAAAGCCAAATAACTGCAAGAAGTCGGTTTGCAAAACGGAGTTCACTAATGAAATCATCGTTCGAAATAAGTTCGTACACACAAAAATGTGTTGATTGGAGCTGGAAGCAAAACGACTAAAATTGTTCAAAGTTAAACAAGTCAAAAGAATCAAAAGGCAAAAAAGACAAAAAAAAACATTTTCGTTTTACCAAACAGGGTACAGGGGGAAAGGATGTTCGAAAATAAGATCACAAACACAAACATGTGTTAATTGGAGCTAGAAACAAAACAACTAAAATTAGTCGAAGTAAACTACTCAAAAATAATTCCAACATTGTGGGTTGCAAAACGGAGTTGATGGATGAAATCGTCAGCTGGAAGCAAAACGACTAGAATTGGTCAAAGTCAAACAAGTCAAAAAGAATCAAAAGGGCAAAAAAGACTAAAAAAACATTTTCGTTTTACAAAATGGGGTTCAGGGGGGAAGGATGTTCGAATATAAGATCACAAACACAAACGTGTTAATTGGAGCGAGAAACAAAATAACTAAATTTAGTCGAAGTAAAGTAGTCAAAATAATTCCAACATTGTTGGTTGCAAAATGGAGTTGATGGATGAAATCGTCACTCAAAATAAGTCACAGAACAAAAATGTGTTCATTGGAGCTGGAAATAATATGACTAAAATTTGTCAAAGTCAAACTGATAAAAAGATTAAAAGGAAAAAAAAGGTGAAAAAAATTAAAACGTTATCGGTTTGCAAAACGGAGTTCACGGGTGAAATAATTGTTCAAAAAGTATTTTGTACACACAAAAAAGTGTTGATTGGAGCTGGTAGCAAAACGACTAAAATTGGTCAAAGTTAAAATGGTCAAAAAGTACTACTATGGCAAAAATATAAAAAAAATCAATGTTGTCGATTTGTAAACCGGAACCCACAAATGAAATTGTTGTTCTAGTATAAGCTCGTAGACACAAAAATGTGTTGATGAGGTGGCAAAGTCAAAATAGTTAAAAAGTCAAAGTAGTCAAAAAGCATTAAAATGGCAAAAAAGTCAAAAGAAATCCAATGTTGTATCTTTGCAAATCAGAGCACTCGTGTGAAATCATCGTTCGAAAACAAGTCTATAGACACAAAAAAGTGTTGATTGGAGCTGGTAGCAAAACGACTAAAATTGGTAGAAATTAAACCAGTCAAGAAGCATTTAAAGAGAAAAAATGTCAAAAATTCCAATGTTGTAGGTTTCCTCAAAATAATTCCAACATAGTCTGTTTTCAAACGGAGTTCATAGTTGAGATCATCGTTCAAAATAAGTCCGAATACACAAAAATGGGTTGAATAAAGTTGGAAGCAAAATGAGTAAAACTTGTCCATGTCAAACCGGTCAAAAAGCACAAAAGGGCAAAAAAAGTTAAAAAAAAATCTCAACGTTGTCGGTTTGCGAAACAGAGTTCATGAGGAAATGGTTTTTCGAAAGTAAGTTCACAAAAACGAAAATATGTTAATTGGCAAAAATGGCAAAATAATTCCAACAATATTAGATTGCAAAACGGAGTTCACGGATGAAATCGTTGTTCAAAATAAATTCGTTGCCACTAAAAAGTGTTGATTGGAGCTGGAAGCAAAATGACTAAAATTGGTTAAAGTCAAACCGATCAAAATTATTAGAAGCGCAAAAAGTCAAAAAAAATGCAATGTTGTCAATTTGCGAAACGGATTTCACGGATGAAATGGTTATTCGACAAACATTTTGCAGACACAAAAAAGTGTTGATTGGAGCTAGTAGCAAAACGGCTAAAATTGGTTAAAGTCAAACTAGTCAAAGAACGTTAATAGGGAAGAAAATAAAAGAAAAATCGAACGTGACAAGTTTCTGAAACAAAATTCATAGATGAAATCACGTTCAAAAACAAGTCTTCGACACAAAAATGTGTTGATTGGAACATGTAGAAAAATGACTAAGATTGATCAAAGTCAAACAGGTCAAGAAGCATTCTCAAAGGGCAAAAATGTCAAAAATCTAATATTGTCGGCTTGCAAAACTGAGTTCACAGATAAAATCCTAACAAGTCCGTAGACTAAAAATATGTCGTTTGGTGCTGAAAGCAAAAATGACTAAAATTGGTTAAAAAGTCAAATCGATCAAAAAGATTAGAAGGGCAAAATAGTCAAAAAAAATCCCAACACTGTTACTTTGTGAAAGGGAGTTCACAGGTGAAATGGTCGTCCAAAAAACAATTCGTAGACACAAATGGTGTCCATTGGAGCTGGTAGCAAAACGACTAAAGTTAAATTGGTCAAAAAACTTAAAAAGAGGGAAAAAGTTAAAAAAATTCGAAGGTCACAGGTTTGTAAAACAAAATTAACGGATGAAATCATCGTTCAAAAACAAGTCTGTCGACACAAAATGTGTTGGCTGGAGCTAATAGGAAATGACTAAAATTTATCAAAGTCAAACATGTCAAAAAGCATTTAAAGGGCAAAATTATCACAAAAATCTGACATTGTCTGCTTGCAGGACGGTGTTCACGAATGAAGTCCACATTCGAAAAAAAGTCCGTAGACACAGACGTGTGTTGATTGGATATGGAAGCAAAACGACTAAAATTGGTCAAAGTCTAGTCATAAAGCATTTAAAGTCAAAATAATTACAATAATATCGCTTTGCAAAAGGGAGTTTACGGATGAAATCATCGTTTGAAATAAATCCGTATACAGAAAATTGTATTGACTGGAGCTGGAAGTAAAATGACTAAAATTGGGCAAAGTCAAACAAGTCTCAAAGCATTAAAAGTAAAAATAATTGCAAAATAGAGGTCAGGATGAAATCATTGTTCGAAATAAGCCTGTATACACAAAAATGTAGTGATTGGAGCAAAAACGACTAGAATTGGTCAACAATGTCAAATCGGTCAAAAAGCATTTAAAGGACAAAAAAGCCAAAAAAAAATCCAACGTTTACGGTTAGCGAAATGGAGTCCAAAAAGGGAAATTATTGCTCAAAAATAAGATCACAAACACAAAACTACGTTAATTGGAGCTTAAAAAACGACTAAAATTGTCAACATCAAGCTAGTATTACAGCATCGAAATGGCAAAAGAATCAAAATAATTCCAATATTGTGGGTTGCAAACGGAGTTTACGGATGAAAACGTCGTTCATATTAAGTCCATAGACACAAAATGTGTTAATTGGAGCTGGACATAAATCGACTAAAGTTCGACAAAGTCAAACCGATCAAAAAGATTAAAAGGGCAAAAGGTAAAAAAAAAAAATCCGAACGTTATCGGTTTGCAAAATAGAGTTCAGGAGTGAAATGGTCATTCGAAAAAATTTCCTAGACAAAAAGTGTTCATTGTAGCAGGTAGCAAAACGACTAAAATTGGTCACAGTCAAAATGGTCAAAAAAATAATACAACAAAAATGTACAAAAATCAACGTTGTTGGTTTGTAAATTAGAATCCATAGATGATTATTGTTCAAAAATAAGTCCGTACCCACAAATTTTTTTTATTAGAGCTGGAAGCAAAATGACTAAAATTGTTCAATATAAAAATAGTCAAGAAGCTTTAAAATGGCAATAAGAAATCTAATGTATCATTGCAAAAAAGAATACATGTGTGAAATTATCATTAAAAAATAAGTCCGTAGACACAAAAACGTGTTCATTGGAGCTTGTAGCAAAATGACTAAAATTAGTAAAAATTAAACTGATCAAAAGCATTAAAAGGGCAAAAATATCAAAAAAAAATCTAAAGTTGTTGGTTAGCAAAACGGAGTTCATAGATGAAATCATCATTTGAAAACAAGTCCATGAAGATAAAAATGTGTTCATTTAAGCTGGAAGCAAAACAACTAAAAATTGGTCAAACTAGTTATAAAGCATTAAAAAGTCAAAATAATTCCAATAGACAATTTTCCAAACGGTGTTCATGGATGAAATTATCATTCAAAATAAGTCTGTAGACACAAAAATGTGTTGATTGGAGTTTGAAGCAAAATGAGTAAAATTTGTTAATGTCAAATGGTCAAAAAGCATTAACGAGCAAAAAAAAGTGAAAAATCCCAACGTTGTCAGTTTGTGAAATAGAGTTTGTTGGAGTGGGTGGGGTTCCCACCTATGTGGAGAATACCCCGGAGAGCGACGAGCGCCATCCGTGTGTCGGAGAAGCTTGGGGAGTGCATGAATTTTATTTTGGTACATATATGGTAAGGAAATATATGATTGGATTTCCATATTACTTTGATTATATATTTATGATTGGACCCTTCATATAGTAGCTTTCCATATTATTGGGTTTCCAATTAAGGTAAGCTAATTATGATTGGATTTTCATTAAATATATGATTGATTTATATTGGAAGTTTCCATATATATTGGCCTTCCATGTATGGGTTACCAAGGGCTTATAAAAGGGTGATGCATACTAGTTGTAAAATCATCTCAAAACAAAGAGTGCTTTACAATCTTTGAGAGAGAGAGGATTAAGGACTATTGTGAAAGAGAGATTGCTTCGAATAATTTTTCGGCATCTCTTGTTCTTCGGAGTCCGCAATCAAATTTTTTTTTCTTTCAAGTAAGTTGTGGTGATCCGTGTTGGATTAGGAGGAGCTTGTAGAGGGTGTATTCTCTTTATTCCATTAGTAGAGGTTCTTCAGGATTGGACTCCGATCGTCCCGTGGTTTTTCTCGCAAGGATTTTTCATGTCAAAAATCTTTGTGTCTGCGATTGTGTTTGGCATTTTTGGTTTGGGTGCTTTTGTTCGGTTCTCTTGCAGGACTTTCTGGTTTGGAGGAACGGTTTCCGTGCTTCGTTCCCAAAGAGTGGTATCAGAGCTTTGGGTTCAAAGAAGTGTCAGGAGTTGACAGTCAAACCAGGAAGCAGAGATGGACGCGAAGCCGGTGCGCATGGTGAACCTGAACGGTACCAACTACCATTATTGGCGGAGCAAGATGAAGGATTTACTGTTCGTCAAGAAGCTGCATCTTCCAGTATTTGCATCCGAGAAGCCCAGTGACAAATTCGATGAGGTCTGGAACTTCGAGCATATACAGGTGTATGGGTACATGCGGCAGTTCGTTGACGAGAACGTGTACAACAACGTTGCCAATATTGAGCATGCGAAGACGTTGTGGGAGAAGCTGGAATCTTTGTACGTGAAAAAGACCGAGATAAACAAATTGTTCCTGATCCGGACGATGATGGGTCTGCGGTACAAAGATGGTGCATCCATTATGGATCACTTGAGTGAGTTCCAGGGCGTGGTGGACCAGCTATCCTCGATAGGAGTCAAGTTCGATGACGAGGTTCAAGGACTTTGGTTGCTATGTATATTGCCAGACTCGTGGGAGACCGTACGAGTATCTATGATCGCTTCTGCTCCAGAAGGCGTGGTCAGTCTGGAGTTTGCCAAGAGTAGGGTACTGAATGAAGAGATGCAGAGACGTTCTCAGGGCACTTCATCCACATCCCATCAATCAGAGGCACTAGTTTCTGAGAGACGCAAAATGAGCAAAAATAGGGGTCCAAGTGGTGGCAGAGACAAGAGTAGGGAGAAGTCCAAGGGTCGGTACGAGGACTCGGAGTGTTACCATTGTGGCAAGAAGGGCCACATCAAGCGGAACTATTTCGCTTGGAAGAGAGAGAAAAAGGGCGACAAGGGAAAGCAAGATGAGAATACTACAGCGGCGGCTTCGATACATGGAGACGATGTGATCGTCGTAGGTGATGAGGTTATCACAAACCTCGCCTGCGATGACATTTCTTGGCTGGTGGACTCAGGGGCTTCAGCGCATGTATCTCACAACAGGGCACTATTTGCCACTTACACGACAGGCGACTGTGGAGTGTTGAAGATGGGCAATGGAGATGTGTCAAAGGCGATTGCCGTTGGAGATGTGCATTTGAGGACGAAGACGGGTGCAGTTCTTGTTCTCAAAGATGTTCGTCATGTTCCTGATATCCGTTTCAACCTGCTGTCGGTTGGAAGGTTGGATGATGAGGGATTCTTCAGTCTCTTCAAAAAAAGTCAGTGGAAGCTATCCAGAGGTTCGATGGTGATTGCCAGAGGAAGCAAGAAGTCCGGTCTCTACTATATGGAGGGGAGCGCACAGGGGACACAGAAGGTGAACGCAGTCAGTGATGCGTCTACCGAGTTGTGGCACAGGCGGCTCGGCCATATCAGCGAGAAGGGGATGAGCTACTTGGTGAACAGGAAGGTGATTCCAGGGCTCAAGTCTGTAAAGTTGGAGAAGTACACGCACTGCTTAGCTGGGAAGCAAAATAGGGTGTCTTTCCAAAGTCACCCAAGTTCAAGGAAGCCGGCGTTGCTCGAGTTGATTCACTCGGATGTCTGCGGTCCTATGAAGGTAAAATCTATTGGTGGTGCTTCTTACTTTGTAACTTTTATTGATGACTGTTCCAGGAAGGTTTGGGTCTATGCCTTAAAGACCAAGGATCAGGTGCTGCCTACTTTCAAAGAGTTTCAGGCCTCTGTTGAAAGAGAGACGGACAAGAAGTTATTGTGTGTTCGGTCCAACAATGGCGGCGAATACATCGGTCCCTTTGATGCTTATTACAGAGAGCAGGGGATACGACACCAGAAGACTCTCCCAAAGACACCTCAGCTCAATGGTGTAGCGGAGCGCATGAACAGGACACTGATGGAGAGGGTGCGGTGGTTGCTGTCAGAAGCAAACTTACCGGGCAGTTATTGGGGTGAGGCTCTTCTTACAGCCGCTTATGTTATTAATTTGTCTCCTAGTGCTCCTTTACAGGGTGATGTGCCTGACAAAGTATGGTACGGCAAAGAGCCGTCATACAATCACCTGCGAGTGTTTAGCTGTAAGGCCTTCGTGCATGTACCGAAGGACGAGAGGACCAAACTTGAGCCGAAGACGAGGCGATGCGTCTTTGTCGGCTACGGTCAGAATGAGTTTGGCTATAGACTCTACGACCCGGTGGGAAAAAAGCTCTACAGAAGCAGGGACGTGGTGTTCGTCGAGGATCAGACCATGACCAACACTCAGGATTCTGAGACGCCTTCTGAGGCTGAGGAATTGCCTGAGTTAGAGTCATTTCACTTCGAGCAGTTTCCAGAGGACATCGCAGAGGATCCCATTATGGGGGAGCCAGTACATGGAGTTGCTCCCAACCTTGATCATCAGCCTGCTGATGGTGGTCAGGGTGTCCCTCAAGAGGATGAGCCTGCCGGGGAGGCAGTTCCTGAAGGGGAGGAGGTTGTTGGTATACAGCCAGCACCAGTGGCTCCACTGAGAAGGAGCGACAGAGATCGTCGACCATCAACGAGATACTCACCGGATGAGTATGTGCTATTGACTGACGGAGAGAGCCCGAAAGCTTTACAGAGGCTATGGAAGACGAACACAGGCAGGAGTGGATGGAGGCCATGCAGGAGGAGATGAGTTCCTTGTTGTCATGACCCGTACCCGCTTTTTCGGATACGAGACGTGTCCAAGCCTGCCTACGCCGCAGAGTCGGCGGTAGAACGCTGTCAAGCCCGCAAGAAATAAATGCTCAAAAAATAACATTTGATGCTCATTCACAATTCTACATTTATTACAACATTTATAATTAAAGAGAGTACAAGATTTACAATTAATGAAATTGATACATTTGCTTTCTATTTCTAGGTTGTCCTCAGCATACCCAAGCCTCCCAGTGCTAATAATGATCGCGGCTAAACCTGAAAAATATTGGTTTCCAGTCAGGAATGGAACAAGTACACAAACCGACGGCAATGCAAAACACAATAGAATTAACAAAACATGAAAATAGCATATGAGAGATGAAAACTGTAAGATAACTGATGTCATAGCACGATAGAGAAGTAAACAAGGAAAAACTAATAAAAGACATCTATCTAGGTGGTGTGAAATATCCATTTCGACATGTAAACGGCTAGGGGGTAAATCCGGCACACTGTACGTGTCGTGCGCAGCAGCTATTATTCAAGAATAGACTCATGGGATAGTTCTGGGTAGTTCACATATCTACTAAGATATTTCCCCTCCCGACTACTCCGTGTGACGAGCGTGTCAACAAGCAGCAAGATATATGTATAGACATAAAATGAAAAGACTACTATGAATCGGAAAGCAATCAGAAAGTGCACTTGCCTGAGGTCCTTAGCTGGAGAAACCAAAATACCATACCACTCAATAAGCCACAATCAGTCAACACATGTAGAAGTCTCCGGATGCTGAAATAAATAGTACCAACATTCTCAGAATAGTCAAATTAGCTAGGATTGCCTGTCCTTAAGTCCAATTCTGGACACAGGGGCAAAACGGTAATTTCGGGCAAAAACGATGTCCGCCGTTGGATCCGCTTTGCACCGAAAAGCGTGCCAGAGTCAAAGATCTCTAAAGTCGTCAAACTACATGTCTACGGATCCAGTTTTCCGATACGAACCCAACCGTATGTCCAGAGTTGGATTCCGGCGGGCCGTGCACAAAGTCGCCTATTGTGTGGGACCGTGGGGCCCGCAAAACGACGTCGGATTCAACTGTCTCAGAATTGGACCAAACTTGGCATGCAGGACCAGAAAAATGATACGGTCCTGTTGGCGCAAGTTTCGTCTCGATCTGATGAGCGTGCACAAAGTAATTGGAGTTTGTGCAACGTGCACGATACGGTGAATTTCGACGGATACGCATCAAATTCGTCGCGCACACGCGACCAATTTGAATTCCGTCAAAGCCTACACGACAACGAAACCGTTACGCAGCTTTCGATGCTTTCGGTTCGCGACCACGTCGTCCCGATTGGCGTGACGCACGTTGTGTGGAGCGATTCTTCAGTTTTTCTATTATTTTAAAAACAGATTTTTCCCGAACTTTGAAGTTAAATTAACAGCAATATAATTGATGAAAAATAAATCTATAAACAGGGTTTCCATCTCGTATATGTTGTCAATATTCGTGTTCGATGGAATTTCTAAAAAGTTACTAGATTGATCAAAATCGGTCCGTCAATGTAGGTTCCTGGACTGCGAAACTATCCTGTTTTTGGACAGGTTTTTGCTCGACTTCGGGCTCGTTTTTCGACGTACATGACGCAAAATAAATTAATCTAGTTGAAGGGATTGGTAGCCGTATAGGTTATGGTCGTACCTGAGCAAACGGTTCGACGTTTCGTCGACCGAGGAGGGAGAAAACTTCGCACGAAGTTGGGTGTTCCATGCACGACTGCTGCTGTCGTTTCTGTTCTCCGACGCGCGCGCGTACGCTGTGTCCGCGCGGCCTCGCCGCGCGCGGCGGTGGCGCTGACGGCGGGCGGTCCAGGGTGGATCGCTAGGGAGTGGTGGCGGCGTCGATCGCGCTTAGGGTTTCGAGGTAGGGTCGATGGTTTCTCAACTCTCCCCTCTCGATATATACAAGTTCGGCGCGGGTTTGTTCTGATCTGGGGGAAGAGTCGGGTCGGGTCTCCTATGGGGACTTGGCTGTGGGGCTGAGGGGTTAGGCCCATGTGGGAGAGCTCGGGTCTGGGCTCGGGCTGCTACTAGCTTCTCTTTTCTCTTTTTCTTTTTACATTAGTATATAATACTTATATACCTATAATCATTTATATATATATATATATATATATATATATATATATATATATATATATATATATATATATTTGGGTATATTAATATATGTTCAAACGTATATACGCCAATATTTATTTATATTTATAAACACAAACACGCCTATATATATACACTACACATATATTTATATAATGTATATATATATTCATACCATTACACTTATATAATTTATATATTATACAAGTATATTCTCTTAAATATAATATGCACATATTCACATAAAAGATTAGTATATGGGTAACTGAAAAAGAATAATAAATATATACACATATATTTATTCCAATACTGTATTAATATAATGATATAAAATGTTTATCCAATAGAAAATCGATTTCAATAATAATAAATTTATTAATCACCACAAGCAATAAAATATTAAACTAATTAATTACTTATAACAACTAACAATCATCATTTTAAATAAAATAAAATAATGAATAAAATATTTTAAAATTTTGGGAAGGGGAGTTACAAATCTACCCACCTTAAAGATAATTTCGTCCTCGAAATTCTAACTCATCTATATGCTTAAAATAAAAATACAAAGAATAAATCCACTTTTACCACAATATCCTCGAATTTTAATTTCTCAGAAATATTTATATCTTCCTCCTTGCCATTTCGTAACTACGAATCATCGAGGACTTCTACCACCTTTGGTCACACTACTCCTCAAACTAAAATCTCATAATCTTCTAACTAGTTGCTAACAATCCTACCAACAGATATCTAGGCATCTGGTTTCTAAAATCCTCTCGTATCTATCAAGCAACTCAAAACTTAACAAGCAAATTTATACAAGTAGCTAAGAATATCGGCAAACTCTAGTAAGCATGACTATTCGTCGCTCTGAAATAGGAAGGTCATGAAAAATAAAAATAATCAATAATAAATATAAAATTTCAAGAGCGGTAGAAAGTATCCAAGGATACCGATAGAAAGAGTGTTCATGAACCTATAGTCTTATTCACTAGATTGAGCTACTCTAGTCTAGTCATTGACTAAATCTAAGAATCATTGTTCTTTAGGAGAGCTTGCAATCTGGAATACAAAAGTTCCAATCTCGAAATTCTAAACAAGGTTCCAAAATGGAATGGAGTTTGAGAAATCTAGATTGTGATCCTACTGGGTTCTCTATTTAGATATCAGTAGTTGGTTGGATGAATATTGGGTTTCAATCTACATTGACTGGACAAGATTCCAAAGTAAAACTATTCCTACTAGATTAGAGTATTCCAGAATAGGTTTCCATCCAAGGGAATGAGCTAGTTGCTAGTCAGGTTGGTTAGCTAGGTCCATAAGCCCAAAATGAGCCTTCAGTGACTTTTGTGTTTAAGTAGTACATGAGGCCTCAATCGGGTGGCCCATTAGGGACGTGTGTGTAGTGGGCTTCGAGTAGGTCACAACCATATATTGGGTCGAAGGGATTGAGTCGAAGCTGAGGCTCTAATGGGAGTCGGGAATTATACCGTTATTGTGGTAAGGGTTGTAGCTAGTCCTTTTAACCTGAAAGTCGTAGCACGAAAATAGAGTACAAGGGGACGGGTTTGAGTGGGACAGGGTGTACCTAGATGAAGGTGGACTCGTCTAGATCTTGCATATAAAATTTGTTGGAAGGTAACAGCTAGTCTCGTGCTCCGAATATTAATGACACGGCCGGGGACACAAAATGATCTAGATGAAAAGTGGGAGTCCAAGGGCACTAATAATCATCCTAATAAAAATTATTCTAATCACTCGACAGTCCTGGTATATCCTAAAATTTTAGAAGGCTTGCGGTCTACCCACCTTAGAGGCTAGGATATGGTGGCAAGGTTCCTGTTACTGGTCTGGCCGATGGTAGCTACACTTGCATATACAACTATCATAGTCATGGAAATACTCTGTATCTACCTATCAATTACGAGTTTTCGTCTTTCCAATCAGCGAAAGACAAAAACAATAAAGAGTTCAAGAGATGTCGTTGAATACAATTACGTGATTCAAAGGCGAATATATAATTCAAGAGGATTTGTCAAGCAATCGCGGATGAGATCCTGGATATCTCTATATCTCAGTCCACGTAGGGTAATTAAATAAAGAGCGAACCAAAAGCATCATGGTTGATCAGACCGTGATACAATGATTCTGATTAGACAATATGTTAGCGGGCGTCCCCAATAAACATATGTCTTGAATCAAGCTCGATAAAAGAGTAAGCTTGAAAAACTAGGCTGTAATAGCAGCATTGGTCAAGATAGTCGAAATACAAGTACGCGGGATTTTTGGAAGAAGGAGATAGTAGTTCGAGTTTTAGGAGAATCAAACCTTACGTGGTGTTCTTGCTCATACAGTCTTCCTACAATCTTACTATCCCTAAAGTCTTGGTCAAATACAACATAGTTTTAGCAAGGTTCTATAACCTATGATCCTCAAAATGATTTTATTTCTATGGGTTGTGCCTCGCCAGTGCGCTGATGGCTGGCCATTGCAATCGTTAAACTATCCCAACTATATTCCTAAGACTTCAAGGAGTTGCTAGGGTTTCAACTAGTTGACCAAAAATAAAGCGTAGGTATTTGTCCTATCAGTCATAGCACTTTAAATAAAAGAGTTAACATGGAAGAAATAACTAAAGACGAAAAGAATACAAACATTCTAGTATATATTTCGTGTGCATTCCAATGGTTGAGGGAAAGCCTCAGATCAATCTACCTCGAGATTCGTATATGAATAACAGAGTTAGGAACTACAAACCAATGTATTACAGGAAAAATGAAATTTTAAAACTAAGCAATTCTAACTTATGATGTGATGTTTATATCTAACAGAGCAAAAGAAAATTAAACAGTTCATCAAGATCAAAGCCTTAATTCTAGGTAAGCCTAACTAATCAAGTGAATAGTATATCCACATTGGATCACATGGTCATACCAAAAGTATAGTGTACCTGTAGGGATCTAGCAAGTTATCTAAATTGCATGGCCTATCTAATAACCTTAACTACCCAACGGTCAATTCGAACAAGGGACTCCTAGTCCTAGTCATTATCTTAAATCATTTTAATCCTAGTTTGTGAATGAGCATTTCTTGGTCGCAGGCTCGCAATAGTACGACTAACGTACCATCACGAGTTCGCAAAATTTTTGCGAAAACTGACCTGCATTGGCCACCACAAAAACTTGTCACGACCCGCACCCGCTTTTTCGGATACGAGACGTGTCCAAGCCAGCCTACGCCGCAGAGTCGGCGGTAGAACGCTGTCAAGCCCGCAAGAAATAAATGCTCAAAAAATAACATTTGATGCTCATTCACAATTCTATATATATTACAAAATTTATAATTAAAGAGTACAAGATTTACAATTAATGAAATTGATACATTTGCTTTCTATTTCTAGGTTGTCCTCAGCATACCCAAGCCTCCCAGTGCTAATAATGATCGCGGCTAAACCTGAAAAATGTTGGTTTCCAGTCAGAAATGGAACAAGTACACAAACCGACGGCAATACAAAATACAATAGGATTAACAAAACATGAAAATAGCATATGAGAGATGAAAACTGTAAGATAACTGATGTCATAGCACGATAGAGAAGTAAACAAGGAAAAACTAATAAAAGACATCTATCTAGGTGGTGTGAAATATCCATTTCGACATGTGAATGGCTAGGGGGTAAATCCGGCACACTGCACGTGTCGTGCGCAGCGGTTATTATTCAAGAATAGACTCATGGGATAGTTCTGGGTAGTTCACATGTCTACTAAGATATTTTCCCTCCCGACTACTCCGTGTGACGAGCGTGTCAACAAGCAGCAAGATATATGTATAGACATGAAATAAAAAGACTACTATGAATCGGAAAGCAATCAGAAAGTGCACTTGCCTGAGGTCCTTAGCTGGAGAAACCAAAATACCATACCACTCAATAAGCCACAATCAGTCAACATATGTAGAAGTCTCCGGATGCTGAAATAAATAGTACCAACATTCTCAGAATAGTCAAATTAGCTAGGATTGCCTGTCCTTAAGTCCAATTCTGGACACAGGGGTAAAACGGTAATTTCGGGCAAAAACGATGTCCGCCGTTGGACCCGCTTTGCACCGAAAAGCGTGCCAGAGTCAAAGGTCTCTAAAGTCGTCAAACTATATGTCTACAGATCCAGTTTTCAGATACGAACCCAACCGTATGTCCAGAGTTGGATTTCGGCGAGCCGTGCACAAAATCGCCCGTTGTGTGGGACCGTGGGGTCCGCAAAACGACGTCGGATTCAACTGTCTCAGAATTGGACCAAACTTGGCATGCAGGACCAAAAAAATGATACGGTCCTGTTGGCGCAAGTTTCGTCTCGATCTGATGAGCGTGCACAAAGTAATTGGAGTTTGTGCAACGTGCACGATACGGTGAATTTTGACGGATACGCATCAAATTCGTCGCGCACACGCGACCAATTTGAATTCCGTCAAAGCCCACACGACCACGAAACCGTTACGCAGCTTTCGATGCTTTCGGTTCGCGACCACGTCGTCCCGATTGGCGTGACGCAAGTCGTGTGGAGCGATTCTTCAGTTTTTCTATTGTTTTAAAAACAGATTTTTCCCGAACTTTGAAGTTAAATTAACAGCAATATAATTGATGAAAAATAAATCTATAAACAGGGTTTCCATCTCGTATATGTTGTCAATATTCGTGTTCTGTGGAATTTCTAAAAAGTTACTGGATTGATCGAAATCGGTCCGTCAATGTAGGTTCCTGGACTGCGAAACTATCCTGTTTTTGGACAGGTTTTTGCTCGACTTCGGGCTCGTTTTCCGACGTACATGACGCAAAATAAATTAATCTAGTTGAAGGGATTGGTAGCCGTATAGGTTGTGGTCGTACCTGAGCAAACGGTTCGACATTTCGTCGACCGAGGAGGGAGAAAACTTCGCACGAAGTTGGGTGTTCCATGCACGACTGCTGCTGTCGTTTCTGTTCTCCGACGCGCGCGCGTACGCTGTATCCGCGCGGCCTCGCTGCGCACGACGGTGGCGCTGACGGCGGGCGGTCCAGGGTGGATCGCCAGGGAGTGGTGGCGGCGTCGGTCGCGCTTAGGGTTTTTAGGTAGGGTCGATGGTTTCTCAACTCTCCCCTCTCGATATATACAAGTTCGGCGCAGGTTTGTTCTGATCTGGGGGAAGAGTCGGGTCGGGTCTCCTATGGGGACTTGGCTGTGGGGCTGAGGGGTTAGGCCCATGTGGGAGAGCTCGGGTCTGGGCCCGGGCTGCTACTAGCTTCTCTGTTCTCTTTTTCTTTTTACATTAGTATATAATACTTATATACCTATAATCATTTATATATATATATATATATATATATATATATATATATATATATATATATATATATATATATATATATATATATATATCTATATATTTGGGTATATTAATATATGTTCATACGTATATACGCCAATATTTATTTATATTTATAAACACAAACACGCCTATATATATACACTACACATATATTTATATAATGTATATATATATATTCATACCATTACACTTATATAATTTATATATTATACAAGTATATTCTCTTAAATATAATATGCACATATTCACATAAAAGATTAGTATATGGGTAACTGAAAAAGAATAATAAATATATACACATATATTTATTCCAATAATGTATTAATATAATAATATAAAATGTTTATCCAATAGAAAATCGATTTCAATAATAATAAATTTATTAATCACCACAAGCAATAAAATATTAAACTAATTAATTACTTATAACAACTAACAGTCATCATTTTAAATAAAATAAAATAATAAATAAAATATTTTAAAATTTTGGGAAGGAGAGTTACACTTGCACACTAATTCTACTTATGAGCTGGTGCGGTTGCCAAAGGGCAAGAAGGCTTTGAAGAATCGATGGGTATTTAGAGTGAAACAGACGGATGATGCTACTCGCCCTCGATACAAAGTGAGGTTGGTAGTCAAAGGCTACGGTCAGCGAAAAGGCGTGGATTATGATGAGATCTTTTCGTCGGTCGTCAAGCATTCGTCTATTCGGGTGGTGCTAGCATTAGCAGCCAGTCTCGACTTGGAGGTCGAGCAGATGGACATGAAGACGACATTCCTCCACGGTGATCTTGAGGAGGAGTTGTATATGGAGCAGCCAGAGGGATTCTGTGAGAAGGGCAAGTCACATTTGGTCTGCCGGTTGAGAAAGAGCTTGTATGGTCTGAAGCAGGCTCCGAGGCAGTGGTACAGGAAGTTCGAGTCGTTTATAGGGGAGCATGGTTATTCACGGACGACGTCGGACCATTGTGCATTTGTGAGGTATTTTTTCGAGGATGATTTCATTATTTTATTGCTCTATGTAGATAATATGCTATTAGTGGGTCGGAATGCCACTAGGATAGCGGAGTTGAAGCGCCAACTGGACGCGGCCTTCTCTATGAAGGATTTAGGCGCAACAAAGACTATTCATGGGATGAAGATCAGCCGAGAAAAGAGAGTTAAAGCTGCTACATTTGTCCCAAAAGAAGTACATTTATCGGGTACTTCAGCGTTTCGGTATGGACGGGTCGAAGAAAGTGAGCTGCCCCCTTGCGGCTCACTTTAAGCTCACTGAGGAGCAGTGTCCATCTACCAAGGACGAAAAGGAAGATATGGAACGGGTTCCATATGCCTCAGCTGTGGGAAGTCTTATGTATGCTATGGTGTGTACGAGGCCAGACATCGCTCATGCAGTTGGCACAGTTAGCAGGTACCTTTCAAATCCTGAAAGGGTACATTGGAGTGCGGTCAAGTGGATTCTACGATACCTTCAGGGCACTACCGATTGGAGACTTTCTTTTGGTGGTGACGAACCGAAGTTGGTTGGGTATACTGACGCTGATATGGCTGGAGATGTAGACACGAGGCGATCGACTTCGGGCTATGTGATGATGTTTGCTGGAGGAGCGGTATCGTGGCAGTCGCGGTTGCAGAAGTGTGTTGCCTTGTCGACGACAGAGGCAGAGTACATTGCGGCGACGGAGGCTTGCAAGGAGTTGTTGTGGATGAAAAAGCTGCTGCAGGAAATAGGACTGAAGCAAGAGCAGTATACTTTGCTTTGCGACAGTCAAAGTGCTATTCACCTTGTGAAGAACCAGACATTTCATAGTCGGTCCAAGCACATCGAGACTCGGTATCATTGGATACGGGATATGGTTGAGAAGATGGATGCGGCGCTTGAGAAGGTTCATACTGATGACAATAGAGCGGACATGCTCACGAAGGTTCTTCCGAGGGGGAAGTTTGAGTACTGCAGGCAGATCGTCGGGATGACGACCTCCTCCACATAGTTGTGAAGGAGGAGATTTGTTGGAGTGGGTGGGGTTCCCACCTATGTGGAGAATACCCCGGAGAGCGACGAGCGCCATCCGTGTGTCGGAGAAGCTTGGGGAGTGCATGGATTTTATTTTGGTACATATATGGTAAGGAAATATATGATTGGATTTCCATATTTACTTTGATTATATATTTATGATTGGACCCTTCATATAGTAGCTTTCTATATTATTGGGTTTCCAATTATGGTAAGCTAATTATGATTGGATTTTCATTAAATATATGATTGATTTATATTGGAAGTTTCCATATATATTGGCCTTCCATGTATGGGTTACCAAGGGCTTATAAAAGGGTGATGCATGCTAGTTGTAAAATTATCTCAAAACAAAGAGTGCTTTACAATCTTTGGGAGAGAGAGAGGATTAAGGACTATTGTGAAGGAGAGATTGCTTCGAATAATTTTTTGGCATCTCTTGTTCTTCGGAGTCCGCAATCAAATTTTTTCTTTCAAGTGAGTTGTGGTGATCCGTGTTGGATCGGGAGGAGCTTGTAGAGGGTGTATTCTCTTTATTCCATTAGTGGAGGTTCTTCAGGGTTGGACTCCGATCGTCCCGTGGTTTTTTCCGCAAGTGTTTTCCACGTCAAAAATCTTTGTGTCTGCGATTGTGTTTGGCGTTTTTGGTTTGTGTGCTTTTGTTCGGTTCTCTCGCAGGACTTTCTGGTTTGGGGGAACGGTTTCCGCGCTTCGTTCCCAACAGAGTTCACCATTGAAATGGTTGTTCGAAAATAGGTTCACAAACATGAAATATATGTTGTTAATTGGCAAAATGGCAAAATAATTCCAATATTGTTTGTTTGCAAAACGGAGTCTATGGATGAAATTGTCATTCAAAATAAATTTATAGACACTAAAATGTGTTGCTTGGAGCTGGAAGAAAAATGACTAAAGTTGGTCAAAGTCAAACCGATCATTATAGAAGCATGGAAAAAAGCATCTAAAATATCAAACTCTTTTTTTGAGTATTGGTGTCTTAGTTCCACATCGGATATGAGAAGAAGAGAAGCCTTATTCCACTCTATATATATAGAGCCCCCTGACCTCCTTTGAAAATGACATTAAAATAAGAAAGTAAAGGGGTCCCATAAAGCCCATGGAGCCAGTCTTTGACAGAATCACTTGCCACCAAGGCAAGGAAAAGTTGGTCAAAGTGAAACCTATCGTAAAGATTAGAAGGGCAAAAGTCAAAAAATCACAAAGTTGTCGGTTTGCGAAATGGAAGTTCAAGGGTGAAATGGTCGTTCGAAAAATAGTTCATAGACACACAAAAAATGTTGATTAGAGTCGGTAGCAAGACGACTAAATTGGTTGAAGTCAAACTGGTCAAAGAATGTTAGTAGGGAAAAAATAAAATAAAAATCGAACGTGGCAAGTTTGTGAAACAAAATTCATGAATGAAATCGTCATTCAAAAACAAGTCAAAATTGTTAAAAGTCAAACCGATCAAAAAGATGAGAAGGGCAAAAGAGTCAAAAAATGACAACATTGTCAGTTTGTTAAAGGGAGTTCACAGGTGAAATAGTCGTTCAAAAAACAGTTTGTAGACACACAAAAATGTCAATTGGAGCTGGTAGCAAAATGACTAAAATTGGCTAAAGTCAAACTGGTCAAAAAAACTTTAAAGGGGAAAAGTTAAAAAAAATCGAATGTCAGAGTTGTGTAAAACAGAATTTATTGATAAAATCATCGTTCAAAAACAAGTCTGTCGACAAATGTGTTGATTGGAGGTGGTAGAAAAATGACTAGATTCACCGAAGTCAAATAGGTAAAAAAAAAAGCATTGAAAGGGAAAAAATTTCACAAAAATTCGAGATTGTCGGCTTGCAAGACGGTGGTCACGGATGAAGTCCTCATTCAAAACAAGTCTGTAGACAAAAAATATGTTGATTGGAGCTGGAAGCAAAACGACTAAAATTGGTCAAAGTCCAACTAGTCATAAAGTATTAAAGGTCAAATAATTGCAGCAATGATTGTTTGCAAAACGGATTTCATGGATGAAACCATCGTTCGAAATAAGTCCGTATACACAAAAATGTGTTGATTGGAGCTGGAAGCAAAACGACTAAAATTGGTCAAATTCAAACTAGTCATAAATTATTAAAAGTCAAAATAATTGCGACAATGTCGGTTTGCAAAACGGATTCACGGATGAGATCATCGTTCGAAATAAGTCCGTATATACAAAATGTGTTGATTAGAGCTGGAAGCAAAACGACTAAAGTTGGTCAGTGTCAAACTAGTCAAAAAGAACTAAAAGAGCAAAAAAGACAAAAATGTTTTCGGTTTACAAAACGGGATCTACGGAGTGGATGTTCGAAAATAAGATCACAAACACAAATATGTGTTAATTGGAGCTAGAAGCAAAATAACTAAAATCGGTCAAAGTAAACTAGTCAAAAATAATTCCAATACTATGGGTTGCAAAACGGAGTTCATGAATGAAATTTTCACTCAAAATAAGTCGTAAAATAAAAATGTGTTGATTGGAGCTGGAAGCAATACGACTAAAATTCGTCAAAATCAAACTGATCAAAAAGATTAAAAGACAAAATGTCAAAAAGTCAAAAATCAAAACATTGTCGATTTGCGAAACGTAGTTCATGGGTGAAATGGTCGTTCGAAAAATATTTGGTAGACACAAAAAATGTTGATCGGAGGTGGTAGCAAAACGACTTTTGGTCAAAGTACTGGTCAAAAAGTAGTAGTAATAGTGCAAAAAATTAAAAAAGAAATCAAAGTTGTCGGTTTATAAAACGGAATCCACAGATGAAATTGTTGTTTGAAAATAAGCCCGAAGACACAAAAATATGTTGCCTAGAGGTGGCAAAATCAAAATAGTCAAAAAGCATTGAAATGGCAAAGTAAATAAAAAAAAATCAATGTTGTATCTTTGCAAAACAGAGTACACATGTGAAATCATCATTTAGAAATAAATATGTAGACATAAAAATATGTTCATTGGAGCTAGAAGTAAAACGACTACAATTGGTCAATGTCAAATCGGTCAAAAAACATTAAAACGGCAGAAAAAGTTAAAAATGGCAAAGTCATGCCAATATTGTTGGTTTGCAAAACGGTGTTCACAGATGAAATCTGTAGACACAAAAAAGTGTGGATTAGAGCCGGTAGCAAAACGACTAAAATTGATAAAAATTAAACCTGTCAAAAAAGCATGAAAAGGTGAAATATGTTAAAAACTTCAAATGTTGCCAGTGAAATGGTTGTTCAAAAATAGGATCACAAACACAAAATGCATTAAACAGGGTTCAGGGGTAAAATGGTCGATCAAAAATAAGATCACAAAAGCAAAAATGTGTTAATTGGAGCTAGAAGCAAAACGACTAAAATTGGTCGAAGTCAAACTAGTGAAAAAGCATCAAAATGGCAAAAAAGTCAAAATAATTCCAACATTGTGGGTTGCAAAACGGATTTCAAGGATGAAATCATAATTCAAAATAAGTTAGTAGACACAAAATGTGGACACGTGTGAAATTATTGTTCAAAAACAAGTCCGTAGACACAAAAATTGTTGATTGAAGCTTGTAGCAAATGACAAAAATTAAACCGGTTAAAAAGCATTAAAGGGCAAAAAATGTAAAAAAAAATCCAACGTTGTCGGTTTGCAAAACGGAGTTCACGAATGAAATAGTCATTCGAAAACAAGTCCGTAGAGACAAAATGTGTTCATTGGAATCGGAAGCAAAACGACTAAAATTGGTCGAACTAGTATAAAGCATTAAAAAAGTCAAAATAATTCCACCATAGTCAGTTTTCAAAATGGAGTTTACGGATGAAATCATCGTTCAAAATAAGTCCGTAGACACATAAATGTGTTGAGTAAAATTTGTCAATGTCAAACCGGTCAAAAAATATTAAAAGGGCAGAAAAAGTTAAAGTCTCAACGTTATCGGTTTCGAAACAGAGTTAAATGACTGTTCGAAAATAAGTTTACAGACACGAAAATATGTTAATTAGCAAAAATGGCAAAATCATTACAATATTGTTGATTTGCAAAACTGAGTTCACTGATGAAATCGTTCTTAAATAAATTCATTGGCACTAAAATGTGTTGTGGAGCTGGAAGCAAAACGACTAAAATCGGTCTCAGTCAAATTCATCAAAAAGATTATAAGGGCAAAAAAGTCAAAGAATTGTAACGTTGTCGGTTAGCGAAATGGAGTTCAAGGGTGAAAGGGTCGTTCAAAAAATACTTCGTAGATAGAAAAAAGTGTTGATTGGAGCTGGTAGCAAAATTACTAAAATTGGTTGAAGTCAAACTGGTCAAAAAACGTTAATAGGAAGAAAAAAAGTAAAAAAAGTTCGAACGTGAAAAGTTTGTAAAACAAGATTCAGTGATAATCATCGTTCAAAAACAAGTTGTCGATACAAAAATGTATTGATTGAAGTAGGTTGCAAAAGGAATAAAATTGATCGAAGTCAAACAGGTCAAAAAACATTCAAAAATGTCAAAAATCCAATACTATCGGCTTGTAAAACAGAGTTCATGGAAGAAATCCTAACAAGTCCGTAGACAAAAAAAATGTGTTGATTGGATCTAAAAGCAAAAAGACTAAAATTGGTCAAAGTCAACCGATCAAAAAGATTAGAAAGGCAAATGAGTCAAAATATTCCAGCATTGTCAGTTTGTGAAACGGAATTCACGGATGAAATGGTCGTTCAAAAAACAAGTAGACATGAGAAAGTGCTCATTGGAGCTGTTAGTTAAACGACTAAAATTGGTTAAAGTCAAATTGGTCAAAAAACATTAATTAAAAAAAATTCAAATTTCACAGGTTTGTTAAATAGAATTCATGGATGAATTCATCATTCAAACAAGTCTGTCAACACAAAAATGTGTTGAATAGAGCTGGTAGAAAATGACTAAAATTGACCAAAGTCAAACTGGACGTTGCTCACGGATGTAGTCCTCATCAGAAAACAAGTCATAATAATTGCAATAATGTCGGTTTGTAAAATGGATTCCCGGATGAAATCATCGTTTGAAATAACTCTGTATACACCCAAAATGTGTTAATTGGAGCTTGAAGGAAAATGACTAAAATTGGTCGAAGTCAAACTAGTCAAAAGCATCAAAATGGCAAAATACTCAAAATAATTTCAATATTATGGGTTGCAAAAAGGAGTTCACGGATGAAATTGTCATTCAAAATAAGTCCGTAGACATAGAAATGTTTACACGTGTGAAATCATTATTCAGAAACAAGTCCGTAGACATAAAAAAATGTTGATTGGAGCTGGTAGCAAAACGACTAAAATTGGAAAAAATTGAACCGGTCAAAAAACATTAAAAGGGCAAAAATGTCAAAAAATTCCAACATTGTCGGTTTACAAAACGGACTTCACGGATGAAATTATTCTACGAAAACAAGTCCGTAGAGACAAAAATGTGTCCATTGGAGCCAGAAGCAAAATGAGTAAAATTGGTCATACTAGTACAAAGCATTAAAAAGTCAAATAATTCCAACATAGTCAGTTTTCAAAACGGAGTTCACGGATGAAATCATTGTTCAAAATAAGTCTGTAGACACAAAAATATGTTGATTGGAGTTGGA
This sequence comes from Iris pallida, assembly GCA_029216955.1. Lineage (NCBI taxonomy): Eukaryota > Viridiplantae > Streptophyta > Magnoliopsida > Asparagales > Iridaceae > Iris > Iris pallida. The sequence goes on from JANAVB010023121.1 coordinate 91,641, forward strand.
AGCAAAATGTGTAAAATTTGTCAATATCAAACCGGTCAAAATGTATTAAAAGGGCAGAAAAAGTTAAAAAGTCCCAGCATTGTCGGTTTGCGAAGCAGAGTTCACAGGTGGAATGGTTGTTCTAAAATAAGTTCAAAAACATAAAATTATGTTAATTGGCAAAACGGTAAAAGTGGCAAAATAATTCCAACATTGTTGGTTTGAAAAACAGAGTTCACGGATGAAATCATCATTCAAAATAAGTTCGTAGACACAAAAATGTGATTGGACTTGGAAGCATAATGAGTAAAATATGTCAATGTCAAACCAGACAAAAAGCATTAAATGGAAAAAAAGATAAATTCCAACGTTGTCGGTTTGCGAAACAGAGTTCACGAGTGCAATGATTGTTCGAAAATAAGTTCACAAACACGAACATAAGTTTAATTGGAAAAAATGACAAAATAATTCCAACATTGTTGGTTAGCAAAACGGCATTCACAGATGAAATTGTCGTTCAAAATAAATTTGTACACACTAAAATGTGTTGATTGGAGCTGGAAGCAAAACAACTAAAAATGGTCAAGGTCAAACCAATCAAAATGATTAGAAGGGCAAAAAAGTCAAAAAAATTACAACATTGTTGGTTTGCGAAATGGACTTCAAGGGTAAAATGTTTGTTAGAAAAATTGTTCGGAGACACAAAAGTGTTAATTAGAGCTGGTAGCAAAACGACTAAAATTGGTAAAAGTCAAACTGGTCAAAGAACGTTAATAGGAAAAAAAGAAAAAAAAATCCAATGTGACGACTTTATAAAACAAAATTCATGAATAAAATCACCGTTCAAAAACAACGCCGTCGACACAAAAAAATGTTGATTGGAGTTGGTAGCAAAACGATTAAAATTGATCAAAGTCAAACAGGTCAAAGAGCATAAACAAAGGACAAAAATGTCAAAATCCAATATTGTTGACTTGCAAAATGGAGTTCATGGATGAAATCTTAACAAGTCCATAGATACAAAAATGTGTTGATTGGTGCTGAAATTGGTCAAAGCCAAAGCGATCAAAAAGATTAGAAGGGCAAAAGAGAAAAGAATTCCAACATTATCAGTTTGTGAAACATAGTTCATGGGTGAAATGGTCGCTCAAAAAATAGTTCGTAGACACAAAAAAGTGTTCATTGGAGCTGGTAGCAAAACGACTAAAATTGGTTGAAGTCAAACTAGTCAAAAAATGTTAAAAGAGAAAAAAGTTAAAACATTTGAATTTTAAAGCTTGTTAAATAGAATACACGGATGAAATCATCCTTCAAAAACAAGTCCGTCGACACAAATTGTGTTGATTGGAGCTGGTAGAGAAAAGTCTAAAATTGATTAAAGTCAAACGGGTCAAAAAGCATTCAAAGGGCAAAATTGGCACAAAAATTCGACATTGTCAGCTTGAAGGACGGTGTTCACGGATGAAGTCCTCCTTCGAAAATAAGTCCGCAGAAACAAAAATGTGTTGATTGGAGCGGAAGTAAAACGACTTAAATTGGTCAAAGTCAAACTAGTCATAAAGCATTAAAAGTTGAAATAATTGCAACAATTACGGTTTGCAAAACGGAGTTCACGGATGAAATCATCGTTCGAATAAATTTGTATACACAAAAAAGTGTTGACTGGAGGTGGAAGCAAAACGACTAAAATTGGTCAAAGTCAAACTAGTCAAAAAGCATTAAAAGAAAAAATAAATGTAACAACGTTGGCTTGCAAAATGTAGTACACGGATGAAATCATCGTTCAAAATAAGTTTGTATACACAAAACTGTGTTGATTAGAGTTGGAAGCAAATCGGCTATAATATATCAAAGTCAAACCTGTCAAAAAGAATTAAAAGGGCAAAAAATAGAAAATATTTTCAGTTTGCAAAACGGGGTTCAGGTGGGAATCGATGTTCGAAAATAAGATCACAAACACAAAAATTTGTTAATTCGAGCTAGAAGCAAAACAACTAAAATGGGTCAAAGTAAAATAGTCAAACATAATTCCAACATTGTGGTGGTTGCAAAACGGAGTTCACAGATGAAATTGTCACCCAAAATAAGTCATGGAAACAAATGTATTGGTGGAGCTGGAAGAATTACGACTAAAATTCGTCAAAGTCAAAATAATCAAAAAATTAAAGCGGAAAAAAGTAAAAAATATCAAAACGTTGTCGGTTTGCGAAACGAAGTTCACGGGTGAAATGGTTGTTCGAAAAACATTTTGTAGCCACAAAAAGTGTAGATTGGAGCTTGTAGCAAAATGACTAAAATTGGCCGAAGTCAAAGTGGTCAAAAAGCATTAATAGGCAAAAACGTAAAAAAAAAAAATCAATGTTGTCGGTTTCTAAAACGGAATCCACAGATGAAATTTTTGTTCGCAGAAAAGCCCGTAGACACAAAAATGTGTTAACTAGAGGTGGCAAAGTCAAAATATTCAAAAAGCATTAAAATGTCAAAAAAGTCGTAAGAAATCCAATGTTGTATCTTTGCAAAACAAAGTACTCGTGTGAAAACATCATTCAAAAGCCAGTACGTAGACAACAAAAAGTGTTGATTCGAGCCGGTAGCAAAACGACTAAAATTGGTAGAAATTAAACCGGTCAAAAAGCATTTAAAGGGCAAAAATGTGAAAAAAATTCAACGATGTCAGTTTGCAAAACGGAGTTCACGTATGAAATCATTGTTCAAAAAGTCCGTAGAGACAAAAAAGTGTTGATTGGAGCCGGCAGCAAAACGACTAAGATTAGTCAAACTATTTATAAAACACTAAAATGTCAAAATAATTCCGACATAGTTGGTTTTCAAAACAGAGTTCATAGGAGAAATCATTGTTTAAAATAATTTCGATATAGTTGGTTGTCAATGTCAAACCGGTTAAAAGCATTAAAAGGCAAAAAAAAAAGTTTAAAAATTCAAACATTATCGGCTTTCGTAACAGAGTTCATGGGTGACATAGTTGTTTAAAAATAAGTTCCAAACATGAGAATATGTTAATTGGCAAAAATGACAAAAAAATGGCTAAAATGGCAAAATAATTTCAACATTGATGGCTCGTAAAACGGAGTTCATGAATGAAATTGTCGTTCAAAGTAAATTCATAGACTAAAATATGTTGATCGAAATTGGAAGCAAAACGACTAAAATTGGTCAAAGTCAAACTGATCAAAATTATTAGAAGGGCAAAAGAGTCAAAAATTCCCAACATTGTCAGTTTGTGAAACGGAGTTCACGGGTGACATATATGGTCGTTCCAAACAGTTCGTAGACGCAAGAAAGTGTTCATTGGAGCTGGTAGCAAAACGATTAAAATTGGTTAAAGTCGAACTAGTCAAAAAATGTTAAATGTGAAAAATGTTCAAAAATTCTAATGTCACAGGTTTGTAAAACAGAATTCACGGAGTCTATCGACACAAAATGTGTTGATTAGAGCTAGTATAAAAATGACTAGAATTGATCAAAGTCAAGCAGGTCAAAATGCATTCAAATGGCAAAATTGTCATAAAAACCCAATAATGTCGGCTTGCAGGACGGAGTTCACGGATGAAGTCCTCATTAGAAAACAAGTCCGTATACAGAAAAATGTGGTGATTGTAACTGGAAGCAAAACTACTAAAATTGGTCAAAGCCAAACTAGTCATAAAGCATTAAAAGTTAAAATAATTGCAACAATGTTAGTTCGCAAAAGGGAGTTAACGGATGAATCATCATTTAAAATAAGTCTGTATACACAAAAATGTGTTGATTGGAGCTGGAAGCAAAACTACTAAAATTGGTCAAAGTCAAACAAGTCAAAATGAATTAAAAGGGCAAAAAAGAAAAAAAAAATTCACGGGTGAAAGGGTTGTTTGAAAATAAGTTCACAAACACAAAACTATGTTAATAGTCAAAATGGTAAAAATTACAAATAAATCCAACATTGTAGGTTCACAAAACGGAGTTCACAGATGAAATCGTCAATCAAAATAACTTCATAGACACTAAAATGTGTTGATTGGAGCTGGAAGCAAAACAACTAAAATTGGTCAAAGTCAAACCAGTCAAAAAAATTAGAAGGGCAAAAAAGAAAAATATATTTTCGATTTGCAAAACGGGGTCCGGGGGGGAATGGATGTTCGAAAATAAGATCACAAACACAAAAAATGTGTTAGTTGGAGCTACAAGCAAAACAACTAAAATTGGTCGAAGTAAACTAGTCAAAAATATTCCACCATTCTGGGTTGCAAAACGGAGTTCACAGATGAAATCGTCACTCAAAATAAGTCGTAAAACAAAAATGTGTTGATAGAAGCTGGACGCAATGCGACTAAAGTTCGTCAAAGTCGAACTGATCAAAAAGATTAAAAGGAAGCAAATAAAAAAAAATCAAAATGTTGTCGGTTTACGAAACAGAGTTCATGGGTGAAATGGTTATTCGAAAAATATTTCGTAGTCACAAAAAGTGTTGATCGGAGCTGGTAGCAAAACGACTAAAATTGGTCAAAGTCAAACTGGTCAGAAATCATTAATTGGGCAAAAACGTAAAAAAAATCAATGCTGTCGGTATGTACAACTGAATCCATAGATGAAATTGTTGTTCAAAGATAAGCACATAGACACAAAAATATGTTGACTAGAGGTGGCACAGTCAAAATTGTCAAAGAGTCAAAATTGTTAAAAGGCATTAAAATGGCAAAAAAGTTCAAAGAAATCCAATGTTGCAACTTTGCGAAAAAGAGTACTTGTATGAAATCCTCGTTCAAAAATATGTCCGTAGACACAAAAAAGTGTTGGTTGAAGCTGGTTGTTAATTGGCTAAAATTGGTAAAAATTAAACCGATCAAAAAGCATTAAAAGGGGAAAATGTCAAAAATTGGTCAAACTAGTTATATAAAACATTAAAAAGTCAAAATAATTCAAATAGTCGGTTTTTAAATCGGTGTTCATGGATGAAATCATCGTTCAAAATAAGTCCGTAGACACCAAAATGTGTTGAATCGAGTTGGAAGCAAAATCATGAAATTTTGTCAATGTCAAAACGGTCGAAAAGCACTAAAAGGGCACTGTAACTCTTTAATTTTTTTATTTAAAGTTGAATTATTAAATTTAATTTGTTAAAATAATAATTCTATTATTTGAAGAATTCAACTAGTGATAAAAATATTTATTTTTAAAAAAATAACAAATAATGGCAACTCCCAACCTCTTACATTCCGTAACTCCCAATCTCTTACATTCCATAACTCCCAACCTCTTACATTCAATAACTCCCAACCTTTTCTATTCCGTAACCCCCGACTCTTCCCATTCTTAACTTCCCTTCATTTCTCTATAAAAAGAGAAATACTATGACAAAACTTAAGCATTACCATCTTCTTCCTTTGGAGCAACCTAGCGATCCGTGCCACACTCGATATACCCGAGCCACCGAAGCCGCACTGACGAGCCGAGCTTCGTCGACAACCAACGAACCACTTTTTCGATCCCGACGAGGATGATTCAGTCACGAATTGCACCCGAATATTCGGACACGAGTGCGTGGGACACGCCTAGCCTACGCCGTAGTATCGGCGGTAGAACGCTGTCAAGTACCCAATAAATATCTACAACATCTAGATGATCCATAATAACAAATGAAATCAAATTATATCACAAACAGCTAAGTAAGATATGAAATAGGAAAGATATCAATAACTCTGAAACAACTAAAGTCTACAAATGAACATATATAACCAGACTATAACGGAGACAAATCCGATAACGAAACACAAATAAAATATACAATGGCCTAGAGCTCTCCACAGGTCAACTCACGATCTAAAAAATACATCGACATCTGTCATCATGAAATCCAGGATGTGGGACATAACATTACCTAAAAAATAATTATCCAGTCAGGATTGGCGCGAAGTATATAACTCTAAAAGAAGTTCCATTGCATGATAGGAAATATATAACTCGCAATAGAATAAAATACACGACATGCTGGAAAAAATATAGAGAAATAGAGAAATAGCATCATGAAGATATAAGAAAACTGAGTACATGAACAAGACAGAGAACATGTTAAACTATAATTAATATAAGTGATTTAGAGCATAAGACAGTTATGTGATTGGTTTAGGTTGTACATGAGTATTCTACGGTAATTCAATTATACATGAATGTATAATCGACATATACATGAGTACACTAGAGGGATATATATAACTAATTGAAAATCGTTTAGAACATTTTAAAAACTACACATTATTTATAAGATATTCTTAGATAATAGTTGGAACCCTTAAATCATTTTGAATTATATAAACCTATATATATATATATATATATATATATATATATATATATATATATATATATATATATATATATATATATATATAAATATATATATATATATATATATATATATGTCCAAAATCAATTATATTTACATAGCCCCACTAAAAGTATTTAAACTTAAAATATAGGACCCGAATACATTCCATTCAAAACCCTAGTAATTAATCCATTAATCGTTTATAATATTATATATATACCTATTTTAAAAATAACATTCCAATGTATCGGGATTAACCCATCCCATATAACGTTTAACAGAATTATAAAAGAAATATTACTTGGGCTCCAGCCCAAGAATTCAAATCATCAACCATATATATATATATATATATATATACTATCCCTTTCAAAGAAACCCTATAACCAGTCTAGCCCAATATAGATGGACCCAGCCCATTAACAAATCACCCATAAATCTAAATGATTAATCTGTTATTGAGCCCAAAATAAAAAATGGTCTTCCCTAATCCAATTTATAACAAATAACCATTATTTTATATAAAACCTATCAATTCTTTTGTCACTGCCACCCAAAAATGATTAATCTATGTTATACATCCCTACATACTGTCATTAACTAACCTATAAAATACTAAGGGTTCAACTGCAGCCAAAATAATAAAAGGGAAAATTTGAGTGGTACCCCACTTTTGTTACACTTATTTAAGGTGCACCTCACATGTTTACATGAATGTATGACACCCCCCACTTTTGACGTTTTCCGTCCAAGACTAACAGTTGACCGCTTTGACCAATTTTTTTGGACGAAAATACCCTCGTCTCCTTTTGTGTATCTCCCGTCCCGTCACACGTGGCTGCACCCCGCCGTGCTCGGCCCCCCTCTACGGCGTCGCCGCACCCCCCTTCCCGACCTCACCACACCCCCCCGGCCATCACCACCACCACCACCACCACCATCATCACCACCATCAACCATCATCACCACCACCGACCCCTTTCCCTTCCCTCCCGCTCCGCCCCCATCCCTTCCCTCCCACCCCCTCCCGCTCCGCCCCGTAGCCCTCATCGCTGCCGCCACTGCTGCTGCCACTGCCGTACGATGCTGCTGCCACTGCCGCGAAGAGGTTGTTCTGCAAGTAGAGCTCCTCGAGTCCGAAGCTACGGTTTTCGCACAGGTTCTCCGGGATCGAGCCAGACAGCCCGTTCGAGCTGAGGTCGAGCACCTGCACCGCCGAGAGCTTCGACACGGAGGCCGACAGCCTTTCGGTGAAGTTGTTGAACGAAAGCTCGAGAATCTTGAGCTCCAAAACAGAGGAGCTCAAGGCGTCGAAGTCGATCTTGCTGGTGAAATTATTGTTGGAGAGGATCAGCAACACTAGAGAAGAGAACGAAGAGAGGTCGAAAGGGAACTCACCGACGAAGTGGTTGGAGGAGAGGTTCAGAAAGCCGAATCCGTAGCATCCGACGAACGTGCCGGCGCCGACATCGCTGTAGAGCTCGTTCTATGAGAGATCGAGGTGCTGGAGCAAGGAGCAGTTGACGGAACCGATCTCGCCGGAGATCTGGTTGCCGGAGAGGTCGAGATGCCGGAGCCCGACGAAGAGGGAGAGGATCCACCGGAGGTCCCGCCCGCTGGTGATTTCGTTGTGAGAGAGGTCGAGGGAAGAGAGCTTAACTTCATCGGTAGCACACGGAGTTGAGCTCGAGCTGATGATGTAGTTCGACGAGAGGTTGAGCGACTCCAGCGAGCAAGAGGAGGAGAGGAGCGCCACGTCGGCGACGAAAGGGAGGACACACAAAAGGAGGGGTACGACGAGGTCGGGGGGGTACGATGACGTCGTAGAGGGGGGCCGAGCACGACGGGGGGCAGCCACATGTGATGGGAGGGGGATACACAAAAGGAGACGAGGGCATTTTCGTCCAAAAAAATTGGTCAAAGCGATCAACTGTTAGTCTTGGACGGAAAACGTTAAAAATGGGGGGTGTCATACATTCATGTAAACATGTAGGGTGCACCTTAAATAACTGTAACAAAAGTGGGGTGCCACTCAAATTTTCTCATAATAAAAAGGAGAAAATGAAGCTGTGCTTTACTCCTCCATTCCATTCACATCCCACAAAAATTTGCAAGAAAAATGGAGGAGAAAGAGGGAATGGTCCTCACCCAAGGGCAGCTGGAGAGCCAGCAGAGCCATGGCCGATCGGGGCGGCACACCGGGTAGAGGAAGATGCAGAGGCGTACCGGCGGACGACAGATCATCGCCAGAGGTGCACAGATCGACGGGTGGCGAGTCGAGGGAGGTTGCCACAGCGCACGAGGGCGGCGTCGGGAGCCAGATCCGGGAGTAAGAGCATTGACGGTGCCTTCAGCGGGAGACTGGAGCGGCTACGAGGGATGGCGGCAGAAATCGGGTGATCTTTCTCTCTGTATGGTATTCTGTGCTGGTGGAGCTTTGGGAATCGGTGATGGCCGGGTGCCATCGGTGACGATGGGGCGGTGGCTGTGAAGGAGGTAGGAGGCGTATCAGGTGTTGGTCGGGAAATGGTGAGTCAGAAAAAAAAGAGGGTTGCCGGGTGTGGCTGCGTTGGGGCAGCATTGGTGGTGGAGTTGACGGGGGTTCAGGCGAGTCGGGATGTGGTGGCGCCATGGGCGATCTTGGAGGAGTAGTGAGGCTCTGGTGATACGGGCGGTAAGATGGTGTGCTGGGTCGTTACCGGGGAGATGAACGACGATGTGGTGGGGGTGAGAGGTGTTTGCTGGTAGGTGATGGATGTTGTGTGGTGGTGGAATGGTTGAGTGAGTCAGGAGCCGAAGAACTGTGTTGGCGGCGCCGGGGTGGCGTCAGCCAGGGGCTGGGCAAGGGAGAGGCTGGGTACTAATGCAACAGTAGGGGTGGCGGCTAGAAGATTGTGTTTGTTGTTGGGTTTAGGGGTTTTTCTTGCAATTGGGAAGTGTGCAATATATATTTATAGGGTAGGAAGGAAAACCCTAAAGGCAATATGTAAATGTAATAGCTATAGAAAAATAGTAAAAAATGCTAACCACTAATACTAACTGCTGACTTCTAATACTAATCATTAGCTCATAATTTATTTAGTTAATATTTACAATATTAAATGCAATTTAGCTACAACTACCAATCACTACTTAAATCCAAAGATCCTAGCCCACGATCCAAGCCAATGGCTTGGTAGGCTAAATTAGGACCGAAATGGTCTTAGCCTGGCACGGAGGAAATATAATATTATAATTTATCAAAAACTATAGGATCCAATAAAATAAATAAACTATATTCATTCAAAATAATTTTTTTACCACTCTTTTATATATTCAAAATAAATATTTATAACTTATATAGGTTTAAAGAAATGAACAGCGAGATTCCAATAAAAAAAATCTCACATAAATTAGTTTCATAAAAGCAATGGTCCAACAAAATACCAATGTAAAAGGAAATAATAGGATGAATATTATTGAGGGAGAGATTACATATATATAGGAGAGGCTAGCCTCCTCTACTATTATTCTATGCAATGTGGGACTAAAGTCCATTAACTCATAACTATAATATAACACTTAGAGCATCTCCAACCCTATTGTGAGTTTGAAAAAATGGTTGCCACATAGGAATGACAACCATTTTTTCCAAAAGTACTTCTCCAATGAAAATGTGAAATAAAGTGTGGAGTTGACATGGCAATGACATGGCAAAGACAATGTGAAGTTGGTTGTCTAGATCTAGACAATGCACTTCATAATGTCTTTATGTTCACATCATCATTTGTGAATAAAAATGTTTATAAAAAGAAGTAGAAGAGTAAAAGTTATCTTAGAAGTTGTAAAAAATTACTTTGTATTGTCTTCTCAATACTTTTGCATTGGAGATGACTTTTTAAACTCATTGTCATTTGTGAATATAATCTTGCCACCTATACAAGACATTGTCTTGTGTCCTATGCCACCTAAAATTCACAACACAAAATAAGACAGTAGGGTTGGAGATGCTCTTTGATGGAACTGGGGATTCCCAGGACCCTTCCTTTGGTGTACGTATTGATCGATAGAAAGTTAAACAGATCTAATACGTGTTCTAACCCTTCATAGGCGGAAACTAGGGTTCACGAATTATACCTGCGGTGGAAAGGAGACAAGTAATTCCTGGCTATCTCGAGCGGACGACCCCAAGATCTTCTGCACGTATTCCTTCCTCGAGTTGGACGTCGTGTGGGCGACGATCTCCCAACCTTTTCTTCTCCTTGGCAGCCCTCTCTTTCTCTCCTTACGTGAATCACGAATTTAGAGAAAATTTCAGATTTCTGATCAGTAATCTGGCGGCCAGAGAATAGAGGATATATATAGGCTACGGCAGGGACCATGAGAAGAAATTAGGGTTAGGCCTCCTAACGGATCTGGATATCCCGTGTTCAGCCCGAACACACAATCCAGGCCCATTAACAATAGCTCGGTCCACTAATGAGCTATTGTTGCACTACCTCCCTAATCCTAAATTATATTTGTGGGCTCCTTTTATTATATGTTCGTTCCCCAGGTTAAGATATCGTATGTCCGTCGATCAAATTAAGTTACTGACAACTATATTGATTCGACATCTTTTATCCTTAAGTAGTACCGCTCAACTTTATTTGTCATGTCGGATATAATCCACCTGCAGGGTTTACATGACAATCCTTATGAGCTCCTTAAGAGGACATCATCAACCCGATGTATCGGGATATGGATTCCATTTATAATCAACAGTCCATCATACATACCATGTTATTACCCAATTCATAGAGGTTGTTGATCCATAATGAATCTCACTCTTTTATGAGTCAAAATAATATACACTGCATATACATGTCCGTTATTATATCCGGATTAAGAGCACAAGCATCCATAATAACAGATGTGTTTGTTCTCTTATGTAGTCAGTACAAAGAGAACAACCTCAAGTGGTCCTGTTCAATACGTACAAAGTGTACTAGTGTAAACCTATAGTCAAGATAGACTAATACCAGATTATACTACAACCTTTCCAATAGATTGTCCAAGTCTATCTAGGTTGTGAACTATTTATATACTCTATAGGAAACTGATAATATGATCTTCTGTGTGACACAACACACCATATTATCTACAATATAGAATATCAGACATTTGCATTAACACTTGCAACAAATACAATATACAAACATTTGCCCATATGATTCTCATTCAAAATTTAAGGAAATAAGGTTACTACAAAAGTGATGCTTTTAGTATATAACCCTAACAATCTTCCACTTATACTCAAAGCATTGCTTTTCAGTATACTTTTACAAATCTCCTACTTATACTTTAAGCCATGCTGCTACACATCTGACTCCTATTCCCTTAACATGACTGTCAAAAGCCTTAGCTGGTAAGCTCTTTGTAAAGGGATCAGCTAGGTTATCGGCTGATGCTATCTTGATCACAGCAACTTTTCCTTTCTTTACGAAATCCCGTATCAGGTGGTACTTGCGCTCAATGTGTTTGCCTGTCTTATGGGCTCGTGGTTCCTTCGAGTTTGCAACTGCACCACTATTATCACAATAAAGTGTAATAGACTTAGGCAAACTAGGTACCACATCCAAGTCCAACAGAAAGTTTCTTAGCCAAACCGCTTCTTTGGCTGCCTCAGAGGCTGCCACATACTCGACTTCTATGGTGGAATCAGCAATACATTTTTGCTTGATACTCCTCCACACAATGGCTCCACCTCCCAAAGTAAACACATAACCTGAGGTAGATTTCCTAGAATCCATATCTGACTAAAAATCTGAGTCTGTATACCCCAAGGGAACTAAACTATCTGTCTGGTAAACTAGCATATACTCTTTAGTCCTTTTCAGGTACTTCAAAATATGCTTTACGGCAGTTCAGTGCTCTTGTCCTGGGTTAGACTGATATCTGCTGACCATGCCTACGGCAAAGCAGATATCTAGTCTCGTACATAGCATTACATACATTAAGCTTCCTACTGCTGAAGCATAAGGAACTGCCTTCATGTTCTCTATCTCTTTAGGTGTCCTCGGACACTGCTCCTTTGATAGAGCAATTCCATGTCTAAAAGATAAGAAACCTTTTTTAGAATTTTGTATACTAAAACGAGTTAGTACAGTATCGATATAGGAAGCTTGGGATAAGCCCAACATCCTTTTCTTGCGATCTCGTAGAACTTTGATCCCAAGGATGTGACCTACTTCTCCCAAGTCCTTCATATCAAACTGTTTGGATAACCATACCCTTACATCAGATAATACCTTCACATTGTTTCCAATGAGCAAGATGTCATCCACATAAAGTACTAGAAACACCACCACGTTTTCGTCACACTTTCTGTATACACATGATTCATCCTGACATTGATCAAATCCATAGGATTTTATCACCTGATCAAAACATATGTTCCAAGATCTGGAAGCTTGCTTAAGTCCATAAATGGACTTCTTGAGCTTACAAACAAGATGCTCCTGGCCCTTTTCAATGAACCTGTCTGGTTGCTTCATATAGATGTCTTCCTCAAGACTTCCATTAAGGAAAGCTGTCTTGACATCCATTTGCCAAATCTCATAATCGAGATGAGCTGCAATAGATAAAAGAATCCGAATAGACTTAAGCATGGCTACAGGAGAAAAGGTTTCCTCATAATCGATACCCTCTCTTTGAGTAAAACCTTTTGCTACACGCCGAGCTTTAAAGGTTTCCACCTTACCGTCTGATCCTCTTTTTCTCTTATAGACCCACTTGCATCCAATGGCTTTTACACCAACGGGTGGTTCTACAAGCTCCCAGACCTGATTAGAATCCATAGATTCTATTTCAGATATCATTGCTTTTTGCCAAGACTCTGCATCTTTATCTTGGAGTGCTTCATTGTAGGTACAGGAATCATAATCTTGTTCCTCAGGGACGAAGTCTGACAACTCTCCTAAGAACATACACTACTACAAAAATGGTTAACAATGACGGCCAAATATGCTAATTGATGACATTTTTCTGGCCGTCATCTACGAAGGGGTCATCTTTATCATAAAAGAATAATGACAGCTCAACACCCGTTATCTTTATTTATAAAAGATGACTTGTAAGAGTCATCTTTATTTATAAAATATGACTTCTTTGTGTCATCTTTATTTACTAAAGATGACTTTTTTGTGAGACAACAATGACAGCTTAACAAACGTCATCTTTCTTTATAAAATATGACTTTATGCGTCACCATTATTTACAATAGATGACTTTTACGTGTCATCATTATTTACAAAAGATGACTTTTTCATGAGACAACATTGATAGCTCAACACACGTCATTTTTATTTATAAAAGATGACTTTTATACGCCATCATTATCTACAAAAGATGACATATACGTCATCTTTATTTACAAACAATGACTTTTATGCGTCGTTAAATGTTCATCATTTTTTATAGCAATAATTTTTGCATCTGTATGATACAATATGTATTCTGTCAAAGAAGAAAAGTAATATGTAACACCAACAAAAAAATATTTCATTTCATAATTACATACGGTCTTCATTAATACAAAACTACTGGTTTTATTAGCAAAGTACCAAAAAAATGCAACATACTAGTTCTTAGGAAAGTAGTGAACAATAATAGAGTAGACTCATCCAAAAACACGACCACAAGAGAACAACAATTCAAAGACTACAGCTTTTAAGCAGGGCACAAACTTAAGTAGCTCAAGTTCAGACATAGATACTCCAACAAGACACTCTTCACAATCTGCTTGCAATCCAGCCCCAAAAGTAGTAGCTCTCATCACCCAGATAGATCTCCACCTTTTTAAAAAAGAATAACAAGACTATCAGTATCCACCAAATAGTTGCAAATAGAGTCTCTATTTTCGATCCAAGACAAAAGTTTACATCAAATTATATTTTTGCAACATATACACTTAACTTGTAAAAGCTAATTCTTATGAGGCTATCCTTTACATTTGTCAAAGGAAACATTTGTCAAAGGAAATACATTAGAGTACCTAAAAAAGGAACCATAATATTAGTATCTCTAATACGTGCATAGACTAATTAAAAATGTAACTGTTAGATGCATAACAAATAATATGCCATACCTATAATAATGAAAAGAACCACCTGAAAAATAATATATATGTTACATAATAGCTGACTGAGTTCTCTTGTGCAAGATTAATTAACTTTTGAAACTAAGGAATTAGTCGTCAAGCAAAATTTTGACATAAAACAGAATTGGTGTTAAAAGGAAGGTTACCTTGAAGTTGTAGAGAACAATAACAAGAAAGCAGTTAGTAGTCTTCATTTCGGATATTTCATTTTGCAATAGCTTTCTTGTAAGAACTCACGTGCCATAATCTCTAAAATCATACCCTGGTAACAGTAATCTTATAAAAGGTTCAATAAGAAGTATCAATAAATATGAACTTGCAAAATTACCTGTACATCATGGTCTGCACCTCAGGATAATTCAGATCATATCGCCTCTGACCTTCTCCACCCAAGAATCCTTGTACTCTATGATAAATGGATTACGTACTTTAGAAATGAGTTCTACAAAGCATAGTATGAGAAGAATAATCAGATAATGACAATTTTAATTGGCATTGTATTTTCTCCAAACTCACATGTAGTATACAAAAAGATGAGAATTAATATTTTGGCTTTCAAACTGACCATGCAAATGCTTTGTTCATTGATATATCAGTTAACATCAAGGCAGGTATAAAATGTAGTACATGTATAGCCAATTACATAAAAGCAACTTGTTTCTTCAACTACCTGCTGAGCATTCTTCTATACAAATTTCTTCAATGTTGTGGCAATACCTGCATTAGATGAAATACAAATAAATAAAGAGCCAGGTAAGAACTTTAAAACATCTATGCGAGGCAAATATTGGACAAATTTTTTAGTGCCTGGGAAGAAATAAATCATACAAAGATATGGGAAATCATAATAGTATATATTGGATAACATCAAGTTGTTTACACAAGAAATTGAACGACAAATTATGCAACTTTACTAGATTGTGACCCTATTTGTTGAATAGCTCAGCTGAATGCTAATACTCTCTCTCTAATATTTGCCAAGACGAAGACTAAATGATAACTGGACAACAATGGCTAGTCAGTATATGACCCATGACTATTATCACTCTTTTAGGTAAACCCTTGCTTGCTAGAAAATATATCTTTGGGCTTGGCCTACTGCATAGGCATTACTGACTGAAGTCATTATATAACCCATGACTATTATCACTCTTCCTGGTTACTAATGGTCTCAATTTCCAGGCACATTCTTTTGGCCATATTTATAATATAACAATAAATTTGGGTATAAATGTTTGCAAAAAACTCCCTAGTATATCCTGTACGTATAACAACAAATTTAGGTATAAATGTTTGCATGTTCCATAAAGAAATTCAGGGGCGAACCCAAAACATATAACACCATAAAGGAATACTCTCACAGATGTGAAAGCAACACTAAAGAACCAATGCATCCATGTTATTTACAAGGTTGCTTTCAGTTGTACTCCTCCCTAAATTTACTACAAGAGGTGGGGGACTTTTAAGCCTTTGTGTATTTTTAAACAATTGTTTCCTCATCTCACCTCATGATACCATATAAAAAGCCACTTTTTATTCCATTTCTACTAAGATACAAACCATTTGTATCCTATTTTTATGTTTACCATCATCTAGGACCCAAATATTACTAGCATATAAAATAACCTTTAAGCCTGACAGCAAAAATTCAGATACAACTACATTTAAAATAAATGTACCCTAAGCATTTGAATTCCCTTCCGTGTGCCATAATTTACTAACCTAATACAGTAAAAGAGATGGATTAACTGTATTTGATACAACAGTTAGATGCTTAAGCAAAGTTAAATTTTCCCCAAAAAAAAAGAAAATTATAAAACTCAAAACCCAAAAATATGAACATAATGTGCAAAATACATTTCCCCAACCGGACATGGTCCTATAAATTATGGTCATTTTTTCTTCAAGACAAGATTGGGAATAAAGAGGTTAGCAGACAACAGTAGACTGAGATAAAATATTCTTAGAGTTGCTGCAAGCCTAACTTCAGTCTCTAAGACATGGTGACCAATTTATTCATCAAGACAATTGACTGAGAGGGAAAGCATACAAAAAATGCAATTTGACATGTACAATACCTAACTTTATTCGTCGCAGATGATGGTAACCAATTTATTCTACCGTATGCTTTGTTAAAACATATAGATCAGTAAGCTATACCAGAGCCAAATATTCCTTAGGCATTTTTAAATGACCCGAGCTCGAACCAGCTCACAAATAGCTTGGTTTGTTAACACCCCTACCACTAAGTTATAATACGAATAATGAAAATCGACCAATTGTTATATCTTGGCTTACCCATTTTGAAGCATGCAGAGATGATATCATTAAAGTGTAACAGCGACTGACTTATATGAATACTCCATTTTGCATCTTTAAAATATTCTTTTTCCTATTTCAAACCCTTGACTAGTTACAGCTTCTCAGTCAAGTTAAGTGATAAATGAGCATCTGCAAAATGCTAAAAAGCAAATATTCAACAGTTTTGTTGCTCATGTAACATAAACCAGGGATGGTATCCACTTTGGTGCTAGTGTTGGCAAGAAAAGGATTAAGATTTGCATAATCGTTAATGCTGGCAGTAAAATAAAGAAGAAGAAAAATCCGACTAATAAAAGAATTTAAAAATAAGGACATATCATTCACATAATAACTGGAATCAAATTAACATGGGGCCTTAGACTTTTGTCAGCCTTGCAAGTGGCAATCACCGTACTAAAACAAATTGCAAAATAGTAATCAGTTAAATCATCCTTATTGTAATCGGCTATCAGCAAGATATTGTAGAGCTAGCATTACCTGGACATCAAATCAGACCGAGAAGTTTGCTAGCACAGAATTTGTAACAGTATGGCTCACAAATCACCAGTATACCTAAAAAATATTTTGGCTCTGGTATAGCTTCTTAGGAGGGAAACAAATTTGGAGGAAAAATATTAGGGAGCGCATATCATTAGAAGAAGAATAGAGGTCATCGTCTTTGCAGCAATGGCGAGGCATGGTCCTAGCTGAAGCAAGGAAAACATGCCTTGGTGCGGAGCCTTTCGTGTGCATTTAATATCTATTTTATGTTAAGTGCATATATATTTTGAAATAGTTGTGTTATCATACCTGTATTTTGAACAGTTGTATCAGACACTCCGTATCCGAGTCCAGTAAATATGGCTCATTAGTATCAGATGGGCAGGACTCTGAATCCATATTCAGTAGTCTATAACAATGTGAATTCTGAAGAGTAAAAACTGTGAACGTAAAACATTCATTCAAAATTGTCTAATATGAAATTGGCAAAACTGCTGATACCAATTCTTAAAAGGGGGTCTGATAACAGAACTGATACCAAGCTTTAGAAGTTTGATTTGTTCTAGTAGTTGCAAGTTTG
Source organism: Iris pallida (assembly GCA_029216955.1). Taxonomy (NCBI): domain Eukaryota; kingdom Viridiplantae; phylum Streptophyta; class Magnoliopsida; order Asparagales; family Iridaceae; genus Iris; species Iris pallida. Next base: position 109,446 of record JANAVB010023121.1, read on the forward strand.
TTGCTACTTAACAAAGCGTGTAAAAAGATATCCAGTTTGATACATATCTTTTCTTTAAGGCGAAAAATAATCCGGAGTAGGCTCCCCTATTCATTTGTTGGGTTCACTTCTATATACTTACAGTATGTCAGCATCTTAAGTAGCAGGACTAAACATGTAAAGGTTTTGGATAATTCTTGTCATGTCCACTGTATTTAGGAGCCAAGTCACCTAGCACTCCAATTGACCATCAGAATAAGGAAGTTCAGGAGGATTCTTAATTTGTAGTTTGGGGATGTTACATTTCAATATAACATGAACTAGAAGTTTAAAAAGATTTAGCAGACTCCTATGAGGTTTAAAACATAGATTAGAAATAGAGAACCAAAAGATGCAAAAGAAGAAAAAAAATATAAGGACAAAGGGAATCGTGCTAAAATAAATACCTTATCCTTTTGTACCAAATTTTGGAGACTATAACTTGACATGAACTGATTCATGATGAGTGGATTAGAAGTTTATATTATATACACTGATACACATGGTTGTCATCAAATAGGAAGTTTTTTCTATCTCGAAAAGTTATACCAAACCGTATCGCACACAGTAAATGTCACAAGACCAAGAAACATTATCCCTAATCTGAAACTCACTCAAGGATAAACTAGAACCGTACTACATATCTAGTGTAGTCATATTAGACAAGTATAATATACAAATTAAAATGTTAGTTTGGGACAGAAAAATTTGCAATTTCATAACAAACACTATCATGGAATGTCAATGGTAACTTTAACTCATCTTCGTCTTGCGGCTTCGCCAAATCAGATGCACGCAAGTCCCATATCATCAACATATGGTCATCGCCAACTGAGCTGAAAAGATTTTCATTATATCACAATCCTCAACCGCATCCTTGTGCGCCTATGACAACACAAAACATTTCAAGCAATCAAACGAGGAATAAAAAAACTAGCTGAAATATGAGCTCAGTGAGAACAAGGAAAGGTTGGTGAGGCATTACCACAAACACATCCCTAGTGTACAAAAAACTGTTGCCTGTCTCCATTCCGGCGACGACGTTCCATGAGCATATTCTGTTGTTGTACGAGCCGCTAAGAAGGAACCCCTGCTTGAGAGGGCTCCAGTTGAGCCCATACCCATCGTTCTCGTGGCCGCATAGCACCAAGCTGGGGCCTTTTCCCGACTCTTGCTCCCCGCCGGTGGCGACGTCCCGGAAAAGGTAGACCTCGGGGCCGCACGTCTTGGTGACGACAACGGAGGGGCCCTGCGGCATTTGAGAGGCACATCTTAGTGGCCACAACGGAGACAATGACAGAAGGATTTTGAAGATTGTATGTGAGAGGACTATGATAGGATTTCCCTTCAACAGATCTGACAGCGGATCCTCCGGATCGGCAAGACGTGGCTCTTTAGGACGGCGCCGAAAAGGAAGATCCATCGGGAAGGGGATTTTGTCGAAACAATGGTGAGTCTGGCCATTAGAGGTGGACTGGTCGTCCCTGAAGTGCACTAAAGGATAAAGATGATGGCGATTCCGGTTGCCGGTTAGCTGGAATCAAGAGGTGATAAAACCTAGGGATGGGAAAGATACCTTGATCGAAAAGGATAAAGATGATGGCGATTCCAGTATGCCCCCTCTCCACAGCAATAAAAATAAAAAATAAAAAATAAGAAGATAATTAAGTCAAAGATCCTTTGGTTTCTTTTTCAGACCTATAAAAATCCAAAAAACCTAATTTCATAAAACCCTAATTTCGTAAAAACCTAAATTTTATAAATAATTTCATAAAACCCTAATTTTGTAAAACCCTAATTTCATGAAATTGGAAGAAAATAATCCAATACCCCATAATCCTGAATTAGAATAGAGAGAGAAGAGAAGAAAGAAAAAAAACGAAATAAAACGCAAACCTGAAGCCAATCGACGCCACCACAATGGCGAGGCCAATCCCTGTGCGCTGCAGCTCGGTCAGCCCCCTGAGGTCCTCCCTCAACTTGCTTCTTCTATTTGGAATTTTTTTTGCTTATATGCTTCCTTCTTCATTTTGCTGCTCTTCTTTTAGCGTTCACAGAGAGAGGTAAAAACTTCATATGTTAGTATAACTGAGGGAGAAATGAAAACCTAAGGAGGGAGTTTATTGGAAATGAAAACTTAGTGTGGAAACCTGTTGAATTTTGCTGCTCTTTTTTGAATTTTGCTTCCTTCTTCATTTTGCTGCTCTTCTTTGAGTTTAGAGGAAATTAAATAAAAAGAGGGAGAAATGAAAACCTAAGGGGGGAGTTTATTGGAAATAAAAACTTAGTGTGGAAACCTGTTGAATTTTTTTCTTAGCTGGGAATTGAAACCTGTTGAATTTTTATAACCCTTAATTTTTGTCATATTTAAACTAAATATGATCTTTAGTATTATTGACACACAACATATCTCTGTCATTGTTTAAACTAAATATGACTCTTAATATCACTGTGTCATTGTTAGTCCCACATCTTTTTTTTATACAGAAAAGATGACATCCATAAAAATAATTCATGACCCTTATCTTTCTAATCGTCATCTTAGAGTATTTATCATGACATTATTATTTTTTAATGTCATTAATAACGGTATCAATGACGATCATCTAATGAGATGACACTAAAAGTATTATTAATGATATTTTGAGATGAATGTCATCTATAGAGTGTCATTGCTAATTATTTTTGTAGTAGTGATATATCTATCAGGTTGTATCACAACCCTCCCACTACGACGAGGCACTATCGGTTGTGGTGTAACATTTGTGACACATTGTACAGTTATTTGTGGTTCATCCTCTTGTACTATTGGTACTGAAGTACTTGGGGTCTCACGTCTCAGTTCTTCTAGAACAACTCTACTTGTGGGTTTATGGTTCATCACATCGTCTTCCTCTAAGAATCGGGCATTGATGCTAACAATGACCTTCTGATCCTTAGGACTATAAAATAAACCTCCTTTCGTTCCTCTTGGATAGCCTACAAACAAGCGTACTTCTGTACGAGATTCTAACTTATCTGCTTTCCTATTCAGCACATATGCTGGACTACCCCAAATGCAAACATGTTTTAGACTAGGCTTACGCCCAATCCACAGCTCTGTGGGAGTAAGAGGTACTGACTTAGAAGGAACTAAGTTCAAAATATAAGCTGCAGTCTCTAAGGCATATCCCCAAAACGAATCTGGCAAATCCGAATAACTCATCATTGATCTAACCATCTCCATAAGAGTTCTATTCCTTCTTTCGGCTACACCATTCTGTTGGGGCGTTCCAGGTGCAGTCAATTGGGATACAATCCCAGCCTCTGATAAATAATCCTTAAACTCTCCAAAAAGGTACTCGCCACCACGATCTGATCGTAATGACTTTATGCATTTTTTATGAAGTTTCTCCGTTTCAGCCTTGTACTCTTTGAATTTCTCAAAGCATTCAGACTTACGGCACATCAAATAAATGTATCCATACCTTGAATAATCGTCAATAAATGTGACAAAATATTCAAAGCCACCTCTAGCTTGGATAGTCATGGGTCCACACAAATCAGAATGAACCAATTCCAACACATCTTTGGCCCTATACCCCTTTGCCGTAAAAGGCCTTTTGGTCATTTTACCTTCCAAGCAGGATTCACAGACTGGTAGTGCCTCCACTTCCAATGAACTCAAAGGTCCATCTTCAACCAGTCTTTGAATCCTTCTTAGGTTAATATGCCCCAATCGCAAGTGCCAAAGATATGTTTGGTTCATACAAGAAGGTTCTTTTCTCCTATTTAAGTTAGATGACATATTATTCATTTCCATAAGTTGCATTGTGGGCGAAATAGGATTAATGACATACAAATTATCAACCAATGCACCAGAACAGATAAAATATTTATTCTTTCTAATAACAATATTGTCATTAAAATAAACTGAATATCCATCCTTAACTAACATAGAAACAGAAACTAAATTCCTTCTAAGTGAAGGTGCATAAAGACAATCTCTCAATGTCAAAGACTTATTTCTACCAAAAGATAAAGTAACATCTCCTAATGCAACGACCGATACTTTTGTAGCATCACCCATGAACAAGCATATCTCTCCATCACTGAGCCGTCTGGTTTCCTGGAACCCCTGCAATATATTGCAGACATGATTAGTGGCTCATGTATCTACACACCAGGTGCCGGTAGATAACACCGCTAAACATGTTTCAACTACTAGTAAATGAGATATACCTTCTTTGTTCCCTTGTTTGAGAAGTGGACAATCAGTCTTCCAATGTCCTGACCCTTTGCACTTGAAACATTTGCCTTTCGGCTTTTTTACCGCGCCTTGAGGTCCCATGCCCTTCTTTGCTGAGTTTGCCCGTTTCTGAATGTTATTCTTCTTCTTACCGCCTTTTGTCTTAGAAGTAGAAGCCTTTTCAGAAACAAAAACATGACTACTCTACCTAAAGAGAGATTCAGCATCCTGTAGCTCTTTTGCAAGTTCTGCCAAACTATACAACCTTTTGTTCATGTTGTAATTAAGGCAGAAATTGTCAAAAAATTTAGACAGAGTCCCGAGAATGATATCGACCTGGGATTCCCCATCGATTTCAGCTCCAAGGATCTTCATCTCATTCAGATGACCCATCATCTTGAGAACATGATCCCTTACTGGTGTACCCTCAGCCATTTTTGTATTCATCAAACATTTCATAGCAAACTGCCTAGCTGCTCTACTCTGATGTCCGAAGAGTTCCTTGAGGTTATACATCATGTCATAAGCTGTGGCCATAGCCTGATGCTGATGTTGCAGTACATTTGACATAGATGCCAGAATGTAACATCGCGCCATCTCATCTGCCTTTTTCTACTTCTTATAAGCCTCTTTGACCTCTTCATCAGAGTTAGCATTAGGCTTAGGTGGGCATTCCTCAACAAGTACATATTTGTACTCCTCAGCAGTCAGAACAATGTCCAAATTACGTTTCCAGTTAATATAATTAGGTCCAGTAAGTTTGTTTTCTTTAAGAATCACCATAAGTGGACTGAAAGAACCCATTTTTAAAATCCTGAGAATCACATAAATAAAATTATGTAGGGCCAAAAAAAACTTTTTTGAATTAACTAAATATTGATTCCCTCAAAACAATAATAAAAAATTCACCAACACCTTGAACACCATGAATTTAGCATGCCACAATAGTGTGGACGTATACAAATTCAACTTTATTCAAGTAGATTTTTCTTATTAATTTTACTATCATGTCAATATAACTTTATGACAAATAAAATTAATATGCTGGTCTTGCTCTGGTCATACAAATAATAGCAGTGACTCCGATGGAGAGGATATCATTATTTGTATCTAAGTGTATACCATTACTTAATACTAAGTCCATTACCTTGTAATGAGTTCCTTCAGATGGAGAAGTGAACACATACTAGGTAACTTTCTACAATTATCCCTAAGGAAGTTTGTACTCGTGATCCATAATTATACTCATCCGATATGGAGGAAAGCACTAAAGCCAACACGCAAGTATAATTACATCACCTACAAACCAGTAATGGAGACCATAGGATTTATACTAAATAAAAATCCTCTCCCACTTAGTTATTTAACAATGAGGGTTTTTCTACTAGTTGATATTATGTCCATGTTGTCCATTATTAATGTGGGCTTGGTTTTTCAAAAAAAACAACCACACAATAATAAACATGCATAATCAGAAAAAGCAAAATGACAAAAATAAGAGAAAATATCCAACTATTATGGTCATCTTGGCTGCTCCGTCCTCAACTATCCGAATCCAAAATCTGGCGCTGCGCAGATCTATTCGGGGTTCGACCTGCCCGGTCAGGTCGCGGGATACGGGGCAGCGCCCCAATTTTTTTTTTTTAGGTTTTGGCTGTCGATTCTTTCATCGAAAATCATCTGTCTGCCTCTGGACTGCTTAAAAACAGTATCTCATCCGGCGTCAGAAACAGCCACCACCGCCATCACGATTGATCAAAAATAATTAAAATTATATCAATCCTATGCCTCCCGAAAGAGTTCACACATAATCTGGATTGAAAAATTAAAATAATAAGCACGATCAACCCTCGTGATTTTAATTACATCCACAGCAACAACAACATCCACGACATATCCGTGGTTTAAACAACACAATCAAAAAACATGCATTGGACTATAATAGTTGGATCTAAGATGCCTGCAAAACCGAGTTAGAACAGATCTACATCTACCGACTATTACACAGCGCAGGTTTTATTGGACAACATGGACGTATCAATCAATACGTAGATCCAAGATTGCTCTGATACCAATTGATGGAACTGGGGATTCCCAGGACCCTTCTTTTGGTGTGCATATTGATCGATAGAAAGTTAAACAGATCTAATACGTGTTCTAACCCTTCATAGGCGGAAACTAGGGTTCACGAATTATACCTGCGGCGAAAAGGAGACAAGTAATTCCTGGCTATCTCGAGCGGACGACCCCAAGATCTTCTGTACGTATTCCTTCCTCGAGTTGGACGTCGTGTGGGCGACGATCTTCCAACCTTTTCTTCTCCTTGGCAGCCCTCTCTTTCTCTCCTTACGTGAATCACGAATTTAGAGAAAATTTCAGATTCCTGATCAGTAATCTGGCGGCCAGAGAATAGAGGATATATATAGGCTACGGCAGGGACCATGAGGAGAAATTAGGGTTAGGCCTCCTAACGGATCTGGATATCTCGTGTTCAGCCCGAACACACAATCCAGGCCCATTAACAATAGCTCAGTCCACTAATGAGCTATTGTTGCACTACCTCCCTAATTCCAAATTATGTTTGTGGGCTCCTTTTATTATATGCTCTTTTGGCTCCCCATGTTAAGATATCGTATGTCCGTCGATCAAATTAAGTTACTGACAACTATATTGATTCGACATCTTTTATCCTTAAGTAGTACCGCTCAACTTTATTTGTCATGTCGGATATAATCCACGTGCAGGGTTTACATTACAATCCTTATGAGCTCCTTAAGAGGATATCATCAACCCGATGTATCGGGACATGGATTCCATTTATAATCAACAGCCCATCATACATACAATGTTATTACCCAATTCATAGAGGTTGTTGATCCATAATGAATCTCACTCTTTTATGAGTCAAAGTAATGTACACTGCATATACATGTCCGTTATTATATCCGGATTAAGAGCACAAGCATCCATAATAACAGAGGTGTTTGTTCTCTTATGTAGTCAGTACAAAGAGAACAACCTCAAGTGGTCCTGTTCAATACACACAAAGTGTACTAGTGTAAACCTATAGTCAAGATAGACTAATACCAGATTACACTATAACCTTTTCAATAGATTGTCCAAGTCCATCTAGGTTGTGAACTATTTATATACTCCATAGGAAACTGATAATATGATCTTCTGTGTGACACAACACACCATATTATCTACAATATAGAATATCAGACATTTGTATTAACACTTGCAACAAATACAATATGCAAACATTTGCCCATATGATTCTCATTCAAAATTTAAGGAAATAAGATTACTACAAAAGTGATGCTTTTAGTATATAACCCTAACACTCTTAACACCCTCCCTCAAGTTGGAGCATAGATGTCAATCATGCCCAGCTTGTTACATAAAAATTGAACCCGAGGACCCATAAGAGGCTTTGTGAATATATCAGCTATCTGGTTGCCGGTCCTCACATGTTGAAACTTTATCACTCCTTTCTTATATTCATCACGAACAAAATAAATATCAATTTTAATATGCTTTGTCCGTTCATGAAATACTGGGTTGGTGGCAATGTGAATAGCAGACTGGTTATCACACCATAGATCTGCCACTTGAGACCCTGCATCTTCTACCAGTTCTTGTAGGAGATGCTTCATATATAATATCTCTGACGTGCCATGAGCAATATCTCGATATTCTGCTTCTGAGCTCGAGCATGTTATCACACTTTGTTTCTAGCTCTTCCATGATACTAGATTTCTACCAATAAATACTGAATAGCCAGATGTAGACCGTCTATCTGTCAGGCTTGCTCTCCAGTCAGCATCAGTAAAACACTCAATGCGAGTGTGTCTATTATTCTCCATTCGAATTCTTTTTTCTGGATTCTTTACTAGATAACACAGAATTCTGAGAACTGCCTGCCAGTGTGGAATTCTTGGAGAAGCCATAAATCTACTTGCAACACTCACTGCAAAAGAAATGTTCGGACGCGTCATAACCGCCAAGTAGTTGAGTTTTCTAACTACCCGACGATACTGATCTAGATTGGTCATCAGGACCCCTTCGTTTGGAAGTAACTTCGCCCATGGATCCATTGGTGAGGTTGCTCCCTTTGCTTGTATCATGCCTACATCATTTAGTATGTCTAACACATACTTTCTTTGAGACATTACAATGTCCCGCTTAACCCGTATGACCTCAATGCCCAAGAAATAGCTTAAGTATCCCATATCCTTGGTTTGAAATTGTTCTCCAAGAAACTTCTTGAGGCTTGCAATACCCTGGCTGTCATCTCCCGTGATTACAATATCATCAACGTGGATTCCAAGGAGTATTCTTCCAGCAGATGTGTGTCGATAGAAGATTGAATGGTCCTTCTTCGATTGACACATGCCAAATTGAGTAATAACATGTGTAAATCGACCAAACCGTGCACGAGATAATTGTTTCAAACCATAGAGAGCCTTCCTCAGATGACACACTTTACCCTCTCTTGCAACGAACCCGAGAGGTTGCATCACTTATACTTCTTCATCAAGATCCCCGTGGAGGAAAGCATTCTTTATATCAAGCTGGAGTAACGGCCAATCATATCGGATGGCCAAGGTCATGAGGACAAAAATGGATGTCATTTTGGCCACAGGAGAGAATGTCTCGAAGTAATCCTCACCATAGGTTTGAGAGTATCCTTTGGCCACCAGCCGAGCCTTCAGTCGATCAAGGGTGCCATCCGGTTTGACCTTAATCGTGAACACCTATTTGCAGCCGACTGCCTGTTTACCAGTAGGTAAGTCGACTAAGTCCCAGTTATGATTCTCCTGGAGAGCTTTTATCTCCTCGTTCATAGCAGCACGCCAACCAGGATGTCGGAGACCCTCCTCAGCGGTCTTGGGAATCTGAATTCCATCAATAGTAGCCACCAGAGACTAAGTGGGAATGGTAAGACCTTTGTAGCTGTCAACATACAAGGGATGATCACGACAGGTACGACGAGGACGTTCTGGAGGCGGGACCACCGGAGCTGCTGGCAGAATTGGTGGAGCTGCTGGTGGAATAGAAGGAGGCAACTCATTTGAGCCGGAACTGCTGATCGAACCAGAGGAGGATGAATCTGTGGGCGATATTGGCAATGGCTGAATCGGTGTATGTGGACCATCTGACTGGGAGACTGGCTCGGTAAAGGAGGGCACCCATACGGGGGGCTGTTGTGTTTGAGGAGAAAATAACAAAAAATCATCTTCGAGGTAGACCAGAGGAGCCGGACCCTTTGATTGTGGGAGTGGTGGAAATTCAGTTTCTATAAAGGTAACATCCCGAGTGAAAAAATAGCACTTTATGACAGGGGAGAAACACCGATACCCTTTCTGATCTTTAGGATACCCAAAAAAAATACATTGTATTGCCTTAGGATCTAATTTAGAAAGGGTTTGTCGGGTATCCCGAACATAGAATAAGTAGCCAAAGATTCAGAGAGGCAGAGGAATTGGCTCTCGTCCAGGAAAAGTCTAGAAAAAGGAGTGTTACCATTGAAAACTGACGATGGCATACGGTTAATAAGATAACAAGCAATAAGAACCGCATCCGACCAAAATTGCTTAGAAGTGCGTGCATGAAACATAAGAGCACGTGTAGTTTCCAATATATGGTGATTCTTGCGTTCGGCTACACCATTTTGTTGTGGTGTGTACGCACAAGAAGTTTGATGGAGGATGCCATGGAGGGCCAGATGTTTATCAAGATCACGTGATAAATACTTACGGCCATTGTCACTCCGAAAATTTTTGATGGGAAGACCAAATTGTGTTTTTACTTCGGCATGAAAGTTGCACCAGATGTTAAATAATTCAGAGCAATTTTTTATCAAATAAATAAAGGTGACACGTGAGTAATCATCGACAAAAGTAACAAAGTACTTAAAGTACATGACAGATTCAATCGGACAGGGTCCCCATATATCAGAATGTACCAACTCAAAAGGAGTAGAAGTAATTTTATTTAGACTTACCGGATAAGGAACCCGATGATGTTTAGCTAAACTACATGGCTCGCAATGAAAGGAAGAGGGAATATCTAAAGATGGGTACATTTTCTGGAGAGCTTGGGACGATGGATGGTCTAACCGACAATGTAACTCAACATGATCGAGTTTTTGCTGGCACAGACAACGGAAGGAGTTGCATCAAATAGGTACAAGCCTCCAGCCACATGCCCCTTACCGATAGTCTTCCTAGTTTTCAGGTCCTAAAAAACACAACCATCAGGAAAAAAATGTTACCGAGCAATGTAGTTCACGAGTAATTTGACTAATAGAAATTAAACTGAACGGGTTCCCAAGAGTAAGTAGTACAGAATTGAGCGACAGTCCAGAAGCAAGATTGGCACTTCCACGGCCTCGGACTGTCAGAAAACCTCATTGGCAACAGTAATGCCAGAAGCATGACGTACAGATACATAATTATGTATCATACCTGTGTCACCAGTCATGTAAGAGGATGCACCAGAGTCAATTACCCATTGCTTGGGTTTTACTTTACACGCGACTGAGTATCCGGCTGTGGAACCAGACGCGGATGCTTCACCACGACGTTGAGCCTGGAAATCAGGGAACTCGGTATTGGAGTCTGAAGTCATCTGAATAGATCGGACACCATCATTAGGGGCGTCAGTGGTGATATTAGCAGCAGGTGAATTAGTACATTGCCAATAGAAATGGCCAAGCTGACCACAGTTAAAGTATGTGCACGATTTTCCTCCATCACGACCGCCATTGCCTCGTCCTCCATCATGACCAGCATTACAGCCACCCCGTCGGCTGCCACGACCACCACGAAATCCTGTACGAGCGGCCCCAAGAGCAGAACGATCAGCAGGAGTATCACCCAGAGTTGTCTCAACGACTTTGGCAGCCCGAAGGACACGATAGTGTGCTTCCAACAGGGACGGTACATCAGATCCAGCAATAATCTGAGACCGAGCAGAGTCTGCATTAGGACGGAGAGAGGCGAGATAAGCCATGACATGAAGCTGCTCACGTTGAGCCCGTGCTTCATTAATATCCAACGTAAGAGGTAGTACGCGGTCGATCTCATCCGTCATAGCCTTGAAGGCCCAAAAATGCCCTTTATGAGATTTGTCTCCTTGATTTGCTCAGTACACACCAACGACCGAGTCATATATACGAGACAAATCGCGTTTACCATCAAACACCGCCGCCAACAATTCCCATAACTCTTTCACGGAGTCCGTATTTTGAACCATGTCTTCCACCGAGGGTTCCATGGAGTTCATCAACTGTGTAAACAATCGACAGTCATCTGTCTCCTATTGCTCAAAGATAGGATCATCGTCTGCTGGAGGGTTGTCAGTCAGATATTTGGACAATCGTATTCCCCGAAGTGTCTTCTCGACCTTCTTTCTCCATGTTGACTAGCCCTCTAGCCCTTCCAACCGTCGATCGACAAGTCGAATAGAGGAAATCGTCGGGCTAGTGCCCGCTAGTGTGTTGCCGACACTAGTATTTGTGGTACTGCTATTCGCCGTAGAGTCTTCCATTTGTCAGAGATTCGACTGTCGATGTGTTCTTTCTACTTGATAAACATAACTCTGCCAATGTGCTAAAAACGGAGCCAGAACTGACATACGCGCATAGAAAGCAGAGAGTGTGGATCACAAGCCAGGTCAGAGAGATAACCCATGGTAACCTCTGATAGATCCTGGTGTGAAGATCAAGGAAAGAAACAAAGATTCATGCACAATAAACCATATGTGTGCTCTTTGTTAAATTTCCAGCATTGATGGGCAGGTTCATGCAAATATTTCCCCTCTAGAATCCCAACAATGAGTGTTTTTTTAGACTAAACTAGGGTATAGAGGGAGGGGATGGCGGCTAAGGGCAGGAGATGGTTTGGGTTAGGGTTTGGAGTCATGGGGGGGCTGACAGGAGGTCGGGCTTTGGGCGGGCTGACTGGAGAGGGGGGGTGAGCAGCGGGAGGGACGGGGTACTGTAGCAGCGGGGAGGGGTGCGGGTACTGTAGCAGTGTAGGGGGTACTGTAGCAGCGCTGGGGGGTACTGTAGCAGGGGGCGGGTATTGTAGCAGCGAGGTAGAGGAGGAGGGGGTACTGTAGCGCCGGGGGAGGAGGAGGGTACTGTAGCAGTGCTGGGGGGTGCTGTAGCAGCGGGGTGGGGGGGAGGCGGCTATGGTTTTTTTTTGTGTGGAGAGGCTAGGGTTTTGGCTCTGATACCATGTAAAAGGAAATAATAAGATGAATATTATTGAGGGAGAGATTACATATATATAGAAGAGGCTAGCCTCCTCTCCTATTATTCTAAGCAATATGGGACTAAAGCCCATTAATTCATAACTCTAATATAATACTTAACAACCAACAACATTATACGATTAAAAATACGTCGTATATTAAAATCTATGTTTTCAAAGATTTACAAAAATTTAAAAAATAGATAAATACAAAATTTTGGAAAAATTCAAGAATTGGGTTAACGGAGGTTACAAACCTACCCTCCTGAAAGAAATTTCGTCCTCAAAATTTAAGGTTGACAAAGGGAACAAAACATGATTAAGAGTTTAGACAATATCTTAGGTACTATCAGAGAACGATGACTTGACTCGATTATGACAATCAAATTCAAAATATCTTAGGCACGACTGGTAGTTTTGGCACGATAGAATCGTAATGTGAATAAAATTATATAAGCACGATTTAGAAATAACTCCATTCATTCTAGGCACGATCTCAACCACGGCTAGGAGAATCGAAGATAGGGTTGAAATTCGAGTATGAAACAATTCAGATGAAACTCCAGGTCTTAGGTCGAATAGGTGCGATCAAGGTAAAAACTTGGTTATGAATGAAGATAAAACTTAGGCATAATCAAAATTTCGAAGTCAAGGTCTTATAGGCACGATTTAGAAATAAACCCAAGTTATTTAAGCGCGAAGTTACAATTTAGAAAATCAAAATCGTTCAGTTACGATCAAGTTAGAATCAGGTCTAAGTATAGAATGATCAATATGATCTAGGCTCAATAAGATTAGATTCAAGGTTATATAGTCACGTTCAAATACGAAAATGATGCGATTGTCATTGTTAGGAATAATGAAATGTTTGGCACGATCAAGATTAACGATCAAAACTACTTGATCACGAGTAGAATCAAGGCTTAGACGTGCTTAAGGATTGTTTAAATTCACTTGGCACGATCAAGGATAAGATTACGAAAATCAAAATCTAAGCATGATTAGGAATAATCTAAGCACGAGTGCCTATAGGATCAAAATTTTAGGCACAATGGGATTCGACATGATCAAACTCAAATTATGACATAACAAAGTTCATAACCAAATCAGATAGTTGTGATCAAGGACCAAAATTCAGGCACGATTCAGGGATAAAATTAATACGTATAGTCATGATCGTTAAAATCATGATCATGGGATTCAAAGTCGTCTAGTCGTGCCAGGTTATCTAGGCACGACCAAACGTGAAGAATAATGGTTAAGTCAAGTCACGATCAGAACGAACTTAGTCATTCTCAAGAATTAAATCAAAGGATTAGGCACGAGCGGTAATGGTATCGAAATTTATTCACGAACAAAAGTTAAAGTTTTGACACGGTGTAAAATAAGTTAATCAATTCTTGATTAAAACAGGGTTAGACACGAAGAAAACGAATCGAAGTCTAAGCACGAGCAATAAATTGATGGAGATTGAATTCAAATTACTTGAGTATGGTCAAGAATCAAGAACCTTGGCACAATAAAGAAGATGACCAAAATCGGTTGGTCACGATCAAGAATGATCAAAATTTCAGCGATATTAAATTTAAGGAATGATTTAAGGTTAGAGAGATCAACCTCTTCTACTAGGATAGGAAAAATCAGAAGATAGGATTTCATAAGGAAGTCAAGGTAATCATCTCACTGCAAAAATCATAATCTTCAGTCATGAAGATTAAATTCTCTTATAACTACTATAGGCTAGACCTTTATCCCACTCATGAGTTTTTCCATAATTCTCTATTCCCTTTTTGTTGATTTTATAATCCGTTATCAACTTAGTCATCTTGAAGTTCAAATTCCTCTATCTTGTCTTTACTCGGGTCCGAAATTCCTGAATCAAGGTTTATAAAATATACTTGAACTTTGTTCAATTAATATTCCTCGTAATACTCAAATCTAATGCCACCATACTACACAAAAATTTTATTCTCCATTATTTTTAAAATCAACCTTCACATTTTTGTCAACTTCTATTCCTCTAAATATTATCCTTCTTAAACTTAAGAATTTTCATAAAAGTCCCTAGGTTTTTCCTACTCAAAAAAAGTTTGTGTTTTTTCGGTCCCAAATCATTCTCTTATCAATCTTTGTTAAATCTTATGTCATCTCCACATGTAGTAATAAGCTTCCTTTCATGTATTTGGATTCCTAATTTCAGTATCTAGTCTTAATTTTAATATGAAATATCTCAAGAATCAGTAACCTAAAAATATCCAAGTTTCCAAAAACAAATCGACCTCGAATATCCTCGTTAGTTCAAAATACATCTACGAAATATTACCATTCTAACCATTAATATATATTCTACTGCTCTTCTTCTTATCCCGAGCTCTTGATCTTAGTGGCAAGCATACATCCCGTTAGCATCATCGATTTGAACGTTGAACTTTAAAAATTTAGTTGGCGGGAAGGAGTAGAAAAGAAGGGGCCGAACCACCCACCTAAGGAGATTGTGCCGACAGTATGAGAACGCTTCGCAACGGTCAACCGTCAGTTACACGAACTCCTGCAATGGCACGAGCATCGAATTAGAACCCTCCCTTCAATCCCTCCTTCGAAATTCCTAAAGACGCATTCAGAAATCGATGCAAAAGCACACTATCAAATCCACGCAACAATTCGTTCAGAAAGCCAAGAAAACCAATAAAACCAACGGCAGACGGGTTGCGTCGCTCTCTTTAGATTTCATTCGCCAAGACGCCGCCTACCGCATCTAGGACTTATTCCAACAGTAGCTGATCCATTAGTTGGAACGGTACTCATATCACTCGTCCAAATCAATTTTATTGATACAATGGTTTTTGTATACTAAACGCGTCGCCGAGTCAGACTAGCCATCTATGTTCCCGACCATGTCTGACTTGCCACGAGCCTATTACATAGCGCTTTGCCCCAACGGGAGCGGGGCACTACATAATATACCACTAAGAAAAAGTTTTGTCCCGAAACTTAAGAACAAGGGTCTGACCTTCATCGGCGAAAAGTGAAAGGTACTTCTCCTTCATCTCCGCATCTAGTTTCCACGTCGACTCCTCAACGAAATGGTTGCGCTAGAGTACACGAACCAAGGACATCGATCGGCTCTGCAGGATCTTTTTTTTACGGTCCAAGATTTGCACGGGCTCCTCCGATTATGATAGATCGGCGCGCAGCTCCAACTGATCAAAACTAACCACATGACTTGGGCCATGCACGTACTTCCGAAGTTGGAAGACATGGAAGACATCGTGCACTTCAGCCAGGGTAGGAGGTAGCGCAATCTGGTAAGCAACTGTCGCCACTCTTTCGAGAATCTCGAAGGGCCCTACGAATCTTGGACTCAGTTTGCCCTTTACCCCGAATCGCATGACGCCCCGCATGGGCCTCACCTTCAGAAACACATGGTTCCCAACCAAGAACTCTAACGGTCGTCGGCGAGTATCTGCATAACTCTTTTGTCGACTCTGAGCAATACGGAGCCTATCTCGAATCATGCGGACCTTCTCGACGGCTTGTTCGACTAGTTCTGTCCCGAGCACCTGTTGCTCCCCGACATCGTCCCAGCAAATTGGAGATCGACACTTCCTTCCGTAAAGTGCCTCGTAGGGATCCATTTGGATGCTCCATTGATAACTATTATTGTATGCAAACTCCGCGAGCGGCAAGTACGTGTCTCAACTAGTCTTCAAATCTATCGGACACAGACGTAACATATCCTCCAGGATCTGATTTACTCTTTCTGTCTGGCCATCGGTTTGCAGGTGATACGCAGAGCTAAGGTTCAACTTAGTGCCCAATACCGCTTGTAGACTCGTCCAGAAACCTGATAAGAATCGCCCGTCTCTGTCCGAAATGATTGTGGCAGGTACCCCGTACAGTCTGACGATCTTATTGATATAAATCTGAGCTAACCGATCGACGCTTCATGATGCTTTGATAGCGATAAAATGAGCAAATTTGGTCAAACGATCGACAATGACCCAAATCGCATCATTCTCCCGCGACATCTTCGGAAGGCCCATGATAAAATTGTTTTCCATAAATAAATTTACTTTATTTATTGTGTTTCTGAGAAAATTACAACTATAGGAATCTAATCTAGAAGACGATTACTTTATCCCTTGGACGATGCGATGAAGAAAACTCGAACTTCGAAGAACTTGGACAGCAACTGGGCAATCTTTCTGTTCTCTCTGAATTGTTTGTAGTGTCTGATGAAGATGAAGAAACTCTCTTTTATAGAGTTCTGGATAACTGTTCTAAAGCATACGCTCAGTCAGTTACTTGACGTGTGCATAACTGCAGGGACGCGTGGCGAATTCTGGTGGAGACAAATTAGAGTGCGGTTGAAAGTAGTAGAATATATCTAGGAGAGATTGATGGCATGGATGCCACGTTGCATAACTTCTGAATAAGTGGGTAACTGAGTACAGGACACGTGAGAACGTGTGTTGACTGTACATTTAAAATCATCTTGAATGCATTTGCTGTGCTACGCTGTCTTTGTTGAAGAGGAGTCATACGCTAGCTTTTGAAGGCACATGTCTTGTATACACTGACTTGGACAGTATAGAGCCACATAAAGCTGATACGCTCACTTTATTGACAAGGAGTCATATGGAGTCCATACGCTCACTTGATTGACAAGGAGTCGTATGGAGTCTATACGCTCACTTGATTGGCAAGGAGTCGTATGGAGTCTATACGCTCACTTGTTTGGCAAGGAGTCGTATGGAGTCCATACGCTCACTTGATTGGCAAAGAGTCGTATGGAGTCCACACGCTCACTTGATTGGCAAAGAGTCGTATGGAGTCCATACGCTCACTTGGTTGAGCATTGAAGAAGTAGACACGTGGCTGTCCTCAATCATCTCAAATACGCCATATCTTCTAATATCTCTCGAGCGTCGTACTGCAGATATGATGGCTGACAGACTGTCAGAAATGACAGTAATGATGGCTGTACATTTATGATGGCTGATGAGCTATTCTCGTAAGAGACAAAAATCAATTCTCGAAAACCCATCCGATGGTTAATCTTTATAGGGCAGCTGTCTTTGCACGAAAGACGAAGTGTCAGATTTATCTTCCATGAAATGTATGTTGTGTTGACATTCAAGAAATAATAAAATATTTTCTGAGCGTATAGCCTTTGGATGAGCGTATGGCCTTAGCTAAGCGTATGGCTTTTGAAAGTACGGCCTTTGCTGAGCGTATGGCCTTAAGCGTATGGCTTTGGCTGAGTCTCATGTCAGCGTGTCATAATTTTTCACACCCTACAAAACCCCCTTTAAAGTTTTTGAACTTTATGAATTTCAAAAGTTCGAAATTACTTTGAACTTAAAGTGGGAATAAGTCTTGACACGCTGGCATGAGTTTGTTATCTTCCTCCATATCAGTGCAAATTTTTAGGGATTTTGCTTAAAGAACGGCCGTCGTTTAGACTTCTCTTTTCTTCTATAAATAGGTCTCTCAAAACCTAATTCATTTCTTTACTTTTGCATTTGCCTTCGAGAGAGAAAAAGCCCCAAAACTCAAACTTCCTCTTCTTCAACTCAATCTTCACAAATGGCGCCCAAGGTCGACGCTGCTACGAAGGGAAAGGGGAAGGCTCCTGCGGAGTCATCTCAACCTGCCGTCGCCGCTGCTAAGAAGACTACTGATGAGTGTATCCGACGAAGTGAACGCCCATTGAAGCCCCTCTATGGTGAGGATGGAGATGATGAACAGTAACTATCCCCTATTTAGGGCTTTGGTTAGAACAAGATCATAAAATATATCCCCTTTTTAGGGTCAAATACGTCAGAAAATACGCTTCCCTCTTTAGGGTTTAGCCGTATTCCATATTTTTCGTTTATACGAAGAATATGTTTGGAGCGTATTCTGTAAGATACGCGTATCTTTGATAGAAATGTCAAAATACGCTGTCTTTGAAAGAATACGCTATGTCAAGTTGTCTCATTGAGATACGCTAACTCCTGTGTTAGCATATTTTTTTGATGATCATCTTTGTCAACCATACGCTGATACACTCAAGCTGAACATAAACTGAACTTAAAATTTATCATACGCTTAGGATAGACCGAGCGTAAAAATGATCTCTGAATCCATCATACGCTTAGGATAGAGTGAGCGTATGTTGATCTTTGAACTTGCTATACGCTTAAGATAGACTGAGCGTATGTTAAACTTTGAGTCTGTCATACGCTTAGGATAGAGTGAGCGTATGTCGAACTTTGATTCTGTTATACGCTTAGGATAAACTGAGCGTATATTGATCTTTGTCATCTCTTGATGTTGAAGATTTCTAACGTCTTATTCTTCTTTTGCAGTGGATATTCTGGCTCAGGAGGCACAATTTGAAGGATGTGTAGGAAACAATTATAAAAGTGACCTATCACATGTCCGTTTTCCTCAATTCGATGGACCTTCCACCAGGATAGCTCTTCTGACAAATCAGAAGAATGACACCTTACTGAATTTGATGAATGGACTGCCTCTACAGAGTGTGGATAGTGCTACCCACTCGAAGCCAGCATTTCTTTTTGGAGATGCTATTGATATAAACTCCCAGCCTGCTCTTGATAAAGTGTCATACTCATATTATAGAGATGGTGATGCGAATCAGCCAATGTATCTGACTGGTTTATCCAAAAGCATCAACATAGCTCGCTTATTCCACGCGAGTCATCAAAGGCAAATGAAGTGGGATATCACTCCATCCCGTCAAGCAAAAGCTGGATGGATAGGATATTGTCAAGGAAGATTTCGCTGTGGTACTGAACCACATGTCTCAGTTTTGCGAGGACTGCTACCAGCTACCATTCCTCCTGAGGACTCGGCACTTCTGAGGCTAGTTAGAGTCCCAATCTTTGCAAATGAATTTGTTCAGCTGGAAAATGCTGTTTACCCAAAACAGTCTATGAGGCTTACTGGTCTGGTGAACCCAAAAAATACCAGATGGACTGCTCTTGTAAGATGGATTCTGAAAAACTTTAGGGAACAGTTAAAGGTAATAGGCCTATATAATGCCATCAAGTGTACCGCTTATGGTTTTAGGCCAAACCCTGATTTGTTCTTAGCATTAGCGGAAAGGTATAATTACCGTACTGGCACTTTCATGACTCCCAGAGGCGAGATGGGATTCGCCCTCCATGAGATGGCACATATTTCTCAGCTGCCAACAGGAGATTTGCCATATGAAGAGTATATTCCTTTCATTGATGAAATAAATAAAATCTCCGATGCCAACCTACTGGTTCTTCATGTATTTGATGAATTAATGTGCCATTACAGTTTATGTAAGGCTTTTTATAAAGGACAAGGTGGAGAAGGAGATTCTAACTGCTATTCTTCTAAGTGGATGGCCTATTTATTTCAAGGCCGCACTGACGAAGTTCAAAAGAAGAAGAAGACCGATCAATATGTCGGTGAATTTAAACCCCTGAGTCAAGCTGAGATTGACAAACTAATCCGGGACACCACTCATGACGACATCGTCATTGAAGAAGACGAAGGCACCTACAAAGCTGGTGATAGGTTGGAGACCTATATAAAGCAAGGTAGCCGAGAATTATCTGCTGAAGGTCATCTGGCTGAATTTATATCCCTCTGGCTGAGAAAATTTGTAGTACCTGGCACCTGTTCAGCAGACAGGATGCACAGAGGAGTTGTCTTTGCAGCAGTCCATCTGACTTTCGGGTACAAGATGGATTTACTGACAGTAATGACATGCCTTCTGAATGCTGGCTTAAGGGCATATACAGATAGGATGTTTGAATTGGCGAAGAAGAAGCTCACAACCTTTCCCCGGGTAGAAATGCCCTTTACATATTTATTTGGGTGGCTGCTCCTCCATTTCGAATCTCTCATAAATGTCGGAATGGCTAGACCAGATGATACCTTTTTGGAAAGATACAGTCACACACCCAAGTGGAAATATGACACTCTGACAGCTTGTAGAACCATATTAAACAGGGAAGAATTATGGAGCTTCACTTGTGTTCCTCCACCTGTTGGTTATGAAACTATGCCTGGGAAATTGATTGATGGCATTGGTGCCAATGAGTTGGATGATATTCAACATTAATAGCTGAAGAGAATCAGGCTATCGCACTTAATCTGCTGCCGTAACAACATCACCTATCTGGAGCCATATCTTCCGAGTAGGTTTGTACGGCAATTTGGTTATGATCAGTTGCATGTGGGAAATGCAACGACATGTTTCGGCTACCAATGCGGATTAATCGATGGCGCCAGAGCTTGGATATACTATATTGCTAAAGGTACCGGAGCTACCTTTTTTATGCCAGATCCGGTTACTTATTAGAGAGGAGCTAGAATATTGGCGTCTTATGCCAAATTCTATGTATCGGCTAATACCTTTGATAAAAAATTCAGCATCTTAGGTAGAAGCTTTATCCATGTTGAAAAGAGATCAACCAAATCAGCTCTGCCAAGAGATTGTCATGACCAAGAAGATCCTCTGGCTACTGATGAAGGTGATGATGAAGTTTTAGAGACTTTCTTCTCTGATGAACTTCATCAGCCATTACATGTACCCATTGGAAGTGCCGAAGAGAATGTATCTGCCAACAGTACACCAAAAAGGAAGCGGGGCAAGGAGGCTTCTAGGCCTGCTCCAAAAAGGGTTACTCGGGCAGAGGCTCGTAATCGTGGAAGACGAATCAGAGATACGGACGAAGCAGGTAGTGTCTCCAAAGATGATTATCCTACTATTCCACTAACAAAAAGAATAGGAAGGAAAGTAATAGTTTCAAAGACTAAATCCGTGATTTGTCTCGATGCAGAGAGTCCTACTAATCGTACCGAGCGATTAGCTTTAGAAAAGCAAGCTGCCTTTGCTTTCTCTGTAAAGACAGAACCCATTAAAGAAGATGTGCCTGAACCTGCTGGATCATCTATGCCTTCTGATATGGAGTCGATTCCGCCAATGGCCGATGATGCGCAGGTGATTAGTCAACCCGCGGTAGAGGCCGAGAATCAGACTAACACAGCTAATGACTTACTGATTTCGGGAGAATCAGTGAAGGAAGCCACTACTCTCAAGCCAATTGCTGAAGTTTCGGAGAGCAATAAGAGTGACGAGGAACAGGTTGACTATGAACCTTCGTCTCGTTCCTTTGAAGAAGAAGACATGGAGATAGACGATGAGTCACCATCTAAAACTCCAATTGATGTACTGAAGACACTTGGTCAACATTCAGGGTTGATTCCAGAGCCGGAGAAACATCTAGAAATAGAAGTTCAAGTTCCGAGTACTTCTGGGACGGACAGCAGTGAAATAAATCCAGTGTTAGAAAGCACTCTGAACAGACTATGAGCTGGGCTGAATGATCCAAAAGAAACAGAATACGAACCAGCTCCAGGTAATATTTTATTCAGCAAAGTTTTGTCTTTTCCTTGCTTTATTGTCTTTGTAATTTTGATCATGCTTCTTTAATTCCAACAGTTGTAGGAACTGCACCGGCAATGAGTTCGACTCAAGCCCCACTTGTCCAGACTGATATGGGTGAGGGGAGTTCACATTTGCCTAGTTCCCCAAAAGTACCCACTTCAGCTCCCAGAATAGAGGCTCCTCCAGCTCCTTCCTTTACAGTTGCAGCGACTCCCGGTTTTGAAACAGGGGTAGCAAAGGTCATGGGGATGTATTCAGATATTATTTATTCATACCTGGATACATTCTCAAGACGACTTATAAAAGATGAAACTATGCCTTTTTTGAGTCTTCGAGCGGCGATTAATTTCCCGCTTTTAGCTTTGAGACAGGCTGGTTATGAGACCCAGTGTGTCTTCTTTGAGCATCTCCTGAATGATTTAGAAGCAAGTACCATCCATAAATACTGGGAGATCAAAAAGGAGGATATTAAGTCTTTGACTGCAGCTGAGATTGCCCAATTGGAAAATGAAGCTCAAGCTCAGCACACTGCTTTGAAGGAATTCCTTGCTCTGTCTTCTGAAGAGTTAATGGCGAAAGATGAAGAAATAATAACCACTCGTCAGAATATGGAGCGTCTAGGGAAAGATGAAGCTTCAAAAGCTGAAGAGCTTAAGGAGTTGAAAGAGGAGCTGGCTCGTCTTCAGGAGCGAATTGCCTCCATGAAAAAAGAGCAATCGGAGATTGCCACTGCTCGTATATCTGAAGTTGAATGCTACCAACTTTTACAGCAAGAGCGGAAACTGATGCAGGCTAACCAGATTGAAGAAACAAACCGTCGTAGCTTTATTATCGCGGATTATGATCAACGAATGGTTGGAGTTGAAGCAGCAGAGCGAATCCACAAAGCTCATGAAGAAAAGATGAATAATATAATTGTTCGCATTCAGGAGATAATTACTCCACCTAAATAGATCTTTTACATTTTTCATGTGCTGAATTTTTGAAATCCATTTGTAATCAATATTTTGACGTTGATTAAAGAAATGAATATCTTGACTTGATTTCAATTCTGTGGATGATATTTTTGTAGAAAATATGTTCAGAGGTAAATAATACATGACATATTTCAATATAATAGAATATACAAATAAACTTTGTAATTCTATCAGATGATATTAAACTAAAGATAATTTTAGCTTAATACTGATTAGAGAAAACAGAATTCAGATATAAAGATATCTTTAGACTCTATTTTCCATGATCTTTAAACTCGAAAATCAAAAGACTAGATATCATTTTCATAGAATAGAAAATATGATATTGAGATAGAAAATTCAGAGGTAATATGGACGTGATTTTCTATATAAGATCTTTATCAAATCCACTGGGGATCTAATAAGACAGAATATCAAATTCTCTGGGAAGATGATACGTGGTAGAATATCAGTTTTCGCTGGGGATAACGATATCGAGATAACTTTTGTAGGAAAGAATTAACTCTGATTTTATATTTGCTGGGGAATAATAAAAATATTATATATTGATGAAATTTATACATAATATTTCTTTAAGAATTTGCCATTGATAGGCATCATCGTGATTTTACCGTCTATCGAGGCAAGCTGATATGCTCCATTAGAGAAGACTTTGTTAACTACAAATGGGCCTTCCCATTTCGCGTTGAATTTGCCTTTGCTCGTATGCGTCATAGTCATAGGACGTCTGACGGTAAGGACCAGTTCTCCCTTCTGATATGCTCTGACTTTCACTTTCCGGTTAAAAGCTTTTGAAATTCGGGCCTGATACTGCTCGATATTTTGTTGAGCATACAATCGCTTTTCATCTAGAGCTTCCAACTCTTGAAGTCGAAGACGATCATTATTTTCTGTTGTAAGTTCATTGGAGATTGCGATTCTCAGAGAAGGAATCTGGATCTCAAGGGGAAGAACAGCTTCACACCCATATACCAAAGAGAAAGGTGTACATCCAGTCGCATTGTGAACTGTGGTGCGGTATGCCCATAAACATTCACCAAGCTTCTCGCTCCAGTTGCGTTTGTTGGAAGAAACAAACTTTTTCAAGATTTTGATGATCGTTTTATTGAAAGCTTCTGCCAATCCATTAGCTGCTGGATTATATGCTGTAGAAGCTAAATTATTGATTCGATGGTCGTCACAGAATCGAGTAAATTTCTGACTGACGAACTGCGGTCCGTTATCATGAATAATACGCCGAGGAACACCAAATCGATAAATAACATGATGTTTGACGAAGTTGATGACATTAGAAGTTTTAACTTCAGATAATGAGATTGCTTCAGCCCATTTGGAAAAGTAATCGGTTATTGCTAGAATAAACCGATGTCCTTTTGATGATGGTGGGTTGATAGGACCAATGACGTCCATGCCCCAAGCCTCAAAGGGCCATGATACCGATGTTGGGTGTAAGAACTCTGACGGTTGATGGATAAAGTCTGCATGAATTTGACAGGCTTTACATTTTCGAGCATATTGAATAGCGTCAGCCACCATCGTGGGCCAATAATAACCCATACGTCGGATACGATCTTGAAGTTTAGGACCTGGTTGATGGGCTCCGCAGACACCATCATGTGCTTCATGAATTATCTGTTGTGCTTCTTCACCAGCGATGCATCGGAGGAGAAGACCGTCGTAGGACCGACGATATAGTGTCTTTGTTGTATGATTATAATAGAATCTGAGAGATCGACGCCGGATAGACGCTGCTTCGCTCGGATTATCGGAAAGTATGTCGTACAACACAAAGTCTAAAAACGGACGTCTCCAGTCTTTAGTTATGGCTTCTATTTTGTTAGAAAAGACATATTCCATAGTAGAATCGGAAGAAGACGAGGACACTCTGTCAAACTTTAATCCGGTATTAAAGTCAGAAGAAAGTTCATCAAGGTTGAGAGAATTTTTGTCTGGATTATGAGGAAAACCCAAAGCCAAATTATTCTCAACGTAGAATAGTTCTCGGTTATGAACCACTATCACTTGCTGACGTCTGATTGGTATGGCTAACACAGCGACAAGATTAGCCAAAGCATCGGCTTCTGCATTACAGGCTCGTCGAACATGTTCAATAAAGAAACCTTCAAAGGAGGATGCCATAGAGAGTGCTGCTCGATGATAAGGTATTAAATCCTGATGACGGACTTCATACGTTCCCCTTATCTGATTGATGATAAGCTTGGAGTCTCCATAAACTTCTAAATATTGAATATCCAGATGTTTAGCAAGTTGAAGACCGATGAGCAACGCATTGTATTCGGCTACATTATTTGAACATGATTGATCCAGAGAATAAGCCCTCTGAATAGTTAGTCCTTCTAGGGATACGAGAACAATCCCAACTCCGGCGACAATATCGCCATTAGGACCTATTCTAGATGCTCCATCAAAGAATAGACGCCAGGTAGGAGTTTCTTCAGAAATCAGATTCGAATCCAGGACCTCATCTGGTATCTCATCATATAATTTAGAATCTTCTGGAATCGCATGAGCTGCCAGAAAATTAGCAAGAGCCTGTCCTTTAACTGACTTCTGAGGAATATAATGCATGTCGTATTGAGCTAACAAGATTCCCCAATTAGCTAATCTGGAGTTGAGAATACCGGGTTTCTTCATCATAATCCTGATGGGATTCACTCTGGAAATGACATGAATTGTTTGACCGATAATATAATGTCGCGTCTTCTGAACAGCAAACATTAATGCTAGGCATTCTTTCTCGATTGGAGAATAACGCGGTTCAGCACCTGTCATTGTGCGACTGAGATAATAAATAGCCTGTTCATGGCCATCTTTATTTTTCTGGGCGAGTAATGCACCGAGAGAATGATCCATGGCTCGAACATATAGAAGGAATGGTATTCCCGAGACGGGAGGTACCAAAACCGGAGGGTTCATGAGATACTGTTTGATATCGTCAAATGCTTTTTGACATTCTTCGTTCCAGACGAAAGATACACCTTTCTTCAGAAGTTTGTTGAATGGTCTGCAGCGTCCTGATAAGTTGGAAATGAATCTCCTGATATAAGCAATTCTTCCTTGAAATCCTCGTAGCTCTTTTAAGGTGCGTGGAGGACGCATCTCTTGAATGGCTTTGATCTTCTCGGGATCCACGTGTATACCTTTAGCGGTAATGACGAAGCCGAGAAATTTGCCACTAGAGACGCCCAGGAAGGACTTAGTAGGGTTCATTTTAAGTTGATGCTGACGCATTTAATCAAAGATAGTCTTCAAATCTTGGATATGATCCTCCTTTCGTCGACTTTTAACTGCAATATCATCAACATAGCATTCGACTATTTTCTGGAGATGTTCGCGAAATATAGTACTCATTGCTCGCTGATATGTTGCTCCTACATTTTTGAGACCAAACGGCATCACTGTATAACAGTATGTACCGATTGGCGTTCTGAAGGAAGTATGTTTCTCGTCATCTGGAAACATTTTGATTTGATTGTATCCCGAATACCCATCCATGAATGACATTCGCTCAAAACCACATGTGTTGTCGATCATGACATCGGTAATTGGAAGAGGAAACTAGTCTTTAGGACAAGCTGCATTGAGATCGCGAAAGTCTATACAGACTCGAATCTTGTCGGTCTTTTTGAGGACAGGAACGATGTTAGCCACCCATTCAGGATGTTGTTCCTCTCTAATAAATCCGGAAGCCATAAGCTTGTTGACTTCAGCTTCAATTGCATCCATAATGTCTGGACGAAATCGTCGTTGTTGTTGTTTGACCGGTTTAGCATTTGGCATGATATTAAGTTTGTGAGTTGCGATCTTCGGATCTAGTCCTGGCATATCCTCATAGCTCCAGGCGAAGACATCAATATAATCATGAATAAGCTTGATCATGTCTTGCTTATCTGTTTCTGAAAGACTTTCGCTGATGAATATTAGTTTAGGGGACCCCTCTTCACCAACATCAATTTAGATCAATTTATCTTCAGTGGGAGGTTCTCTTTGCTCGAACCTGAATTCCCATTGTTTGTCTAATCTTTGAGCCCATTGTTCTGATTCAGGTGATATTTCAAAATCATCCTCATCTTCATCATTTTCTTGCGGGCTATCGGCAGAAACTATATTGATAGATAAAATAGAACGATGAAGATCGCCAATGCTTGTGTCAGAATTCCAAGAGAGGGAATCGGAAGATTCAGATCGTTCGTCTCCATCGAATTCTGAATCCTCATAGACTGCGTTGATAAAGGGGATAGGAGCAATGTAACCTAAACCACATTTTGTCCTTCCATATTTTAATAGAGGAATTCGAACAGGCATTCTTCTTCCTTTTCCATTATTGAGACTGGTTCTGAATTCATAACCCATATTCTTGATGATATTTTTGGACTACTGACTGTAGCGACGTAGTTGTAATCTTCCAGTATCGTCGTTTGTGTCATCTTCTTCCAAGTTAGGAGGATTCTGAGGTCCTTTATAGAAGAATATTGGATTTTCTCCTAACTTTCTAATAGGAACCACGAAGTATGATCTTTGTATAGACTCTAATGATACTTCTGTGTGAAGAGTTTGAATAACTCCTATAGTTAGTGGCTCTAAGCTATCTAGCAATTATAAATAACTTTATACATGATTACAGATATCAATATACTGTAAAGGAGATGCTTCATTAATATTAGATGCTGTATTTACAGAAGAAGGCTGAGCCTTATTAGACTTAGTCAAATTAATGACAAAAGGGGGAGAAGAGGAGTGATCAGAAGCTTTGTTTCGATTAAGATCGATAACAAAAGGCTCAGAAGAGGTGAGCTTCCTTGAAGAAGATCGTGGATAAGTAGTACGTCCACTGACTGGAATGACTAGAGTATCTGGTCTAGCCTGAGAAGATGGAGGAGGAGTGGTACGTCCACTGACAGGAATTATCAGCGAACTTTCTGGAACTTGGGAAGGTAATAAAGTGGTACGTCCACTGACAGGAATCATCAGTGAACCTCCTTCAGATGATTTAGGAGACTGCGGATGAGTGATACGCCCTTTTACAGGAAAAACAAAGGTGTCGACTTTTGATGTCTCATCGTCGTCATCCATAGCTTGCAAGACTTTTGAGTATTCATCTTTGTATATGCGAGCGTCATTGAAGTAAGCTTCAACTCCTTTGAATGAATAGAGATCTGCAACTTCCTTTTGAACCTCTCCATTATCATCAACATATTTGAAGCATTGATGAAGAGTTGAAGGAACAACATTATGTTCATGCAAGAATGGTCTCCCCAATAGAGCATTATATGAGCAGCCATGATTGTCGATGATGTAGAAAGTAACCTTAGTGCGAAGATCACCTATTTGAAATTTGAGGCGAATCTTGCCCAAAGGCTCACTTTTTCTTTGATTGAATCCCAGGATGGTAGTGATAGTACTGGAAAGCCTATGCACGGGTATCTTCAGTGCATCTAGCATAGTTTTTGGCATAATACTGAGAGCGGATCCTGGATCAATCAGTAGATGATCAACCTTCATGGAATCGATATATCCTGTATGATATAAAGGACGGTCATGTCGATTATCCTCTAGCAGCATATCGTCCTACGTAAAGGTAATGTTTGGAATTAATTCCAATACATTATGGCAATGAAGACGAGAGACTGGTTCTGTTTCCGACTTCTTGAGGAGAATTAGGCAGGTTTCTGCTTGCAACAGTGCTTCACTCAGAGTTTCTCGAGTCTCTTTAGAGAGACGTAAGAGCTCGAAGATTGACAATTTAGCTGGTGTATTGGCTAGTTGAGCCAATATATCAAAATTATAAGGTCTTTCAAGTCCTGTAGGAGATGACTTCTTCAATGGTTTGTCGAAGCGGACTTGTTGTTTACCTTTGTCAGCTGCTGTTGGTTTAGAAGGAACCGTCTCAACAGGAACATTAGAAGGTTCTTCGTTAGAAATGGGTGCTGGAGCTACAACCGAAGGGACATCAGAAGTTTCTTCAGGAACTTCAGCATAATCTTTCAAATATGTTTTTCCTGACCGGGTTCCAGCAAGAACTTCGCCTTCAGGCTCAGGTTCAGGGTCTATTGAAACCATATTACAATCCTTCGTTTTGTTCTTGATTTTTTGGTGCTTAATAAGAGCTTCAGTCCAGAAACCAAGACCAACACGAGTTTGATTATGTTTCAAAGTGAGGGCTAGAGGTGCTCGGAGTCCTTTGTCGGAATTCAAACCAGGGGCAGTGGCTAGATCAATACCCATCTTCGCCATTAATTCACGAGATTATGAACTATATAGATGGAATGCAGGCTTGTATCTATCTTCAAATTGAAGTGCAGTTTTTACCTCCGTAGGGGGTGAATTTCCTGCCAAGATAAAAGTAAAGGTTAGAGAAAGATTGGGTGTGATACTAGAAGTCACATTGCATGACTTAGTCTTCCCAAGCTTCTTTTTAGACAAAGGAGTCTTCCGAGGAGAAGAGGAAGGCGTTTCGAACTCCGTCATTAAATCCGGGTGAATCCACATGATCTCTCCCTTCTTAGTTGTGACAGGAACAAGTCCTTCATTCTGTGCTGGTGGGATGTTCACAACTTCCATAGTTGCTTTGGGGATAGGAACAATCCCACTTTCCACCATTAATGGAGGAAAGTCACCAAACTGTATTGAAATCACATTTGCTGTGACTGTCTTGTCTTTAGGTGTTAGTGTCACAGCTCCTGATTTAATCATTTCCTGGATCTTTCTTTTTAATACATAGCAAGACCGGATTGTATGACCCAGCATTCTATGATATGGACAGTATTTTGGATGATCCGTTTTATTGGCTTCATCAGGCTTTTTGATTTCTGGCAATTGTATCTTGTTACCTTTGAGCAAGCATTCAAAGATATCCTAAACATCGTCATCGTCGAAAGAATACTCTTCATTCGGCCGAGGAGGTCTCTGTTGTTGATTTGTTGGAGTTGGGATAGTTTGAGTAGTCTTTGTCTCCTGGCTATTGCTCTGGAGATTGACTTCAAGGGCCTCTTTTCCTTTGCGATTGTTGGGTCGAGCACTATTGCTAGCACTCTGATTTGATTCCTTGGGAGTCATTTGTACCCCCAGGCCTTTGAAGGTCTCAGCACTGACCTCAGCAGCTTTGGCACTGACGATGAAAGAAGGCCAATCTTGGAATTGAGTGGACCCTATCCACATGCTGATGATTGGTAATAGATTCGACTTGCAAGTGTCGATAGTAACAGCATCGGGAGTTCCAAGAGGCATTTTGAGGGCTTCTCTTTAGAATCTTTCAATGAAGTCCTCAGTAGTTTTATTATTTTTCTGTTTGATTCTTATAAGAGCAGACATAGTCATGTCATTGAGTCCTTCATAAAACCGTTCCAGAAACATTTGTTTGAAACCGGCAAATGAGGTAATGCACCCATCAGGAAGACTTCTATACCATTTATAAGCCGTTCCCTTGAGACATCCGACGAATACCCTAGTGAGGAGGGCATCGCTTGGTTGCAACTGATCAGTTATTACCTCAAAGTGATTAATAAACTGACTTGGGGAGGTAGTCCCATCAAAGAATGAGATGGTTGGAGGTTTGTATTTTGGGGGATATGATACTTGCTTCCATTCTATCGGATAAGGTTGCTTGATACCCAATCTTTGTAAACCATCCTTCTGTTTGAATGCCTCAAATTGAGTTCGGAGATTCCTTAATTCTTCAGTAACAACTCCAGAAGACTGTGGAGTTGTAGCTTGTTGAGTGTAATTGGGAGGAGGGACTGCAGCATATGTACCACCCCCAGCTCCGGACTGACTTGGAGTGGGTTGTACAGGAACATTAGATTGTACCCCCGGAATAGTAGAGGGTTCCGGGTTTGGGGCAACAGGAGTATTTAATACCACTAGTGGTGCTGCTTGTTGGACTTGCCGAGTTTGATGCTGAGCTTGCATAAGAGTATGCATAGCATTCAATGTATCTGCCATAGCTCGCAACTGTTGTTCCAAGGAAGAAATCCTCTGTTCATGAGCTTCAGTGCTAGTCGAAGGTTCATGATTGTCGTCTACCATATAAGTGGTAATCGTTCGAGGAATAGACGATGAAACAGTCTGTTCTGAATCATCGCTGTGAGAGTCAGTATCTTTCCCAGGGTTATTTACGGGAGTCAATACTGGGAAGTTGGACTCTCCAAGGAAATCCTCTGTGATCTCCGGATTATCACTTGGATGAGAAGAAGAAAAGACCCTGGTCGAGGCTCCGGTCCTGGATCGGGTACCGAGGTAAACACCATCTTCAGAATCTGACATAGCATCCGATCGTATTCTACCCCCAATATTTCTGGAGGTCATGTTGACAGAAGCATAGAGAGTTTCATCTTTGTCCAGTATTGGTTCATATTGAATCCATTCGAAAACAGATCATCTTTTTGGTGAACAACAACACTGAATCACAACCCGAGGTTGGAAATTGTAACCATGCTTTTCATGGCAAATATGATCAATGTCATAGCCAGATGGAGTATCGATTCTCCGTTTATTTTGCAAATGTTTCCAGAGATCTGTAGGAACAGATTGGGAAGTACTTGAAGATAGTTTCTGTGTAAAAACTTGTCTTTTATTTTTCTGTCTTCTCGGTTCTTGAGTGTATAAAGACTGATTAATTTGAGCGACATAGTTCCTGGCATATTCTGCATCAGAGTCTAGTATACTTGTCTCAGTTTGATATGGCTTCTTTATACTGGAAGTAGAACCGAGATGATTTCGGTTAAGCTTGTTACGAAGATCTGTAGGAGATATGACTTTGGTATCAGTCTTGGATACTTGTAACTTGCCTTTCTCAGATTGAGAAATTTTGAGAGAAGGAAGATGGACATTATTCCGACTAGGAGTCGGTAATAATCCATCTTTAGAGGAAGTAGCCAAAAGGCGTTTTTCTTTATTTGATCTAGTAAAAGTACTAGTCAAATTAACTCCAGAGGTAAAGACCTTAGTAGTAGAGGAGTTGACTAAAGAGTCTTTCTCCTTGGTTGGCACAAGGTGTGCAAGTTGTGGGGGAATCATTTGTATGTTCTGTGGAAGAGAACCCCCAGCCTGATTTTGAGAAACAGTCAAAGGACTGTATTGGTTGGCATACGCTGACTTCAGTTTGGAATTCTGGTCATACGCTGCCTTTCTACTAGCATACGCTGGCTTTGGCTTAGTGTACGCTGCTTGCTGTTGACTTTTGTTGTACGCCGCCTTTGCCGTACGCTGCCCTTTGACTGCCATACGCACAGAGTCATTAATGGCTAAAGAGCCGACTGCTGTCGTAAGGGTAGAAGGAGAAGAGACTTTGACATATCCAGAGATGGTTTTTCTTGGACACGCTGACTTGGTTAAAGAACCCACTTTGTCAGCGTGACTAGAAGAAGCCACTGTTGCCGTATTCAGAGAAGCCGAGGCGTGCTTCGTTGAAGTTGGAGACGTGTTCTTGTCAGCGTGAGAAGTGACAGAAGCGTCTCGGGCCGTCGAAGAAGACTTAGGGACATAGACAGAGCGTCCCTTCTTCTTGGCAGCAGGAAGAGCGGAGGAAGCAGTTCGGCCCTCCTTCGCTTTGAGCATTTCTTCATAAGCAGATTGGTCGAATTGTACGACCATCACTTTCTTCGTCGAGCCGATCGATGAAGTATCGCATTGAGTTGTTGCTATCTCGTTGGAGGAGACAGCTTTCCCCAGCAGAGTCGCCAATTTGTTTTCCATAAATAAATTCACTTTATTTATTGTGTTTCTGAGAAAATTACAACTGTAGGAATCTAATCTAGAAGACGATTACTTTATCCCTTGGACGATGCGATGAAGAAAACTCGAACTTCGAAGAACTTGGACAGCAACTGGGCAATCTCTCTGTTCTCTCTGAATTGTCTGTAGTGTCTGATGAAGATAAAGAAACTCTCTTTTATAGAGTTCGGGATAACTGTTCTGAAGCATACGCTCAGTCAGTTACTTGACGTGTGCATAACTGCAGGGACGTGTGGCGAATTCTGGTGGAGACACATTAGAGTGCGGTTGAAAGTAGTGGAATATATCTAGGAGAGATTGATGGCATGGATGCCACGTTGCATAACTTCTGAATAAGTGGGTAACTGAGTACAGGACACGTGAGAACGTGTGTTGACTGTACATTTAAAATCATCTTGAATGTATTTCTTGTGTTACGCTGTCTTTGTTGAAGAGGAGTCATACGCTAGCTTTTGAAGGCACATGTCTTGTGTACACTGACTTGGACAGTATAGAGCCACATAAAGCTGATACGCTCACTTTATTGACAAGGAGTCGTATGAAGTCCATACGCTCACTTTATTGCCAAGGAGTCGTATGGAGTCCATACGCTCACTTGATTGGCAAGGAGTCGTATGGAGTCTATACGCTCACTTGATTGGCAAGGAGTCGTATGGAGTCTATACGCTCACTTGATTGGCAAGGAGTCGTATGGAGTCCATACGCTCACTTGATTGGCAAAGAGTCGTATGGAGTCCATACGCTCACTTGATTGGCAAAGAGTCGTATGGAGTCCATACGCTCACTTGGTTGAGCATTGAAGAAGTAGACACATGGCTGTCCTCAATCTTCTCAAATATGCCATATCTTCTAATATCTCTCGAGCGTCGTGCTGCAGATATGATGGCTGACAGACTGTCAGAAATGACAGTAATGATGGCTGTACATTTATGATAGCTGATGAGCTGTCCTCGTAAGAGACAAAAATCAATTCTCAAAAACCTATTCGACGGTTAATCTTTATAGGGCAGCTGTCTTTGCACGAAAGACGAAGTGTCAGATTCATCTTCCATTAAATGTATACTGTGCTGACATTCAAAAAATAATAAAATATTCTCTGAGCGTACAGCCTTTGGATGAGCGTATGGCCTTAGCTGAGCGTATGGCCTTTGAAAGTACAACCTTTGCTGAGCGTATGGCCTTAAGCGTATGGCTTTGGCTGAGTCTCATGTCAGCGTGTCATAATTTTTCATACCCGACAAAAATCCATAGAGATGTCATTCTACTTCCATACTGGAATGTCGAGGTTCTATAGCTCCCCGCCTTGTCTTTGATGCTCGGCCTTCACCAGTTGACAGGCCATGTACTGTGACACAAATGTTGCCACGTCTTTCTTCATGCCGTGCCACCAAAAGGTCGTGCGCAAGTCCTTATACATTTTGGTACTCCCGGGGTGCAATAAGTACTTCGTATAATAGGCCTCCGTCAGAATCTCCATTCTAAGTTCAACATGGTCCGACACGCATATCCTCCCTTTTATCCGCGTCATTCTGCCCTCGTCCACTACAAAGTCGGTCGCCTTTTTCGTAGAAATCAGCTCGTGCATCTTCTTCAGGAATGGGTCGTCCTCCGTGCGGTCTTTATCTTGTTATGCAAGCTGGACGCAAGGTACAATTGGGGCAATCGTGCTCCACGGTAACGGATTCGGAGTTCGAAACCCATCTCTGCCAAGTCTCGCTGTATGTTACGGTTGATAGACAAGCACCCTGCAAACATTCTACTCAGAGCGTCTGCCATGACGTTTCCCTTACCTGGCGTGTACTCGATAGTCAGATCGTAGTCTTTGATGAGTTCGAGCAAACACCGCTGTCGCAAGTTTAGGTCCCGTTGGATAAAGATATATTTGAGGCTTTTGTGATCCGTATAGATGATGCAAGCCACACCATAGAGATAGTGCCGCCATAGCTTCAATGCGAACACAATCGCCGCTAACTCAAGATCATGCGTAGGGTAATACTTCTCGTGTTGCTTCAATTGTCTCGAAGCAAACGAAATCACCTTATCCCTTTGCATAAGCACGCAACCCAAACCTGTTTGCGATGCATCGCTAAATATTTAAAACCCTTCTAGCCTGTCTGGAAGTGCAAGGATCGGCGCTGAGATGAGCCATTTCTTCAATTCTTGAAAGCTAGATTCACATGCGTTGTTCCACTCGAACACGACTCCCTTCTGAGTGAGGCGAGTCAGAGGCGACACAATTTTGGCAAAATCTTTTACAAATCTACGGTAGTAGCCTGCCAAGCCGAGGAAACTTCGAATGTCGCCTGCTGAGGTAGGATGCTTCCATTCGACTATCGCTTCAATCTTCTTTGGGTCCACTGTGACACCTTCATCTGAGACAACGTGCCCAAGGAACGTCATGCTGCTCATCCAAAACTCGTATTTGCTTAACTTGGCATAAAGTTGGTGTTCACGCAGAGTCTGTAGCATCGTCTTCAAGTGTTCCACGTGCTCGTCCTTGCTTTTCGAATATATGAGGATGCCATCGATGAATACGACGACAAATTTGTCTATGAACGGTCGGAACACCCGGTTCATTAGGTCCATGAACACGGCAGGAGCGTTTGTCAAGCTGAAGGGCATGACTAGAAATTCGTAGTGACTATATCGAGTTCGTAAGGCGGACTTCGGCACGTCCTCGGACTTGATCTTTAACTGATGGTAGCCTGAGCAAAGATCAATCTTGGAAAATACCGTCACCCCTTGTAATTGGTCAAACAAATCGTCTATCCTCGGTAACGGGTACTTGTTTCATACTGTAGCTTTGTTAAGTTCTCGATAGTCAATACACAGCCGCAACGACCCATCCTTCTTCCTTACAAACAACACTGGAGCACCCCACGGGGAGACGCTAGGACGAATATATTCGCGATCTGGCAACTCTTGTAGTTGTGCCTTCAGTTCCTTCAGCTCTGCCGGTGCCATTCGATAGGGTGCTTTGGATATCGGTCGGGTGTTCGAAAAGGTGTCAATGCTGAATTCTATCTCTTGGTCCGGCGGCATCCCTGGCAACTCGTTTGGGAACACATCAGGAAATTCTGCTACGACTTCAGTCTGGGCCGTGCTTGCAATCTCCATTCTCGTGTCTCGAACTGATGCTAGGTACCGGCTGCACCCAGAGTGCAACATACGCCTTGTCGAAATCATCGATATCATCATTGCTGCCTTTGACGCTGCTCCGTACGAATGGGAGAACTCAGTTTTGCCCGAAAGGCAGAACACAACTCTCTTCTTCGTGCACTCGATCGTTGCGTGGCATGCACCCAACCAATCCATGCCGAGGATTATATCGTACTCCTTGATGTCGAGGACGATAACTTCCAATGATAGATTTTGCCTCCAATGCCGATGTAACCATCCCTAAAAATTTGAGTGGCAGACATATATACTCCCGATGGAGTGCTAACGCTAAGATTCAAATCTAAATGTTGCATGGGTAGTTTATTCTCTTCTACAAAGTCAGCAGATATAAAACTATGCGTAGCACCCGAATCGAACAGTACTCTAGCAGGCATATTTTTATAGAGTAGTATACCTGTCACGACAGAGTCGGACGCGAATGCTTCGTCCCGAGTCAGTGCATAGACTCGGCCTTGCGCCCCTTAGCAATTTTGTTGGTTCACGGGCACTGCGTTTGCGTCATGGGCGGGAGGCACCCTGTTCTGGTTCTGGACGTTCCTTGGTGGATATTGGTTCGCCCTCCCCATACGATAATCTACTGCCTTGTGACCTAGTTGCCACACTTGAAGCATCCCCCTTGGCAATCGACCGCCAGATGTCCCATCTTGTCGTAGCGATGGCACCGTACGCCTGGGTGAGGCCCCCGATACTCGAACGTGTTCTGGCGCTTTGGCGCACCAGATCCTTCCGCGTCGTGAGGACGCTTGTTGAAGTTATTACGGATGCTTGACCCGCTCTTCTGCGAAGCTCGACCGAAGATCCGCTCACTATCAAGGGCGGAGTTATATGATTCCCTGTAAGTCTGGCATCATTGGTTCATGACGTCCCGACACAAATCATCATTTAGGCCTTGCTGGAAGCGCTCGCACCACGCCTCCTTGTTCTGTAGAAAGGCCCCGGCAAACTTCGCAAGCTTCGCGAACTTCGTATCGTAGTCTTCAACGGACAGGTTTCCTTGCTTCAAGGACATGAATTCCTCTTCCTTCTGTCGACGAATGGCACGAGGAATATATTGCTCGAGGAAGGCCAGTTTGAACGTCTCCCCCGAGATCTTGGCGTTAGGGTTGGCCTCTTGGAGTTCTTGTTTCTTCGCCTCCCACCAGTCGTAGGCCCTCAAGTTTAGCTGTAGGGCTGCACACCCGACTATCTTGGACCCCTTAATGCTAAGGAGATTGAACAGACCCTCAATCTTTACTAGCCACCCTATGACTTCATCAGGCTCTGCTCGGCCGTTGAATTCAGGCGGGTTTATCTTCTTGAATTTGGTCGTCTTGAACAGGAAGGAGGACGGCATGTACTTCTTCGCTACGGGTTGTACTTCTTCTTCTGACATGGCGGTCGTCGAGTTCTGTTGGGTCGCTATGGTGCTCACGATCCGGGTCAGGGCCTCCATCTGCTTTTGTTGGGTGCTAATTTGGGCCTGGATCTGTTCTTGCAGCTGGCGTTGCTGCCTTCGTCTGGCGTTGTTGGAGTTCCATGAGGCGTATTAGTCGTACCATGGCGGACTTGCTAGGTGTCGCATCTTCGGTGCTATCCGTGCTAATCAACGTGGCGTTGACAGCGGGGACACCCGGTATGTTCGGCATTCCTACAAAATTAAGCAAACCCGTTAGTATTCTCAAAATATCTACGGGCTTATATATATGGAACGATTATTTCACGCCGCATTTATCGAAAAGCATATTTTTTGAAAAATTGCAACGGTATCTAAAAGAAAGTATTTTGAAAGGTCCGAGGTGTGAACCGCGCTCTAATACCAACTTGTCACGCCCCGACTCGCCGAATCGGTTGTCCTCGTCTTGACTCGAGCTAAATCGATCCCACGAGCCAGGACGTGATGTCGTGCAAGTCTTTATTGGACTTGCACAAGACAAGGACGTGCACTTGGGATTTACTTTGATACGACGTGTTGAAATTAAACAGTACAGAGAGTTGAAGACATAGCATAGGAAGAAATTTAGCTTTTCATTCATAAACTTGCAAAGTATGTGCAAGGTTATTTTTACATTACATATGCCGTTGCGGCTACATCTTGAAACACAAAAGAAAACTCTCGACCAGCTTGCCGTGGAATGATCTTCGGCGTTCCATATATTCATGCCCCTTTATACATTTGAACAAAAGCCTTCGGTCTGAATTGGGCTTCAAAATACTTCAAAATATGAGAGCTTCGTGCCGCCTCCCGTTCTTAAGCTCCAGTCTAGTCTTGAGCTCCCGCAGCGCGCTCGTTACCTGGGGAGTTAGGGGTTAGCACACTTGCTAGTGGATGGGACGAACCCACTCGTCTAAACCGATACTGCTTATTAAGGATTCTGGCATACGAAGTGATCTTTCTATTTAGAACTATATGAATTTTAGTTCATATCGAAGGCACATTTTAAACGATAACAAAATAATCAAATTTTAACCATTCTTACCACGGCCTTGCTCCTTTCCTGCACAAAATATACATAATACTTACCACCTGCACAAGACAATAGGTGAGCATGCAATCTATCCTATATACGGTTATTGGTGATATCGACACCATGAAGGACGATTACGTAGCATTGCGACGCGCCCTCCAGTCCAGGTTGCTAGCCTAACTGGAGGTCTCGCAATGCCTCGCGCCGAAGCACGATTTCCATAATTTTCTCCTAGGCCGATTCGGTCCCAGGGCCCCGGGTACCGTCTCGAGGAAAGCTCACCTTGTGCACAAGTCGTCCATGACCAAGCGAATGTATGAACAGTTTAATATGAATGAAGTAAATTGCATAGCGTAACCATTATCAAACCACATAATCATTCCTACTCGTGCAAGGGTCCTTTTCCCCGAAACTGTACGTTCTGATTTAGTATCCCGTAGGCACCAAATTCTCCACGGCATGATATACCGCAACCAACGTTTCTTCTTTTGTGTTTTGTCGAGCATGAAATAAATTCTATCTCTTTCCTAGGACTTTATCTTTTCTCTACTTAGAGTGAACTTATAGATTCAGAGTTAACTTCTCTAGGTTGCTATATTATCCCGAGCTCTTGATCTTAGTGGCAAGCATACATCCCGTTAGCATCATCGATTTGAACGTTGAACTTTAAGAATTTAGTTGGCGGGAAGGAGTAGAAAAGAAGGGGCCAAAGAACCACCCACCAAAGGAGATTGTGCCGAGAGTAGGAGAACGCTTCACGACGGTCAAGCGTCAGTTACATGAACTCCTGCAATGGTACGAGCATCAAATTAGAACCCTTCCTTCAATCCCTCCTTCAAAATTCCCAAAGACGCATTCAGAAATTGACGTGAAAGCACACTATCAAATCCACGCAATAATTCGTTCAGAAAGCCAAGAAAACCAATAAAACCAATGACAGACGGGTTGCGTCTCTCTCTTTAGAGTTCATTCGCCAAGATGCCGCCTACCGCATCTAGGACTTATTCCAACAGTAGCCGATCCATTAGTTGGAACAGTACTCATATCACTCGTCCAAATCGATTTTATTGATGCCATGGTTTTTGTATACCAAACTCGTCGCCGAGTCAGACTAGCCATCTATGTTCCCGACCATGTCTGACTTGCCACGATCCTATTACATAGTGCTTCGCCCCAAGGGGAGCGGGAAACTACATAATATACCAAGAAGAAAAAGTTTCGTCCCGAAACTTAAGAACACGGGTCTGACCTTCGTCTGCAAAAAGTGAAGGGTACTTCTCCTTCATCTCCGCCTCTAGTTCCCACGTCGACTCCTCAACAGAATGGTTGCGCCAGAGTACGCGAACCAAGGACATCGATCGGCTCTGCAGGATATTTTCTTTACGGTCCAAGATTTGCACGGGCTCGAGTATGATAGATCGGCGCGCAGCTCCAACTGATCGAAACTAACCACATGACTTGGGTCATACACGTACTTTCGAAGTTGGGAGACATGGAAGACGTCGTGCACTTCAGCCAGGGCAGGAGGTAGTGCGATCTGGTAAGCAACTGTCTTCACTCTTTCGAGAATCTCGAAGGGCCCTACGAATCTCGGACTCAGTTTGCCCTTTACCCCGAATCGCATGACGCCCCGCATCGGCCTCACCTTCAGAAACACATGGTCCCCAACCAAGAACTCTAACGGTCGTCGACGAGTATCTGCATAACTCTTTTGTCGACTCTAAGCAATACGGAGCTTATCTCGAATCATGCGGACCTTCTCGATGGCTTGTTCGACTAGTTCTGGCCCGAGCACCTGTCACTCCCCGACTTCGTCCCAGCAAATCGGAGATTGGCACTTCCTCCCGTAAAGTGCCTCGTAGGGAGTCATCTGGATGCTCGATTGATAACTGTTGTTATATACGAACTCCACGAGCGGCAAATACGTGTCCCAACTAGTCTTCAAATCTATCGCACACAGACGTAACATATCCTCCAGGATCTGATTCACTCTTTCTGTCTGGCCATCGGTTTGCGGGTGGTACGCGGAGCTAAGGTTCAACTTAGTGCCCAGTGTCGCCTGTAGACTCGTCCAGAAACGTGATAAGAATCGCCCGTCTCTATCCAAAATAATTGTGGCAGGTACCCCGTGCAGTCTGATGATCTCATTGATATAAATCTGAGCTAACCGATCGACGCTCCATGATGCTTTGATAGCGATGAAATGAGCGAATTTGGTCAAACGATCGACAATGACCCAAATCGCATCATTCTCCCGCGACGTCTTCGGAAGGCCCATGATAAAATCCATATAGATGTCATTCCACTTCCATACTGGAATGTCGAGGTTCTGTAGCTCCCCGTCTGGTCTTTGATGCTCGGCCTTCACCCGTTGATAGGCCATACACTGTGACACAAACGTTGCCACGTCTTTCTTCATGCCGTGCCACCAAAAGGTCGTACGCAAGTCCTTATACATTTTGGTACACCCGGGGTACAACGAGTACTTTGCATAGTGGGCCTCCATCAGAATCTCCTTTCTAAGTTCAGCATGGTCCGGCACGCATATCCTTCCTTTCATCCGCGTCATTCCGCCCTCGTCCACCACAAAGTCGGTCGCCTTTTCCGTCGAAATCAGCTCGCGCATCTTCTTCAGTAATGGGTCGTCCTTCGTGCGGTCTTTATCTTGTTGTGCAAGCTCGACTCAAGGTGCAATTGGGCCAATCGTGCTCCACGAAAACGAATTCGGAGTTCGATACCCATCTCTGCCAAGTCTCGAGGTATGTTGCGGTCGATAGACAAGCACCCTGCAAACATTCTACTCAGAGCATCTACCACGACGTTTCCCTTACGTGGCGTGTACTCGATAGTCAGATCGTAGCCTTTGATGAGTTCGAGCCAACGCCACTGCCGTAAGTTCAGGTCCCGTTGGGTAAAGATATATTTGGCTTTTGTGATCCATATAGATGCTGCAAGCCACACCATAGAGATAGTGCCGCCATAGCTTCAATGCGAACACAATCGCCGCTAACTCAATATCATGCGTAGGGTAATTCTTCTCATGTTGCTTCAATTGTCTCGAAGCAAACAAAATCACCTTATCCCTTTGCATAAGCACGCATCCCAAACTAGTTTGCGATGCATCGTAAATATTTGAAACCCTTCTGGCCCGTCCGGAAGTGCAAGGATCGGCGCTGAGATGAGCCGTTTCATCAATTCTTGAAAGCTAGATTCACATGTATTGTTCCACTCGAATGCGACTCCCTTCTGAGTGAGGCGAGTCAGAGGCGACGTAATTTTGGCAAAATCTTTCACAAATCTACGGTACTAACCTGCCAAGCCGAGGAAACTTCAGATGTCGCCTGCTGAGGTAGGCCTCTTCCATTCGACTATCGCTTCAATCTTCTTTGGGTCCACCGTGACGCCTTCAGCTGAGACAACGTGCCCAAGGAACGTCACGCTGCTCATCCAGAACTCGTATTTGCTTAACTTGGCATAAAGTTGGTGTTCACGCAGAGTCTGTAGCACCGTCTTTAAGTGTTCTACGTGCTCGTCCTTACTTTTCAAATATATGAGGATGTCATCGATGAATATGATGACAAATTTGTCTATGAACGGTCGAAACCCGGTTCATTAGGTCCATGAACGCGGCAGGAGCGTTTGTCAAGCCGAAGGGCATGACTAGAAATTCGTAGTAACCATATCGAGTTTGCAAGACGGACTTCGGCACGTCCTCGGACTTGATCTTTGACTGATGGTAGCCTGAGCGAAGATCAATCTTGGAAAATACCGTTGCCCCTTGTAATTGGTCAAACAAATCGTCTATCCTCGGCAACGGGTACTTGTTTCACACCATAGCTTTGTTAAGTTCTCGATAGTCGATACACAGCCGCATCGACCCATCCTTCTTCCTTACAAACAACACTGGAGCACCCCACGGGGAGACGCTAGGACGAATATATCCGCGATCTAGCAACTCTTGTAGTTGTGCCTTCAGTTCCTTCAGCTCTGCCGGCGCCATTCGATAGGGTACTTTGGATATCGATCGGGTGTCCGAAAAGGTGTCAATGCTGAATTCTATCTCTCGGTCCGGCGGCATCCCTGGCAACTCGTCTGGGAACACATCAGGAAATTCTGCCATGACTTCAGTCTGGGCCGTGCTTGCAATCTCTATTCTCGTGTTTCGAACTGATGCTAGGTACCCGCTGCACCCATAATGCAACATACGCCTTGCCAAAATTGCCGATATCATCATTACTGCCTTTGACGCTGCTCCGCACGAATAGGAGAACTCGGTTTTGCCCGGAAGGCGGAACACAACTCTTTTCTCCGCGCACTCGATCGTTGCGTGGCATGCACCCAACCAATCCATATCGAGGATTATATCGTACTCCTTGATGTAGAAGATGATAACTTCCAAGGATAGATTTTTCCTCCGATGCCGATGTAACCATCCCTACAAATTTGAGTGGCAGACATATCTACTTCCGATGGAGTGCTAACGCTAAGATTTAAATCTAAAAGTTGCATGGGTAGTTTATTCTCTTCTATAAAGTCGACAGATATGAAACTATGCGTAGCACCCGAATCGAACAGTACTCTCGCAGACATATTTTTATAGAGTAGTATACCTGTCATGACAGTGTTGGACGCGAACGCATCATCCCGAGTCAGTGCATAGACTCGGCGTTGTGCCCCTTGGCGATTTTGTGGGTTCACGGGCACTGCGTTTGTGCCATGGGCGGGAGGCACCCTGTTCTGGTTCTGGATGTTCCTTGGTGGATATTGGTTCGCCCTCCCCATGCGACAATCTACCGCCATGTGACCTAGCTGGCCACACTTGAAGCATCCCCCTTGGCAATCGACCGCCAGATGTCCCATCTTACCGCAGCGATGGCACCGTACGCCTGGGTGAGGCCCCCGATACTCGAACGTGTTCTGGCACTTTGGCGCACCAGATCCTTCCGCGTCGTGAGGACGCTTGTTAAAGTTGTTGCGGATGCTTGACTCGCTCTTCTGCGAAGCTCGACCGAAGATCCGTTCCCTATCAAAGGCGACGTTATATGATTCCCTGTAAGTCTGACATCTTTGGTTCATGACGTCCCGACATAAATCATCATTCAGGCCTTGCTGGAAGCGCTCGCACCACGCCTCCTTGTTCGACAGAAAGGCCCCGACAAACTTCGCAAGCTTCGCGAACTTCGCATCGTAGTCTTCAATGGACAGGTTTCCTTGCTTCAAGGACATGAATTCCTCTTCCTTCTGTCGACAAAAGGCACGAGGAATGTATTGCTCGAGGAAGGCCAGTTTAAATGTCTTCCACGAGATCTTGGCGTTGGGGTTGGCCTCTTGGAGTTCTTGTTTCTTTGCCTCCCACCAGTCGTAGGCCCTCAAGTTTAGCTGTAGGGCTGCACACCCGACTCTCTTGGATCCCTTGATGCTGAGGAGATTGAACAGACCCTCAATCTTTACTAGCCACTCCATGACTTCGTCAGGCTCTGCTCGGCCATTGAATTCAGGCAGGTTTATCTTCTTGAATTTGGTCATATTGAGCAGGAAGGAGGAAGACATGTGCTTCTTCGCTACGGGTTGCACTTCTTCTTCTGACATGGCGGTCGTCGAGCTCTGTTGGGTCGCTATGGTGCTCATGATCCGGGTCAGGGCCTCCATCTGCTTTTGTTGGGCGCTGATTTGGGCCTGGATCTGTTCTTGCAGCTGGCGTTGTTGCATCTCCGCCTGGCGTTATTGGAGTTCCATGAGGCGTAGTAGTCGCTCCATGGCGGACTCGCTAGACGTCGCATCTTTGGTGCTATCCGTGCTAATCAACGTGGCGTTGACAGCGGAGACACCCGGTCTATTCGGCATTCCTACAAAATTGAGCAAACCCGTTAGTATTCTTAAAATATCTACGGGCTTATATGTATGGAACGATTATTTCAGGCCGTATATGTCGAAAAGCATAGTTTTTAAAAAATTGCAATGGCATCTAAAAAATGTGGCGTTGACAGCGGAGACACCCGGTCTGTTCGGCATTCCTACAAAATTGAGCAAACCTGTTAGTATTCTTAAAATATCTACGGGCTTATATGTATGGAACGATTATTTCAGGCAGCATATGTCGAAAAGCATAGTTTTTGAAAAATTGCAACGGCATCTAAAAGAAAGTATTTTGAAAGGTCAGAGGTGTGAACCTCACTCTGATACCAACTTGTCATGCCCCGACTCGCCGAAACGATCGTCCTCGCCTTGACTCGAGCTAAATCAATCCCACGAGCCGGGACGTGATGTCGTATAAGTTTTTGTTGGACTTGCACAAGGCAAGGATGTGCACTTGGGATTTACTTTGATACGACGCATTGAAATTAAACAGTACAGAGAGTTGAAGACATAGCATAGGAAGAAATTTAGCTTTTCATTCATAAACTTGCAAAGTATGTGCAAGATCATTTTTACATTACATATGCCGTTGCGGCTACATCTTGAAACACAAAAGAAAACTCTCGACCAGCTTGCCGTGGAATGATCTTCGGCGTTCCATACATTCATGCCCCTTTATACATTTGAACAAAAGCCTTCGGTCTGACTTGGGCTTCAAAATACTTTAAAATATGAGAGCTTCATGCCGTCTCCCGTTCTTCAGCTCCAGTCTAGTCTCGAGCTCCCACAGCGCGCTCGTTACCTGGGGAGTTGGG
This sequence comes from Iris pallida, assembly GCA_029216955.1. Lineage (NCBI taxonomy): Eukaryota > Viridiplantae > Streptophyta > Magnoliopsida > Asparagales > Iridaceae > Iris > Iris pallida. Next base: position 154,420 of record JANAVB010023121.1, read on the forward strand.
GGTTAGCACACTTGCTAGTGGATGGGACGAACCCACTCGTCTAAACCGACACTGCTTATTAAGGATTCTGGCATACGAAGTGATCTTTCTATTTAGAACTATATGAATTTTAGTTCATATCGAAGGCACATTTTAAACGATAACAACATAATCAAATTTTAACCATTCTTACCATGGACGTGCTCCTTTCCTGCATAAAATATACATAATACTTACCACCTGCACAAGACAATATGTGAGCATGCAATCCATCCTATATGCGGTCATTGGTGATATCGACACCATGAAGGACGATTACATAGCATTGCGACGCGCCCTCCAGTCCAGGTTGCTAGCCTAACTGGAGGTCTCGCAATGCCTCGCACCGAAGTACGATTTTCATAATTTTCTCCTAGGCCGATTCGGTCCCAGGGCCCCGGGTACCGTCTCGAGAAAAGCTCACCTTGTGCACTAGTCGTCCATGACCATGCGAATATATGAACAGTTTAATATGAATGAAGTAAATTGCATAGCGTAACCATTATCAAACCATATAATCATTCCTACTCGTGCAAGGGTCCTTTTCCCCGAAACCGTACGTTCTGATTTAGTATCCCGTAGGCACCAAAATTCTCCGAGGCATGATATACCGCAACCAATGTTTCTTCTTTTGTGTTTTTCTAAGCATGAAATAAATTCTATCTCTTTCCTAGGACTTTATCTTTTCTCTACTTAGAGTGAACTTATAGATTCAGAGTTAACTTCTCTAGGTTGATATATTATCCGGAGCTCTTGATCTTAGTGGCAAGCATACATCCCGTTAGCATCATCGATTTGAATGTTGAACTTTAAGAATTTAGTTGGCGGGAAGGAGTAGAAAAAAGGGGCTGAAGAACAACCCACCTAAGGAGATTTAGAACGCTTCGCGATGGTCAAGCGTCAGTTACACGAACACCTGCAATGGCACGAGCATCGAATTAGAACCCTTCCTTCAATCCTTCCTTCAATCCCTCCTTCAAAATTCCCAAAGACGCATTCAAAAATCGACGCGAAAGCATACTATCAAATCCACGCAACAATTCATTCAGAAAGCCAAGAAAACCAATAAAACCAACGGCAGACGGTTTGTATGCATCGCTCTCTTTAGAGTTCATTTGCCAAGACGACGCCTACCGTATCTAGGACTTATTCCAACAGTAGCCGATCCATTAGTTGGAACGGTACTCGTATCACTCGTCCAAATCAATTTTATTGATGCCATAGTTTTTGTATACCAAACTCGTCGCCGAGTCAGACTGGCCATCTATGTTCCCGACCATGTCTGACTTGCCACGAGCCTATTACATAGTGCTTCGCTCCAACGGGAGCGGGGCACTAAACGTTCCAGATATGTCAAGGAAACAAGCTCTGTAGGTATGCTCATGCTAGCTACCCTCGGAAGATGTCATGGGATATAATGCTGTTTCTACAAGCCAAGGTGGGACGGATATGCCACAAATTTAGGGAGAAGAGGAAGGACATATTCTATTGTTCTTCTGAAAAGCATAGCAGACACTTGAGGGATTTGAAGCCGAGTTGCGTGCCGTCTGAAGATTTGTCTTTGACGATACTGGTCCGGATGCCTTTTTTCACAAACACTTACGCTGCAGCAGGAGGGATATATCCTTTCCTAACCCGAGGCTGACATGTTTAATGCACCCTGACATTAAGCGTTGGAACCGACTTTCTGTATGGATCCTTGACAACGTCACCGCCAAGTTACAAGAATTGGATCTCTATGAAGCTGTCTTAATGACCTTCTGTGGTATCTATACCAACACTAATATGTTCCTTGCCTTGGTAGAGAGATATAATAGCAGGACTGGCACCTTCACTACTCCTCACAGGGAGATAGGCTTCGCCCTTCATGAGATGCAGCTTTTGTCGCATCTGCCAATTGGTGAGAATCCTTATGAATAATATGTGCCAACTGATAATGAACTGGAGACTTTGGCCAAGGAGAATTCCTAGATGATTACAGTTTTTGATGAGCTGATGTGTCATTTTGTGGTCTGTACTCATCTTTTCAAGAGTAAGATGCCCAGAACGTATTATACATCCAAGTGGTTGGTATACCTCTTCTTGGGTCATGATACAAAGAACAAAGTACAAGAGCACTTGGGTTGTGACCCACGCTTCTTTGAGCCGCTCGATGGTTATACCATTAGCAAATTGATAAGGGATTCCGGATGTGTCGACAACATATTAGAAGAAGACTGGCATGGTTACACTGGTGGTACCCCTGACGAGAGTTACATAAGACAGGTTGGTATAACCAAGTCCCATGAGGCTACTCTAGCGGGCTTCCTTTCTATCTGGCTAAGACTGTTCGTGGTCCCCAGAGCCAGTGCCGTTGATTGCATCCACCATGGCGTGTTGTTTGCCATAGTATGTCTGGTATTTAGGTATAGAATAGATATTCTTTTTGCTATGACTAGCCGATTAAATATGGGCCTCTGCAAGTTCACGAACGTTTGATGGAGAAACCCGATTCTCGAAGCAATTTTACCCGTACCGAGATGCCGCTCACATATCTATTCGGCTGGTTGGTGCTACACCATCCTTCTCTGATGGAACTTGCTCTTGGTAACGGTGGAGCTTTAGCAGGGAATTTTATCTGTAGATATGTCAAATCTACATGAATGGGAAACTCGATGTTTGATTGTAGAAAGGCACTGAATCGAGGCTCCAACTGGAAGTTCTCTTATGTTTTTCCACCACCCGGGTACGAAACTTGCTCGACTTGTCGGGATCTAGAGCCCGTTGGTTCTCGTCCACCTCCAGCAGCCTTCTTATGGTTGAGGATGATCAAAACTTCTCATTTGGTATATCAGTTCGAGAACATGTGCTATCTGGAACCATATCTGCCTAGCCGGTTCCTTCGTCAGTTCGGCTATGACCAGATGCATGTCGAAAACGCGACTACTTGTCTTCAAGCCTCTGGGCTTTTAATCGATAGGGATCGAGCATGGAAATACTATAGTGCGAGAGACACTAATGTTGTGTTTACCATGTCCCATGTATGTTAAACACATACGCGAATTTTTATACTTCAGCCAACACCTTCTTCGAGGGTTATTCTATGACGAATAGCTTTGTTGGCATGTGAAAGGTGCAGGAAGGGCTTCCGGCTTATGTAGATTTAGGAGAAGCCGAAGAGGAGGTTCCCGCTGATGCTCCCCTAGAGACTGTACTTGTCGGTTTCCATGACGAGGTACAAGGTGCCTTGCGTGTCCCTTTCAAGAAACGGAGGGAAAAATCTTCCGTAAAGGGAGAGAGCAAAAAGCAAAAAGCAAAAGACTGGGACTTCGTCTTCTCAGTCAGCTCATGACAAACCTCTTTCTCCTGCTAAAGGAAAAGGGAAGAAGAAGAAAGAAGCAGTTGTTGTTGAGAAGCCCACGACGAGGACAAGGGCTCAGATACGACGGCTTGAAGGTATCTCTCTGGAAGCTGAGCTTTCCCCTATGAAAACATCATCTTTCAATGGAGCAACCCCATCTCCTAGCCATAAGGAGAGTAGGGAAGTGATTGAAGAAACAAGCAGATAACGGATTGCTCCTAGAGAATCGCAAGATGGCCCTTCTGAAGCTAAAGTATCACCTAAACCACTTCTCAAACGCAAAACAAAAAAGAAATTAGTGGCCTCCAGAATTGTGAAGGAGAAGACCGTAGTTTCTCCTACTCCATCTTCGTCAAGGAAATCTCCTGATCATCAAGAACCCTCAATGTCGTCATGAGAAAGATCTCCGCCATCATCAGAAGGTGTACCCTCTCCAAAAGGTGATACACTTACTCTTTCAATCCGACAAGAGTTATTAGATGTTAACCCCTTGGCCATTTGTTTTGAGATTTCTTCGTCTCCAGAACTTACACAGGCTAGCGCATCAGCTCTAGCCGCTTCTGTTGATGTCCCTCGGCTACTGTTTCGAAGCCGTTGACTGCTGAGACCGGTGTCCCCCTTTCTGCTAGAGCACTCAAAGCACTCATTTCATCTGGTCTGATGTCTCCGTCGACTTCTTATGATGCTTCGAGGGTCACTGTTGCTGGGGAAGTATCAATTCCATTTGGGAGAGTCTGGAGTTGAAAGGAGGTTGCTTCTATGACCCAAATTCATGAAGCCACTATTCCGAGCGAGCCGCCCTCTAAAGATGAAGACATTATAGGGGCACTGCAGGACTCAGACTACGAAGACGAGCATATTTATGAGGATATTGCTGACACTGTCCAAGATTTTGAGAAGGCCAAATCGAGCCAGGATCTGTTAGAGATCCCGAAGGGTCAAGATAATTGGGGGCTAAAGATGGCCAAATTATAACTGAGGGTGATGAGTACCTTGTTGAAGATGAGGGCGACCAGAGTCCTGGTGAGGATGGAGGCAATTAGAGTCTCGATGAACCCCTTGGTGACGAGAATTCTGATGTCGACATTGAGGGCGATGGATGCCCATCTAATAAAGATGAGGGCGACAAGAGCCTTGCTGAAGGTAACAAAAGTCTCGAAGGCCCCAAGGGTAATGAACACCTTGATACTGATATTGGGGGACTCAAAACCCTGTTGAACATGTTTTTGAAGAGAAGAGGGCATAATTAGAAGCCCAGGAAGAACAAGATGTGTTTGAGGTTGAAAAATCCTTTGTTCTGTCGGGGACCAGAAGTGATCAGGCTGAATCAGGGGCTAGGGGCAGTTACGCTGGTTCAGAAGTCGGAAGCAGCTATTTTATGTATGGAGGCTCGGAGGCGGGGAGCAGTCAAGCTGGTGCAGCAATATCTGCTTCTGTATTGGAAAGGCTTTATACAAAAAGAGATACTCAGCCTGTCAACACCCCTTATATCCCAATAGGCCCAGGTAAATTTCTATTTTTATTTACCATTGTGACTTATCTAATGATATGTGATATAATGATTTTGATTTGCATTACAGAAAGTCATGTAGGGACATTCGCTGAAGTCCCAGTAGCCTCCACTACATTCAGCATTAGTTCGACTATGGCTCCCCTGGATGCTGGGAATCTTGCCTCACATACCATGGAGGGGAGTTCATCAGGAACACCTCTACCAAAATCTCTAAGTGTTGATGCTAACCCGGTTACCAATATTCCTCCGGCCTCTGTAGAAGGAGAAGTTTTAGATGCAGCAGTGACGCCTGGCGTGATGGCGGTGATGGGTAGCATTATTCGTACTTATACGGATAACTTTTTCAGCTCTCTGCGATCCTTAGTTCAATTGGTCATAGAGAAGAACTATTCTTACAATTTTGTGAGGTCTTATCTTTATCCAATTGAATCCATACTCAATTTTGGTGACATAGAGATGGCAAATGCCTTAGAGCAGATCCTGTCGAAACTAAAGGAGCCTATCCAGTCTTATCAAGATCTCATTAGGGGGAATATGAATAGACAGGTGGATGTTGAATGTGAAGCCATAGCTCAAGAACATGAAGAACAGCGAGCCATGCTTGACAACACTATGGCAGAATTTGCTATACAATCTAGAGAAGTAGAGTCTATTATAGCTGAGGTCGTCTCTTCTATTGAACTTTACAAGGCTGAGGAAGCAGATAAAGACAAAGAGGTGTCTGAAGGTCAGGCTCGCATCCAAGAACTGGAAGCTGAATTGGTCTGAGTCCATGCATCGGTCATAGCGGCTAGAAAACGTCAAGAGGAGGTTATAGAACTGTGTCAATTTGCCTCGAGCCGTCTAGATGACTTGATAGAAAGAGGGACGACCTTATCCGAGCTCGAAATGCAGAGATGGAATGCCATATCTTGTTGACGCAGCCATTAACTCCAGAGTTTAGGAGGAACCTGGCCAGAAAAAGAGTCTTTGCTACCAGAGTGGAACGAGCTGAAGCTTTAAAGAAGATGATTTTTGACCTCAGCTCTCCTTTTTCACACTGATTATAATAATCTTTTTGAACAGTTTTTATCACATTTTTTTGGAAATGTAATAGTTTATGTTCTTAAGATTTAAATGAAATGATAAAACTGGTGATTTTACAACTCTATTACATATTATATATCTGTTTGAGACACAAGCAATAGATAGAAGTGTAGAAATACATTCAGAGGTCCTGGATGTGGCATATTTCTTGAGAATATCATCACTTATTATAACTATTAGAGGTAATGTGGACGTAACAGAATATAACTTGGTGTGATGTTATTTCTAGGACGACGTTATCAGAGATAATATGGACGTTACAAGTCGTTAATACAGACAATAAAATTCAGAGGTAATGTGGATGTGAATTCTTATATCTGTTGATTATTCTTAATCCAACTGGGGCTCAAGAATAAGATATCTTTAAAATAACAGGGTTTCAAAAGATGATGTTGTGATGATATATCTTGGTAGATGTTATGGGTTAATCTTTTGAGGATGTACCATAAGATCTGAGTTAGACTCCACTGGAGAATGAATAAAAGATAATAATTATCTATGGATTTAATCACGAAAGAATGAATAAAAGATAATAATTCGAGGATGTGTATGTATAATATTTTGCTAGAAAATATAATACATACGTTCAAACATGGTATTTCTTTAGAAATTTGTCGTTGATAGGCATCATAGCTATTTGACCATCCATCACGGTCAACTGGTAAGCTCCGTTAGAGAAAACTTTGCTTATGACATAGGGACCTTCCCACTTCATCTCAAACTTGCCTTTGCTCATGTGTGTCATAGTCATAGGACGTCTGACCGTAAGGACTAGTTTACCCTTTTGAAAGACTGGTACTTTGACTTTGCAGTTGAAGGCTTTCGAGATACGGTCTTGATATAACTCAATGTGTTGTTGAGCTAGCAACCATTTCTCATCGAGTGCTTCAAGCTCTTGAAGTCAAAGGCGATCATTATTTTCTACTGTTAATTCGTTGGCGATAGCAATTCTCAAGGATGGAATTTGACTCTCCGACGGTAAAACAACTTCACATCCATATACTAAAGAGAAAGGGTATACAACCAGTTGGGATACGTACAATAGTGCGGTATGCCCATAGACATTCTCCAAGCTTTTTGCTCTAATTGCATTTATTAGCATAAACGAACTTCTTGAGAAGCTTGATAATTGCCTTATTGAATGCTTCTGCTAAACCATTGTCGTGAATGATTCTTCGAGGAACGCTGAATCGATAGATCACATGGTGCTTGATAAAGCTGATGACATTGCTTGTCTTGACTTCAGCGAGGGGAATAGCTTCTGCCCACTTTTAGAAGTAATCGGTTATAGCCAGGATGAACCGATGTCCTCAGGATGATGGTGGGTTAATAGGACCAATGACATCCATGCCCCAAGCTTCAAAGGGCCGAGATGCTGCAGTAGGATGTAAGAATTCTGATGGTTGGTGGATAAAATCTACATGGATTTGACATGCTCTGTATTTTCTTGCATACTCAATTGCATCTGCCACCATAGTGGGCCAATAATATCCCATACGTCTAATACGGTCTTGTAGTTTAGAACCAGGCTGATGTGCACCGCGGACACCATCATAAGCTTCACGTAATATTTGTTTTGCTTCATCACCCACGAGGCAACGCAGGAGAATACCGTCAAAAGATCGACGGTAGAGTGTCTTAGAAGAGTGATTGTACTAGAATCGGAGTGACTGATGGCGAATTATCGTTGCTTCTTTAGGGTCTTCTGGTAAGATATCATGTACTGCGAAGTTGATGAAGAGAGTCCTCCAATCTTCACTAGTGGAGCAAATTTCGACCGCATTACTAAATTCAGTGTTCAAATTATTCTCAATACATAATAATTCTCGATTAGCGATAACAATTAATTGGTGCCCTTTCAAAGGTATCAGTTTCTATATTGCACGCTCGGCGTACATGTTCAATAAAGAAACCTTTGAATGATATAGCAAGTTCAACTGCTGCCTTTTGGTAGGGGATGAGATCTTGGTGCTGGACCTCATACGTACCTCTAACTTGGTTGACAATTAGTTTAGAGTCTCCATATACTTCAAGGTGATCGATATCCAGCTGTTTAGCTAACTGGAGAAGCATAAGCAAAGCGTTGTATTCAGCAACATTGTTGGAACATGGCTTGTCTAGAGAATAGGCTCACTAAATGACTAGCCCTTCTGGAGATACGAGGACAACTCCAACTCCAGCGATGATGATACCGTTAGGTTCGATTCTAGATGCACCGTCAAAGAATAGACGCCAAGCGGGTACTCCTTCTGAATTCGTGTTAGACTCTAGAGTTTTGTTAGGAATTCATGTTAGTCCCGAAGCACAATTTTCGATAGAAAACTGAAAAAATGAAATGATTGTAAAAACAACATTTCTAGCAACACTCCAAAGAAGGTACTTAACAGAGATCCTCAGAGGATTCTGGATTACGAAAATCTAAGAAGATTTCGTAACAGCAGCAAACGATTATAGTACTTCTAAAAACAAAGTACAAATCGAGTTGCTAGCAGCAGCAGCGAAGTGGATGACAGGTGATAGATAGAAGAACAGTCGGCTAGGGTGAATTATCACCGTTGCTCAAAGCTTAATTCGCCCAACACGAACAGCTTTCAGGAACCAGCAAGTTCGACGGAGAACTTTGGAACACTCTGCTCTTCTAACTCCTCGGATGACAGCAGACTCCTGCGCTAAGTGGCACTGGTGCTCTGCTTCTCTTCTCTCTCAAACTCTGTAGGAATTCGTAAGGAATTGTGTTAAGAAACACTTATCTACTCTGTGTCCTGAGAGAGAGAGAGCAGAGAAGCTTATATAGGCCGCACTGCAACTGTCCAGTTAGCAAAATGTTCGGAACATAGGAAAAAACTGCCCCGAACATTCTGCAACTGCTCAAATCGTGCATAGACACGATTTGAACCAACTGGCGCACAGTGCGCGCCACCAGCGCTATACGCGCACAGCGCCACTAGTGCAACGTGTGCACCGTGTGCACCTGCACCACATGCGCAACCAGCACAACCTGCACAAAGTACACCAACAAAATGCCACATTACGCCTCATGAGCCCATGAGCCCGAGTTCGAGTCCGAGTCGCTAAGCCCCTATGAGGCTTAGCTCCATTGGAAATTAATTCCCAAGAGCAAAAAGCATAATTGCCTCATTGTTGATTTGGCCTTTTCCCACTAGAAAAATACCCCCACATGGCACACCCATGTGCACTTCCACACCACCTATGCATATCTAAACAAGCATAGCTTATATATAGAGATACATTTCTTTTGGCCTAGCCGATGTAGGACTAAAATTTCCAATGCAAAGGCCAAAATCCCAACAATCTCCCACATATCTCTATATATGGGTTTGAGTGTTCCCCAAAGTAACTGTCCATCATGCATTAGGAGAGATGTCACTGACGACTTGAATCTTCCTGCATGGGTCAAACAACAGACTATAATACAAGAATGGACTGAGCCTTGAATTCTGCACCATAGCTAAAATTCTTCTCATTCACATAATGTAGTTACATGTGCTTCTGGATGCACATTAAAGGCCTTGTGCCAGCCTGATTTCAGTGTATAATTTTGGCGTCTACAAGTTTACCCTCAAGAGACGGCCTGCTATCTCTGTCCATACACTATAGGTGAGTTCTTTATTAAAGAGACCTGGCATAAAGCGCCTTGCGCTTCCCTTGGGGTGCTACACCGCTATGACATGACCTAAAGCCGAGGCATTACCCCTACCAGGAACCTCATCGTAGTGTCATACTACTGTAGCATGAGGTCACCACCTCTTTGTAGTGCCATTCTACCCAGCATGAAGCCTTAGGCTCCTTTACGGTGTTATACCGCAATGACATGGCTTACAAGACCGAGGCTTTACATCCGGATACCTCATCGTGGTGTTGTGCCACTGTAACATGAGGAACACCTCCCCTTTGTAGTGCTGACTACCCCTATTAAATTTCATCATACAACATTAGGCTACCTGCCTATTTGCGGTGCTATACCGCTGTGACATGGCTCGCAAAGCCGAGGCATTACCCCTTTCAGGAACCTCATGGTGAAGTCACCCCACTGTAGCATGGAGTTTCACTCCTTGTAGTGCTACACTACTGTGCTTCCTGTAAAGCACACCAGGCATTCACTCTGCCAGAGAACTCATTAAGGCGTTTAAGCCAACCTTCCCACAGGAACTATTTTTCGCAGAAAACAATAGTAGAAAACAGTGGTTGTAGGTCCGTAACCTCTCCATGCCCTATAGGACATGTACCCACCGTTCCTGATATTCTTTCGGTTAATGGTTCCTCTCTTGAACCAAAAGCTAGATGACTAGTAGATTTCTCTTTGAACTAATAGCATAAAACTTTATGGTAGGAATACAATAACACAATACCAGAATGCCTTCAAGTCTATTTTACTTGCTGTGTCATCGACCAGCTGGTGCTTGAGGCCCTTGGTGAACGGACCTGCCAGGTTTTCCTGACTCCGAACATCAGTCACTGTAAAAACACCTCTCTTGATGAGATCGTGTTCCGCCCTGTGCTTCAATCGCACAGCCCTCTTCTTCCCGTTGAAGATGTCATTTGATGCCACCGCCGTAGTCGCCTGGTTGTCGCAGTATATCAATATTATCGGTATTTGTGCCTCAACCACTGGAAGATGATACATAGCTCCCGAAGCCATTCTGCTTCCTCCGTTGCGGTATTAAGTACAAAGAACTCAGATTCCATAGATGACTGCGAGAGCATAGTCTGCTTCTTCGACTTCCACACTATAGCAGCTCCACTTATTGTGAAAATGAATCCACCTGTGAACCTCTCGCTCTCCACCTCTGAGCACCAGCTGGCATCACTGAAGCCTTCCACTACTGGCGGATCTCCGTTGTAGTACAGTGCATATGTCTAAGTCTTCTTGAGATATCTCATAACCCATTTTGTAGCTTTCCAGTGCTCAATGCCTGGCTTACTCATAAAATGACTCAGCAATCCCACAGCAAAAGCTATGTCAGGCCTTGTGGCAGTAGTAGCATACATCAAACTCCCGATAACGCTTGTGTACAGCTGCTTGACGCTTTTCTCTGAATTAGGCTTCAGCTTCAGATCACACTTGTAAGGCATATCGATCCTTGGAAGATCCTGATACTCGTAGCGTGTGATCATCTTCTCAATATAATAAGACTGTGACAGCGTTAGTCCAGCATCTGTCCGAATGATTTTGATCCCTAAGATCACATCAGCTTCTCTCAAGTCCTTCATACTGAACTTGCTCGAGATGAACTTCTTTGTCTCCGTGACACAACCTATATCCATACCTAGGATTAACATGTCGTCCATGTAGATACAAACGATTATACCTCTTCCACCAGCGAACTTTGTGTAAACACACTTGTCCGTCTCGCTGACCTTGTAGCCATTTGACCTTATAACTTTGTCAAATTTCTCATACCATATCTTGGGAGCCTGTTTAAGACCGTACAAGGATTTTACTAACTTGTAGACTTTGTCTTCAAGACCCTTGACGACAAATCCCTCTGGCTGTTGCATATAAATCTCTTCGGTCATCTCGCCATTTAGGAAAGCCGTTTTCACATCCATCTGACGTATCACCATCTTATGTATTACTGCGAGAGCAATCAACACTATGATGGTGGTCATTCGGGCTACTGGAGCATATGTGTCAAAGTAGTCGATCCCCTGCTTCTGAGAAAATCCCTTGGCTACCACCCTATTCTTAAACTTGTCAATAGTTTTGTCTGTTTTCATCTTCTTCTTGAAGATCCATTTGCATTTGATGGGTTTCGCTCCTTCAGGAAGATCAACCAACACCCAAGTGTTATTTGAGGTGATGGAATTAATTTTATTGTCAATCGCCTCCTTCCAGAAAACTGCGTCTCTAGTCTTCATCGCCTTATCATAGGTAAACGAATCTGCTTCCACATGATAGGTGACAAAGTCATTTCTGAAGTCCTTCGGCCTCCTCCCACACTTAGCTGACGGCTCAGCTAGTTCTGGTTCAACTGTTGTTTCAACAACAACATCTTCTTGGACTATATCCTCATTAAAAATTCAGTTTCCTGCGCACCCTCATTGTTCTCCGGAATATCCGTAAGAACAATGTTCTTATGCCTTGCAAATTTGTCTTCAAAATATTCTGCGTCGCGAGATTCAATGATATGATTTGACTCAATATCAAAAAATCTTCGAACATCACTCTTCTCGTCATAACCCAAGAAGATCGTCTTTGTAGTCCTTGTCCCAAGCTTCTGGATCTTCAGATCTGGAAGCTTCACATATGCCATACACCCCCACACTTGAATGACATTCAAGTTTGGTCTGACTTTGAACCAGGTTCATGAGGAGTAACGTTTGAAGTTGCATGAGGCACCCTATTTAGAATAAAAGTAGCCATCAATGCAACTTCTCCCCAGTAGCATTTTAGAAGACTCACAGTCAACAACATTGAGTTAATCATTTCTGTCAATGTTATGTTCTTTCTCTCTGCTACTCCATTTGATTGAGGAGAGTACGGAGCCGTAGTCTCATTGACAATTTTATGTTCTTTGCATAAAATGTGAATTCATGAGACCTGTACTCCCCACCTCGATCACTTCTTATTCTCTTGAGTTGTTGTCCAGTCTGCTACTCAGCCTCGGCTCTGAAGTCCTTGAACTTCTCGAATGCTTCGTCTTTAGCCTTCAGCAAGTAAACGAACGCATACTTTGAGAAGTCATCGATGAAGGTTATGAAATACTTCATCCCGGCCTTTGTAGAGAATTATTTGAAGTTACAGATATTGGAGTGTACCAACTCCAGAAGATCTGTACTTCGATTAACCCGAGGAAAGGGTTTCCTTGTGATCTTTGTTTGAGCACAAACTTCACATTTCTCTACCTTACCCCCACATTTGGAGATAAGTCCTAGACTAGACATTCTGTTTATTCATTTACAATGAACATGTCCTAGCCTATTATGCCACAACTCAAAAGTATAAGCAGAAGAAGTGATTGCATTAATTACATTGGACTGATTTACAAGCTGAATTTTAAACATTCCTTCGGTACAAAAAGCTTTCCCGAAATATGTTACCTTTATGGACATCACCATCTAGCTAGCATTAATGTCCATCCTGAGGCCTGTAATACAGAGTAGGCCTCCTGAGATCAGGTTCTTTGCGATAGCAGGTACATGCTTCACACCTTGAAGCGTCAGAGACTTGCCCGAAGTTAGCTTCAAAACTACCGTCCCGATCCCGAGTACTTCAGCTTGTGCCTGGTTTGCCACCATAACCACTTTATACGTTGGTGTATAGGTGGTAAACCACTCCTTGCTGGAGCAGACATGGCAGGTGACCCTAGTATCAACCCACCAGTCAGAGTTAGCCTCCACCGTATCGACCTGTGCAATCATTGTAACAACGTTAGTGATCATAGAAACCTTGCTAGGCTCTCCTTGCTCTAATTGCTTGGTCTTTTCTTTGCATTCACTCTTGAAGTGGCCCTTCTTACCATACTTGAAACAAAGCATCTGAGATTGTCTTCTTTCGCTTGAAAGAAGTCCCCTTCACGTTCAGATTGTTAGGATCCTTCTTCTTGTTGCGGGTAGCCGCATGCTTTTCCTTTGGTTCCTTGGTATGAACTAAATTGACGTTAGCCAATTGCTTGGATAGTGCGTCCACCTTCAGTTGAGCCCTCATTTGGTCCCCAACATAGACTTCCTGCAGGAGATCTTCCAGACTGACCTCTAACTTCTTCCTATGCATGTTTGCATAGAACTTGCTTCACCCAACAAGGAGCTTCGAAACGGTCCCTCCAACAACAAACTTGTCGGGGAGGGGCATCACCTCGTCTTCCAACTTCTGTCGCAACTTCAGGAACTGCTTCACCTGCAACAACATTGGCTTCTCGTCCTCAAAGAACCACTTGTGATATTTCTCAACTAAAAATATCTTGCTGCTGTTCTTATCATCTTCGTACAATTTCTCCAGAGGCTCCCAAATCTCTCTGGCAATAGTCTTCTTTGAATAAGATTCTGCAAGGGAATCTTCCATAGCATTTAGGATCATAAGACTATAAATGTGATTGTCCCTTCTCCACTTGGCCTGGAGCTTAGTAGCCACAGAAATTGCGGTTGTAGATCCAGTTTCTGGAACAGTAGGTTCCTCCTCAAACAGCACGTGATCAACATCAGAGAAATGAATATTGAGGAAAACCTTTCTTTTTCAGATTTGATAATGCTTACCATCAAATTGCTCTAACTTTAAAAAATTAGGATTGACTAGCGAAGCACGAAAGTTTTCCATCGTTGCAATTAAGCTTTGAGATTGTTAGTCCCGAGGCACAATTTTTGATGGAAAACTGAGAAAATAAAACGATTTGTAAAAACAATATTTCTAGCAACACTCCAAAGAAGGTGCTTGACAGAGATCCTTGGAGGATTCTGGATTACAAAAATCTAAAATAATTTCATAACACCAGCAAAGGATTATAGTACTTCTAAAAAGAAAGTACAAATCGAGTTGCTAGCAGCAGCAGTGAAGTGGATGACAAGTGATAGATGGAAGAACAGACTGCTGGGGTGAATTATCACCATTGCTCAAAGCTTAATTCGCCCCACACGAACAGCTTCCAGGAACCAGCAAGTTCGACGGAGAACTTTGGAACACTCTGCTCTTCTGACTCCTCAGATGACAGCGGACTCCTGCGCTAAGTGACGCTGGTGCTCTGCTTCTCTTCTCCCTCAAACTCTATGGGAATTCGTAAGGAATTGTATTAAGAAACACTTGTGTACTCTGTGTCCTGAGAGAGAGAAAGCAGAGAAGCTTATATAGGCCGTACCGCAACTGCCCAGTTAGCAAAATGTTCAGAACATGGGAAAAAATTGCCCCGAACATTCTGCAACTGCTCAAATCGTACACAAACATGATTTGAACCAACTGGCGCACAGTGTGCACCACCTGTGCCATACTCGCACCGTGCGCACAGCGCTACCACCACAACGTGCGCACCGTATGCACCTGTGCCATATGCGTACCGTACAACTAGCACAACCTGTGCCACCTGCGTAACCAGTGCAACCAGTACAACCTACACCACCGGTACAACCTGCACACCGTGCACACCCTGTGCCAACCTCAGCGCCATCTGCTACACCATCTGGCTGCACAAACGGGTAGCGTGAATGGCTGCACAAGAGTCTCGTGCGACGATCGTAACTTAAGCGCACTATCAGCCTAGCCACGATACTGTCATGCTAGGTACAAAGTTTGCGAACAAAATGCCATATTACGCCTCATGAGCCCATGAGCCCGAGTTCGAGTCGCTAAGCCCCTATGGGGCTTACCTCCATTAGAAATTAATTCCCAAGAGCAAAAAGCATGAATGCTTTATTATTAATTTGGCCTTTTTCCCACTAGAAAAATACCCCCGAATGGCACACCCATGTGCATTTTTACACCACTTATGCATCTCTAAACAAGCATAGCTTATATATAGAGATACATTTCTTTTGGCCTAGCCGATGTGGGACTAAAATTTCTAATACAAAGGCCAAAAATCCCAACATCTCATCATAAAGTTTTAAAGTTTCAGGAATCGGATGAGCAGCCAAGAAATCAGCTAGGGCTTGACCCTTGACAGACTTTTGGAGGACATGGAGCATATCATACTATGCTAACAACATCGCCCAGGTAGCAAGTTTGGAATTGAGTGTACTAGGCTTGTTCATCAGGACTCGCAGAGGATTGACTTTGGAAATAACATGGATGGTTTGGCCTGTGATGTAGTGACGCGTCTTCTGGACGGCGAACATCAAGGCTAAGAATTCTTTTTCTATTAGGTTGTATCGATGTTCAGTACCGATCATTGTGCGGCTGAGGTAGTAGATTGCTTGCTCATGGCCTTCGTTGTTCTTATGGGCTAGGAGGGCACCAAGAGAATGATCTATTGCTCGAACGTACATCAAGAATGGTTTTCCTGTGATTAAAGGAACTAGGACTGGAGGGTTCATCAAGTACCGCTTAATATCCTCAAATGCTTGTTGACATTCCTTGGTCCAAATGAAAGATACACCTTTCTTCATTAATTGATTGAACGGTCTGCAGCATCCAAAGAGATTTGAGATGAATCTCCTGATATAGGCAAGTCGCCATTGGAATCCTCGTAGCTCTTTTGGGTTGCGTGGAGGACGCATCTCTTAAATGGCTTTGACTTTCTCGGGGTCACCGTGTATACCCTTAGAGGTAATAACAAATTCGAGAAATTTGCCACTAGAGACACCCAGGAATGACTTAGTAGGATTCATCTTGAGCTGATGTTGACGCATTAGGTCAAAGATGGTTTTCAGATCTTGGATGTGATATTCCTTTAGACAGCTCTTGACAGCAATACCGTTGATATAACATTTGACTGTTTTCTGTAAATTTTCATAGAAGATAGTACTCATGCCCATTAATAGGTAGCACTAGCATTCTCGAGACCGAACGACATGAATATAGCAGTAAACTCCAAGAGGGGTGTGAAAGGACGTATGCTTTTCATCTTTAGCATTCATCTTGATCTGATTATAGTCGGAGAATCCGTCCATAAAAGACATTCTTCAAATCCGCAGGTATTGTCGATCATGACAACGGTAATTGGGAGAGGAAACTCGTCTTTGGGACAAGCCGCGTTAAGGTCTCTGAAGTCGATGCAGACTCGAACTTTTTTTATTTTCTTCATAACCGGGATGACATTAGCCACGCAGTTGGGATGTTGTTCCTCCCTAACAAAGCCACAAGGGATGAGCTTCTTGACTTCAGCTTCTATAGCGTCCATCATATCAGGTCGGAACCGTCCTTGTTGTTGTTAACAGGCTTAGTGTTTGGCATAATATTGAGTTTATGAGTAGCGATCTGAAGATCTAGTCCCGGCATATCTTTATAGCTCCAGGCGAACACGTCAATATACTCTTTAATGAGATGGATCAGTTCTTGCTTATCTGCATCAGAGAAACTTTTACTGATGAAGATAGGCCTTGGAGAAGCTTCGTCTCCAACGTCGATCTGGATCAGTTCGTCTTCAGTGGGTGGTTCACGCTATTCGAAGCAAAGTTTCTATTGAGTATCCATTATTTGTGCCCAAGGCTCGTTCTTATATATCTCGATAAAGTCATTATCGTCTTCCAAAAATTCAACTATCACCATATTGGCGGATAGAGTCAGTCGATGGACATCCCACGCTGGTGTCTGAGTCCCATGAAGAGGAGTTGGAAGAATAAGACCGTATCTCTTCATCTGACTCAGATCTGTCTGGGGTTGTGATCGGCGTAGTGTAGCCTAACCCATGTTTAGTCTTATTATAATACTGTGATGACCTTCCTTTTGGGGTGGATAGTCAAATAGGAGTTCGTCTACTTTTACCTCCATTAAGTCCAGACCTAAAATTGTTAAGTATAACATGTAGTTGTATTCTTCCACAATCATCATTGTTAGATTCGCTATCGAGTATAACCTTTTGATTATGTATCTGTTGAAGAGAATCGTATGTTCGTCATCGTTCCGAGAAGGAACTATAAAGAACGCATTTTGCACAGGTTCAAATGTTATCTCATCTTGGAAGGGTTGAATTGCTCCCAAGGCGAAAGGTTCAAAATTATCCAAAATATTTAAGTAATGATGTGCATAAAAATCGACATCGATATACTGTGAAGGAGACACCGCTTTATTGATACTTTTCTTTGTTTCAACAGTTACAATAGCATTTTCGACCTTGGCTGAAGACATCACCAAGTCGATAACAAGAGGAGGAGAAAGGGAAGTAGTAGGCCTGTTACAAACGAAGGTCGATAACAAGAGGCTCAGAAGAGGTGAGCTCCCTTTGCTCCACTTTTTCAGTAGGAGGGACGAGATTAATGGTCAACATTTGAGAGGATGAAGGGCGAGAAGTGTGTCCTTTGACTGGAATCACCAAGATCTCGTCTGGGTCATCTTTTTGGTCTTTTTCTGCGTCCATAGCTAACATAACTTTCATGTATCTTTTTTTATACATCCTGGAGTCTGTATAATAGGCTTCGATGCCTTGGAAAGGATTGAGATCAGAAACTTCCTTTTTGACCTCTCCATTGTCGTCCATGTACTTAAAGCATTGGTAGAGAGTGGATGGCTCAATATTGTACTCATGCAACCATGGCCTCCCTAACAATATGTTAGGAAACGTGATAGTCAATCACATAGCAAGTGACATTTGTACGAAGATTGCCAATTTGGACTCTTAAGTGAATATTTTTCAATGGTTTGCTCTTACCAGAATTGAACCCGAGAATAGTTGTAACCGTCGCTGAGAGGCTATGGATGGAATCTTCAAAGAATCCAGCAGAGTTTTCGGAATTATGCTGAGTACAGATCCGGGATCAACAAGAATGCAATCTATCTTTATTGTGTCGACATCCCAGTAAAGTAAAGAGGTCAGTCGTACCGGTTGTCTTCTAGCAGCTTATCATCCTGGGTATAGGTGATATTTGGTAGTATTTTCATCACAATGTGACATTGAGGGCATGCCCCCGGTTCCTCATCTGGCTTCTTGAGATGTACAAGACAAACGTCGGCTTGAATTAAGGCTTCGCTTAAAATTTCTCGAGTTTCCTTCGAGAGACGAAGGAGTTCAAAATTTTGATAATATTGCTGGAGTGTTGGCTAGTTAAGCTAATATGTCAAAATTATACGGCTTTTCAAGACATTATAGCAGAGTTTTCTTCAGGTTCTTGTCGAAGCGAACCTGCTGCTTGCCCTTGTCAGCTGCTGTCGGTTTGGAAGGGCCTGAATCAGCTAGTGGAGTTGACATTGGAAGAGAATTAGGAGCAGAAGGAGTGACAATTTTATTCTCCTGGCCTGTATTAGTCTCCCAGACCTAATACAGGTCAGGACTTCGTCTTCTGAAGTAGGTGTGAGAGAAACCATGTTACAGGTCTTTGCTCGTGCCTTACTTTTGGAAGATTTCTTTCTTTGATGAGGTAACATGTGATTTACCCCAAATCCTAAACCGATATAAGACTTGTTGTTTTATATTTTACAGAGATAAAGGCACTGGAGATCCTTTTCCAGCATTCAAACCTTGTGCTTTCTGAAAGTCATATCCCAGCTTCAGCATCAGCTCTCGAGATTGCTGATTGTATCGATGGAATTTCGGTTACTAGTCGACTTTTAACGTCAGTGGAGCAGTCTCTGAAGAGGGAGGCATGGATCCTGCTAGAATGAAGGTAACATTCAAGGGGAGGAAACGACCATCAAGTGCGGTGGGCTCACTCGAAGTCATGTTGCATGATTGTATTTGGCTGACTTCTTCGATTTGGTAGAAGGGATGGATGTCTTCTGCTCGAAGTCGATGACTAAGTCTGGATGAACCCACATAATTTTGCCTTTAGCTGTCGACTGTGGTACCAAACCATCGTTTGGTGCCGGCAGGAGGTTGACTATCTCCAAAATTGCTCTCGGTATTGGGACGACACCGTCAGGGACTAGCTGAGCAGGGAAGTCTACAAATTGTAGAGAGATGACATTGGCATTCACCATCTTCTCGTCTTTCCGGAGAGTGGTCGTCTTACCGTTGATTAATTCTTGAATATTTCCTTTGAGTACGTAGCATGCTCGGGTTGGATGACCCAGAAACCGGTGATACATACAATATTTAGGATTATTAGTTTTACCTACTTTGTCTGGCCGTTTGATCTCCAACAGTTGAAGCTTATTGCTTTTGATTAAGCAATCGAAAATGTATAGGACATCGTCATCATCGAAGGAATACTTTTCCATGGGTCGTGATGTTGTCTTTTGCGGAGGTGTCGTTGCTGTCGGTGCTGGCTGACCAACATTGATTGCCAAAGCTTCTTTACCCTTATGAGGGTTCGGGTGACTACCGCTGCTGGTAACAGGACGTTTATCTTTATCAAGGTTCGGCATTGGGATGCCCAGTTGCCGAAACTTTTCAGCGCTGCCTTTAGCTGCTCTGGCACTGGAGATGAAGGAACACCAATATTAAAATTGTGTTGGTCCCGTCCACATGCTAACTTTGGGTAACAAGTTTGATTTGCAAGTATCGATAGTCAATACTGATGGAACTGAGGATTCCCAGGACCCTTCCTTTGGTGTGCGTATTGATCGATAGAAAGTTAAACAGATCTAATACGTGTTCTAATCCTTCATAGGTGGAAACTACGGCTCACAAATTATATCTGCGGCAGAAAGGAGACAAGTAATTCCTGGCAATCTCGAGCGGACGACCCTAAGATCTTCTGCACGTATTCCTTTCTCGAGTTGGACGTCGTGTGGGCGACGATCTCCCAACCTTTTTTTCTCCTTGGAAGCTCTCTCTTTCTCTCCTTACGTGAATCACGAATTTAGAGAAAGTTTCAGATTTCTGATCCGTAATCTGGCGGCCAGAGAATAGAGGATATATATAGGCTACGACAGGGACCATGAGGAAAAATTAGGGTTAGGCCTCCTAACGGATCTGGATATCCCGTGTTCAGCCCGAACACACAATCTAGGCCTATTAATAATAGCTCGGTCCACTAATGAGCTATTGTTGCACTACCTCCCTAATCCCAAATTATGTTTGTGGGCTCCTTTTATTATATGCTCGTTTGGCTCCTCATGTTAAGATATCGTATGTCCATCGATCAAATTAAGTTACTGACAACTATATTGATTCGCATCTTTTATCCTTAAGTAGTACCACTCAATTTTATTTATCATATTGGATAAAATCCACCTGCAGGGTTTACATGACAATCCTTATGAGCTCCTTAAGGGGACATCATCAATCCGATGTATCGGGACATGGATTCCATTTATAATCAACAGCCCATCATACATACAATGTTATTACCCAATTCATAGAGGTTGTTGATCCATAATGAATCTCACTCTTTTATGAGTCAAAATAATGCACACTGCATATACATGTCCGTTATTATATCCGGGTTAAGAGCACAAGCATCCATAATAACAGAGGTGTTTGTTCTCTTATGTAGTCATTACAAAGAGAACAACCTCAAGTGGTCCTGTTCAATACACACAAAGTATACTAGTGTAAACCTATAGTCAAGATAGACTAATACCAGATTACACTATAGCCTTTCCAATAGATTGTCCAAGTCCATCTAGGTTGTGAACTATTTATATACTCCATAGGGAACTGATAATATGATCTTCTGTGTGATACCACACACCATATTATCTACAATATAGAATATCAGACATTTGCATTAACACTTGCAACAAATACAATATGCAAACATTTGCCCATATGATTCTCATTCAAAATTTAAGGAAATAAGGTTACTAAAAAAGTGATGCTTTTAGTATATAACCCTAACAAATACGTCAGGGGTACTTGGAGGCATTTTTAGCGACTCTTGTCGGAAGCACTCTATGAAACGTTCAGCTATTTTATTAGGGTTCTGTTTGATTTTGGTAAGGACAGACATGGTCATGTCGTTCATCCCTTCATAAAAATGTTCCAGGAACATCTGTTTCAAGACAGCGAAAGATGTTATACAACCATCCAGTAGGCTTCGATACCAATCGTAAGCAACCCCTGCTAAGCATCCAACGAATACTTTAGTGAGTAGAGCGTTATTCTTATGGAGATGAGCAGTCATCATCTCAAAGTAATTGATATATTGACTCGGAGAAGTCTTGCCTTCGAACAACGTCATAGACTACAGCTTATATTTGAGTGGGAATAGGACATCGTTCTACTCTGCAGGGTAGGGTTGTTTGATCCCTAGCTTTTGTAATCCCTCTTTCTTCTTAAAAGCTTCAAACTAATTTTGTAGAAGCTTGACTGCTTCAAGAGGATCCTAGATGTTTGAGGAGCAGCAGATTGATTCGATGGATTGGGATGTGGCACTGCGTGGTAAGCACCACCCCCAGCACCGGAGTAACATGGAGTAGCCTGTGCTTGAAGCTGTATGACTTCTGGTACAATGGTATTTGAAGGAAATTGTACCCCCAGACCAATTTAGACAGGCCCAGAGACCATTGCGGGTTCTTGAGCTGGAGTTGGGTTCACAACTGGTGGAGTAGCATGATGTGCCATAATCACCATGTGCGTACTTGTGACCATGTCATTCATGGTCTTCAGATTAGCCTATAAAGCATCAATTCTTTGTTCTTAATTTGTAGAATTGGTAGCGTCTTGTTCTTAGTTAGTCACGTAAACAGACACTTCTTTTGACACCAAGGACGAGCTGGTACACAAGATAGTCCGATCAGAATCATCGCTTTCGGTATCGAAGTTTAGTAAGCTGCTACCCCCGGGGTTGGACTCAGGAAGATTCCCCTGACTGAGGAGGTCTCAGTTTCTCGTTCGTGTATGTAGACTCCTTCAGAAGGGTCGAGGATTTGATCACGGAATTGCCGATTCGGAGGTCGTGATGAGTTATGCCTCGGGCGTCTCCCACCCCAGTACCACGAGACGTCATATTAACGGAGGCAAACATCAACTCTTCTTCATCTATCAAGATCATATTAGGAGAACGAGGGCAATTCAAGCAGTCAAACACAGACCATTTTACTGACTTACAGTAACATTTAATTACTACCTCATATGAATGATAATGATGTTCGTTATGTACAGTCACTGTTGCACGAGGTGAGTCTTTGATCTTTCACTTTTGTAAGATAAGCTCGCGGTTATCTATTACATTAGAAGGATAAGAAGAAGAAGGTAGACTCTGCCTGATTATATTAGGAATATGATTTTTATTCATAAACTTTTGTGTTCCCTGCATATACAGGGAAATACTGAGTTCATTGGCGTAAGTGAGTGGGTTCTTGTTCTTGGAAACTATTATTGTACGCGAACTGGTGGTCGGTGCAGACTACATTAAAATCTCCTTGAGCACCATATGGCTTAGTTTAGGAAGCTCTGCTCGGCGTCTATTAGGATAGGCGCATGTATCAGTATCTGGCATCATTTGATTGTCAGTCTGTGACACTTTCAGTTTTCTTCGTTCAGTCCTTGATATGTGTATGGTGGGGAGATCATGGCGCGAACCTGATTGGCAAAGCAGTTTGGCGCAAGCTGGTTTGGCACGGAGTAGGAAAAATGCCTTGTTTCTCTGCGCGCATTGGCATGGCGCATTTAGCTGAAGAAGTTGCACCTTGATCATGACTTAAATTCTTGGCATCATTTTGATTTTCTTTGCCAAGAGATATAAAGTTTCTGTCCAAAAGTGTTTGAGCACTGATTGGCGTAGAGGCGCAATCGAGTGTGTTTTCCACCAAGTCAAAGACTGGAGAAGAGTGGGGAATGGCCATTGGGCACTTTCCCTTAATTTGAGCGTCAGTAGTAGTGATTGGCGTGCATATAGACTTCGGAGTCCAGATGGCGCACGTCTTCTTGTTCTTGGCAGCAGCAGTGGCGCGCTTGGCGCCCCCGGCGCCAATCATTTCTTCGTAAGCCATTTGGTCGAATTCCACGAGCAAAGTCTCCTGCGTCGTGCCGACCGACACAACATAGCATTGAGTTGACACTTTCTCGTCAGAGAAGAAAGTTGTCCCCAGCAGAGTCACCATTTTGTTTGCAAATAACAAAAGTTTCCTAAAGAAAAATTAAATACAAACTAAGAAAGAAAGTACAAAGTACAATTTTGATTCTGGAAAAGTACAACTATAGGAATCTAATCAGAAGACGATCACTTTATCCCTTGGACGATGCGATGTTGGAGAAGAAAAGCTCTTGAACTTGCTACGAAAGCAATAGAGAATTACTGAGAATTCTTGCCAGGAGTTGATGATAAATGTCGATAGAATAAGAAATGATTTTGGAACTCTATTTATAGAGTTTAGGATAAATGTCAGACAATTACAATGATTAGCGCACAGTACAAAGGTACATTGATTGTGCACTACTTCACGCGCCATGTATCATTTCATCCATTAGTGCGAACGGTTAACTTAACTGCATGGGACGCATGGCTTTCTGTGAAAGAAAGGCGCTTGGTCATGAGCGGTGTTGTGTGCACGTTCTTCGAAATTAGTGGCATGTGCGCCACATCATCTTTAACTGCTTCTGGATGTTGGTTGTGGTTGATTGGTGCCAGTTTGATGAATGGCGTGTTCTGTTGGTTGGCGCTGTATGTTGAGTTTATGCATAATTTATCAATTCGTGCCATTTGGTAAATGGCGCTGAAAAAGTGACTGACAGTTATCATTACAAATATTTCTAAAAAGACATAAGATTTGAATTCTCGAGGAAGATTGCCATGTGTTGGCATTTTGTTGTATGGCGCTATCTGATGATCTGCACGATCCAGCTTTGGAGAGGTGTATCTGATAAAATCCTTCTTAAGCACCGCATGTGCAGAACTCGAGAAGAGGATCTTCTCGAATGTCGTGCTATCAGTCATCATGACTGATGATTTGCTTTCTTGGAGAAGCTTTGCTACGGGCCCTGGTGCTATCTGATGGATGGCGCTATTCAACGTTTGGCGCCATTTAATAGATAGCGTTGTGCGCTAACTATAAATGGCACAACGCTCTTGTTAAAAATTTTTGAGCTTCTACATACCAGTTGAGCTATCAACTACAGTACATTTATCTTTAACAAAATTAATACCATAACCATGGTCAGCTAAATGACTTATGCTGAGTAGGTTATGCTTTAATTTTGTTACAAGATATACATCTTTAATAATGGAATAGGGAGCCTTGCCAACGTTACAAATACTTATAATGTACCCTTTCAAATTGTTTTCGAATGAGACATATCCTTCTTTCTTTTTCGACAGTGTTGCAAACAATGATGCATCACCGGTAATGTACCCTTTAAAGTTGTTTTTGAAGGAGACATATCCACTTGCTTCTAGAATGGGTTGGATGTTCCACCTGATCGAACGCCATTAGGCACATATTTGTAGTGTCATGAAAACTGTCATCTCCTAAGTCGCTGGCTTCGCTTTCATGCCATATGCTAGTGTTTGCATATTTTTTGGGCGTTGATTACTTCGTGTACCTCTTTTCATATTTGCTACCCTTCTTGGTCGATGATGCTGACGGACAGTCTTTCTTGATGTGTCCTTTCTTTTTGCATCCGTAATATATTTGCTCTCCATCGTCATTATTGTCATTGTTCTTGTTTCGACGATTGAACTTCAAAAACTTTCTGAAATTTCTTAACTTGTATGAGAGCTTGCTCTTCTTCATCTGAGTCACCGTCTTCAGACTCCTCTTCAACTCTTCTCCATCTGAGTCACCGTCTGCACACGTTGTGTCTGCCACTGCTATGATCTCTTACGCGACTGTGCGCACGCGTGCGTGGCATGGCGGCAGCCTGACAGAGCGCGGTTGCTCACGACTGCTGTCGTCGCTGGACGACGACACTCCGACGACTCACGCGAAGGCTGGGAAGGTTGCGGGGTCATGCGGAAAGGGTGGCACTTATCTAGGGTTTGGTTTTTTGTCTTGTATATATATGTAGAGAACGGGAGGGAGAAAGATGTCGGGTTCAGTGGTTGGGCTTTGGTTCCATTGCGGGTATCTATTGATTACTGTTTCCGTAAGGGCGCGGTCCAGATGAGAGTATTACTGTCTGGCGCCTTCCTGTATGTTACACCACGTAAAGGCGCTTCCAGTAAACTGGAGAGGAGACAAGTGGGCACTGAAAATGAAGTTGTTGAAGTCCCGCATGACCGATGAGGGGGGAGGGCGGCCTCCGGTCTTCTCCTCCCTACTAGCGACGACGTTGAAGTCGCTGACACATAGCCAGGAAAGATTGTTGTGAAGATGGTAGGTGTCACAAAGGGACTCCCAAAGCTGTTTATGTTCTGGAATGTCGCAGCTGCCGTCAACCGCGGACAAGAGAGAGCGGGACTGAAGCATCGGATGTTCCACCCAGCACGAAAGCGCCTGCCTAGAATCATTAATGATGTCATGCTTAACGTCAGTAGTGAAGAAGATCCAAATGTCATGACAAGCGACGATGGCGTCAGCGAATCCTAACTACAGCTGAATGGACTTGATTTTGTTGTGGGGGATTTTAGGTTCGATAACCACTAAGATATCAATTTTGTGGATTTTCTTGAGACTGGTTAATCTTCTCAAGGTAGGTTTGTTTGCATGACCTCTAACATTCCAAGATTGGATGTTAAGCATCTAGAAAGCTGTGGAGGGGGATTTGGTGAGTTTTATGGCTGATCGGGTGGTCATGGTCGTTCCTTCACTAATACTTATTTTTTATGTTTTTTGTGTGTGACTATTGCCTGATCAGCTGCCTTGTTGTGTTTGATCTTGTCGAGATCAACTGTATCTTCTGAGGGGTGCAAATATTCCTCTCCCACAATTTCTGTCAAAGCACCATAAAAGCAGTCCTTGTTGGTGAGACCTGCATCTAATCCATGTTGCATCCTGTCCCATGACTCTTGCCCAAACTTGTCCAGGATGGCCGCCTGGATGTCTGCCTCTTTGTAGGGTATAGTGGGGATTGCCAGTTCTATCTTTTCAAGTTCTGCCTCCTTTCCTGAAGCATTGTAGACCTCAGGGTCCTCTATCGATTAGACACCCTCGCTCTTCTGATAAGCTTCTAGGGTATCTACCGCCAAGATGTTAAATTTATAGTTAAGGTTTAGAGTTAGGGGTTTGTAAGTAACAATGGCCCTTCCTTGCGGTGTTAGCTCCTGGGTAAGAGAGTTATCATCAGTAGCGCCAAATCTTATGTGGGAGTTAGGTAGCGAAAGTAGTGGTGATCGTTGGGGTTTCTTTGTCGGTTGCGGTGAAGCGGCCTTCCTAGTCACTTTCTTCTTCAGTTCAGGGTGAGCTCGAAAACAATACTCGGTGGAGTATCCGTACAGATGGCAGTGTTTGCAAAAAATGATGTTGTTGTCGTATATAATCTGTTGGTGTGGGTCTTATTGTCGAGCGTGATTTGAATGAACTTCGTAAGGTCCTGAAATAAATCAAGCTCCATGCAGATTTTGGCATAATTTCCTTTGGTGAGGTTTCGGGTTTCTTCTGCCATGGCCACGAATGTCCCGAAGGAGTTAGCAATTCTCTTCAAGACTGCAGGGGAAAAACATATGAGGGGGAGGTTCGGAAGGGTGACCCATGCCGAGACCATCGACGAGTCTTTTTTAAGGTTGAACTCCGGGGTCCATTTAACTATTTTTATAGAGTGAACGTCTATTTTACCAGTGCCTCTGCTCTTGTGATCAGTTTCCGCAGAGAGGTGAAGGAACATGTGTTTGGGGTCCATAGGGGCCACTCTGAACCCCGACGACAGCCTTCAACTAGCGATGACTTCCTGAACCCGAGACAGCTTCGGGCAGCCACTGGAGAAGTTGAGGACAAAAGTATAAGGAAATGTTGCTAAGCTTGTCTGTACAAGATACAGCTAGAGGTTTGAGGGGTTGGTGCACCATGTTGCGCTGATCAGAAGGTGGTACCAGGGTTACCTGGTGCTGGATGGGTGAAGAGGAGCTAGGCGCCGAAGCGGCTACTTCTATGGAAGACGAGACCCCGTTAAACGCGTCATGGCCATTAAGTCGTGCGTCTGACACGAAGCGAGCGCTGAACAGCGCAGGAAGCACTTGCGCTAGGTAATGTCGAGACGCCGGAGGAGCAGGTGACGGAAGGTGATGAGCACCAATCGATGGGGCCACTAGAGGGATCACTGACAATAAAGGGCATTGACCAGAGTGGGGGGCACGACCATAGTCGAGGGCTGACCCGCGCACGTCAAGATAGGCGCAGCCAGCAGAGGAGTGACCTAACCTACACGATAGCAGAAGGGTACTGCCAGGGGAGGCACAAAGGCAAGGGTGCCAGATAACGCCTGTGCCACTAAGGGCTTGGATGATGCGAGCAGACTAGCGCGACCTCCAATCGGTGCTGCTAGGAGGGTTGAATCAGGAGGCGCAGGGATGAAGACTGGCGTGGTGCCAAAAAGCACGCATTAGGGGGAGGGTTGACCGGTGCTGGACCTGGATGGCGCCTGCTAGGACGAGGGTGGCACGGGGGCAAGTTCGTGCAGGAGCAGGTGGGCGCCACTAGGGAAGGGCGCCACGACGGGCGCGCCGGTGGCACTGCATGTAAGTGAAGGGGTCGAGGAGGGATTGGAGGAAAACAAATTCAAATTTGAATTCAAATTTGAAAGTGATGGAGATGGGGGAAGCGGGAACGTGCGATGGGAAAGGATGGGCACTCCTCCCATTGAGAGAGGAGCTGTCGAAAGGGGCGGAGGGGAGTGGTGGAGGGCCGAGGCGGAGCCAAGGTGTGAGCGGGGCGGCCAGGACAGAGGGGCGGCAACCGCTGGACGTCCCACCCCATCAGAGCCAGGTGGGCCTCCGTCCAAGGCGGGACCGGGCTGTTGACCGGAGGAAGCATGCCGTAGAGGGCCACGCTCCAGGGGTCACTAAAATAAAATACCAATACAACATATATCAACATGGACGTTCTTAAATGCACTACCCGACTACATATGTTTGGGTTTGGATTCAGGTCAAGTTCGGACTAGTTTGGTACAACCGGGTCTCTTACAAGTCAAAATTCTTAGTTAGTAACTAATTAAATCATTTATAGGGGGTCAAGTCACAACTTTGACAAGTTTTCCTAGTAGGGACATTGCTATGGCTAGGTCTTCCCTTGCATGGCTAATATACTAGTTAAAGCACACAACTACACTATCCACACCATAATTCCTAGTCGATATGCTTCCCAAACTTAATCATGACTAAGTCTATATATATATATATATATATATATATATATATATATATATATATATATATATATATAATATTAGGCTATTATAAATATAATCAGATATATACAAAATTGCATAAACCTATTTGGATGTACAAAATCCTATAAAGTAATTCAGAATAATTCTTCTCGGTCATGGCCACCTAATTATGGCTATATCGAGTGGAATTGGCTAGATTAGGTCCAAATATATTTTCTAGTCAAATCGAATCCAAAAATTACCCTAATGAGTCTCATGTGCTATTCGTAAATAAATAACACATGGAAACTCTATTTAGTGGAACACCCTTAGCATGTATGTCGTAGGCTCAAAATGGGTCAAAATCATATATTGGGTCAAATGGTTTTTGTTTAAGTCGAGTCCGGAACTCAAGTTCGAAGTTAGGTCTAGAATTACGATAATCGGTCGAATGGTCTAAATTTACCCAAAGTTGTGTGAAGTCAAAAGGATGTTAGGGGACAAGTTTGGATGGGACATGATATACCAAATTGAAGGTCAATCTGTCTACTCCAAAACTCATGAAGGACGTTTCGAAAGATTAGCATGTCTCGTGCTCCAAAAATCAATCTACAAAAAAGTACGTCTATAGTCATATTCATATAAAATCTAGTTTAATATATAAATAACTATATTAAATAAATAAAATAAAATTTAAAATAATATCCAAAATCAGGGGGCTTACAAACATATCAGGACTTGAAGCAGTACTATTGGTGGCATGGTATAAAGAGGGAGATTGTACGTTTTGTAGTGAAGTATTTGGTCTGTCGGCAGGTGAAGGCAGAACATCAGAGGACCGCAAGTATGTTGCAACTGCTTCCTATCCCCGAGTGGAAGTGGGAGCATATTACATGGATTTTGTTACAGGATTTTTGAGGATTCCTAGTAGGAAGGATGCAGTTTGGGTGATTGTGGATAGACTCACGAAGTCGGCACATTTCTTATCATTCAAAGTAGGACAGTCCATCGAGATATTAGCTAACTTGTACATGAGACAAATTGTGAAACTTCATGGGCTGCCAGTTAGTATAGTCTCGAATAGGGATTCTAGATTTACATCTTATTTTTGGAGGAGTATGCAGGAGAGCTTGGGTACAAGACTCAAGTTCAGCACTTCATATCATACACAGACGACTGGTCAGTCGGAATGCACTATTAAGACACTAGAAGACATGTTGAGAGCGTGTATGTTAGATTTTGGAGGTTCTTGGGAGGACCACTTGAACTTGGTAGAATTCTCCTAAAATAACAGTTACCAAGCCAGTATACAAATGGCACCATATGAGGCATTGTATGGAAGGAAGTGTAGATCGCCAGTATATTGGAGCGACGTTGGAGAGCGACAGATACTTGTACTAGAGCTAGTGACGCAGACAATTGAGAAAGTAAAACGGTTTCAGAGTCATCTTCAAGCAGCACAAGATCGACAGAAGCATTGGACCGGTACGCATCGACGACCGTTGGAGTTCAAGGAAGGAGAGCATATATTTCTGAGAATTTCACCGACTCGAGGCACCACTAGATTCGGGAGTAGGGCAAAGTTAGCCCAAGGTATATTGGACCGTTCGATATCATTGAGTGCGTAGGAGATGTGGCATATCGTCTTGCATTACCTCCATCGCTAAAGGGATTGCACGATGTGTTCCATGTCTTACAGTAGAGGAGGTATGTGACTGATCCCAATCATGTGATCGATCACTCTGAGATCATAGTAGGACCCAGTTTATCATACGAGGAGCAGTGGTTGGTATCTTGGATACGAGTGAGAAGACGCTTAGAGGGCAGATTGTTCGATTGGTTCGCGTTGCAAGGAAGTACCATTCTCCTGGAGAATTTACTTGTGAGCGAGAAGATTCCATGCAGAAGCGTTATCCACATTCATTTGCGGATTCCGATGAGTTTTAGCTTAATTATTCCTATGTTATAGATTTTTCCTGGTAGTATATTTTAAATTCGAGGATAAAATTTTCTAAGGTGGATAGGTTGTAAGCCCCCTGATTTTTAGAATTTATCATTTATTTATTTTATATGGATATTTTATATATTAATCTATATTTTAATGCAATAATTACTATAGTAGTACTTTACAGTAGCTTTGAATTTTGAAGCACAACAAATATAGATTTCTTAAATCCAATCCCATATTTGAATTCTAGACACGTCCACCTTCAGTTTGATATATCATGTCCCATCCAAATTTGTTCTCCAACATCCTTTTGGCTTCGTACAATTTTGGGTCAACTTAGGTCATTATTACTATTATCGAATTTTTAGACCTAACTTCCAACTTGAGTTCGGGACTCGACATAGATCGGAACTGTATGACCCATTATATGATTTTAAACCATTCTAAGTCTACTACGCACATGCCTAGGGTGTACCACCCAATCGAGTTTCCATGTGCTATTTAATTGCAAGTGGCACATGAGACTCATTAATTGATTTTCGGGTTCAATTTGACTAGAAATTCTATTCGGACCTTAACCTAGCCAACCCTACTTGTTAGAGCCTATCAAAGGTTGCCAAAACCAATTAGATATATATTTAATTGATTTTTAGGGATTAAATTACAGCCATGTGCAATATATCATCAATCTTTGACATGGTCAAACAACTCTCTAAAATAGGAAACCTATTACTAGTAACTGTCTTTGGAGGGCCAAATTCTACCCGAATTAGTTCAAACCAAAGCCCATACCCACATAACATAAATACCAACCCAACCCTAACCTAATACCCCTCTCCACATAACCATCAACACCTCCAAACCCCCTACAAAGCCGCACGGCCAAACCCTAGGCCGACACCCATAGCCGACACCCATAGCCGACCCCCCCTCTCACAAAATCTGATTTTTTTTCTCGACTTTTGCACCAACCACCACAACACTCGTGACCCCCTTAACATTCTCTTCCACCCTAGCAAGCGTGGGAGTAAGCTTGCGGCCGTTAGAGTGGTGTACAACGCGATACTTGGGCCGAAACTCCGCCGAATCGAATTCTAAACATCACAGCAGGTTAGTCGACATGTAGACAAGGTTTCATCTACTTTTTCTTGACCAATTCACCTCAAAACAAAACTAAATGTTAACTCTATGTGTCTACTTAAATCTTTGATCACTGGATCACACAGTTCCAAGCGGTTTGTCCGTGGCACCGATTCTACGATAAGGTGTCCAGAACCGATGAGCTATGTTGTGAGCAGTTTTTTACCTACCAAGTTCAGATTTAATCCTTGTAATATTTTTTATCGAAACTAGACATCAAGATCTTTCCAACTCATATCTATTTGTTAGGTTATGAGTTCGTGTACTATTTATTAAAATTCTAGACATTTGTCGTAACACCATAATCCCAAAAATCCTATGTTCTTTGTGTCCAAAAGTCTCGGTACTTCATAAAACTCTAATAAACTATTTGTTGTGCAAGATTTAATGATATAAATACTATTTTATCTAATTTCTTGAATTTTTACAAAATTTAATATTTTTGATTAATTATTATTTTGGGGCTAAATTAGTAGTTCGATTGTGGTATTAATGTGTAGTATAGAAATTAGACCTATTGTGTATTAGTTTCACCATTAAAATAGTATTTCTTTTGTAATATAAAGATATTTATCATTATTTTTCAGAATTTAAATTTATTATTTTACAATAGTTATAAATTATTTTTATAAGAAAAGTTGGTACTTATATATGGTATAGAGTTGTATCGACATTATGGCGACTAGTAGGTATAGATACTAATATAATATATATGGTAAGTCGATATAGAGTATTGATAATAGTTTATTATTGTAGGTGATCTTGGAGGGAGGGACGAAGACACCGGAGTTGGTCAGGCCTACACTTAGACCGTAGTTACAGGCAAGTGTACCTTGTCTTGGTTATAGATTGTTTGTTTTTCTTTTCTTATTATTTAATTTCTTAGTATTGCATGACGTATAATTGTCGATTATTAGTGTCCGTTGAGTAAACGGGTACCGATGTCATGATGGTGACACCGAGTATTGACTTTAGGCATTACGTGCATATTGACGTATCCATTGACACGATTGACCATAGGACACCGACACATTCATGATACGAGATTTACATGACTATTCGTGGTATTGACCTCGTATCGTAGCAGTATACTAGATTTTTCATTATTTTATCGTGATAGAAGTGACTGTATGAAATTGACATTACTAGATTCTAGACATGGGGTTGGGAAGAACTTGACTACAGTATCAGACCTATTGTCGTGTGGCCTATTATTTTAGTGACCCTTTAGCTCTGTAGCATAGTAGTGGTTATCATTGTCAAGATTGATTGTCCTTGGTCCCAAGACACGGTACTGGAGACAATATCCTATTGAGGATCTTGTGAGCCTGAGTGGAGAGGTCTGATATTCTAGGAAAGATTCTCGCTTGCATAGCACATAAATCAGATAGATTAGATTGCCTTAGATCATATTTCCATATCTTTGCTTGTATATTATGTACCATGCTAGTCCCCTGAGGACCTGGCTATTTCTCAGACTTAGACGAAGCAGAAGATTATCTAGAGATTTATGGTTCTGGAGTCAAGACCGGAGATGTACCAACACAGGAGGAAAAGATAGTGCCAGAGATTTCTCTTGATATATGTTATTTTCTTATTTAGACTTGCTGCTTTATTTCCTTTCATTTTAGCAGACTTATAGTTGATATTTACTTTATTTCTCTTTTCTGTGGTTTCGGGATGTCATTTTGCCTGCATAGACATTATTACTTTACTGCTAGATATATTGTCTATATTATTCTTATTTGACTTGATATCTTTGTGGACTATTACTTTGTGAATGTGATTGGTTATATACATGTGGATTATGTTATTTTTCTAGGATGTTATCATGATTTACAGCTTAAATATTTTGCTAATGGGCTTGTTGTGAGGTTTGGCCCATTGGTGAAGTGCTGCTGGCATGCATTCGCATACCTGCTCTTATGTATTTTGGGACTGGAGCGTTACAGCTATGCTAAAGGCTAAAATGACTATTTTGACCCCAAAGTTGTGCAAAAAATATGTTGTGCAAGAGAACATATTTCGGTGAGACATGATGTATCAAAATGAATGTGGACTCGTCTAGAACACGAATATGAAACTAGATTTGAGAAATCGATAATTGTTGTGCTTCAAAAATCAACGCTATGATAAAGTACCTCTATAGTCAATATTGATTATAATATATAGTTTAATATTAAATATCTATATTAAATCAATAAAAATAAAATAAAAATAATATCCAAAAAATTAGTGGGCTTACAACCTACCCACCTTAGAAATTTTCGTCCTCAAAATTAAAATAACACTACTATAAAGAAGATTTTAACAAAATAGATAAGCTAAGAATCTTCCGGAATACTCAAATAAATGTGGATACCTCTCCCGCATGGAATCTTCACGCTCCCAAGTAGATTCTCCTGGGAATGATGCTTCATTACAATTCGAACCAATCTAATAGTCTGCCCTCACTAGTATCCAAGATACCAACTGGCTGTTCCTCGTATGATAGGCTGGGTCCCACTGTGATCTTGGAATGGTCTACCACATGACTGGGATCAGTCATATACCTTCTCAACTGTGAGACATGAAATATATCATGCACTCCTTCTAATGATGAGGGTAATACAAGGCGACATGACACTTCTTCCACATGCTCTATATTACCAAAGGGTTACAAATCTAGAGGTAAGGCTTCTAACTTGGCTCTTATACCTTTATCTATGACTAAACATTGAAAAATCACAATTCCTTTGTAACTTATCCTTAAACTATAAACTATATTCCTATAAGTTACATCACCAACTTCTATAATAGTTCAATTAGCGATCCACTCCTTCTATTATAAGCAATCTATGCAATCCTTACAAGTAAACCTAATCATTGATACCTATCTGCGGGGTAAAAGTCGAAACTGAACTAGACGGCTACATAAACCTGTTTGTCATCCTTCTAGTCCTATCCTTTTATAGGTCATTTTAAGACTAGTCTTACCATTTATAGAGATGATCGCCCATTCTACTTAGATCTTCTTACTCTATCTAATACTATTAGATTACTAACCATCTTGACACTATCGTTATATAATAATTCCTCTAGTACTTCTAATCTAAGCCCTATCTTAGGCAAAAGATAGCAAGATTTAGTCTATTAATCCTAGGGTTGCTGGTTAGGGTTAGTCCTTATACTATACTATATCCTAACTTATTCTTTGGGAAAGTATCTATGAAATTCTACGCACCTTAACTATTCACCACTACACCAAAATGGCTATTTTAGAACACCAAGCATTTTTCAATTTGGAACGCTTGCTAGGTGCCGAAACGGAGTGAAAGTGTTCCAGATTAGAAAAGCGTTCCTAATATAAATAATTTTACTTTTTTAAGAAATCATTTATTTAGGTACACTTTTATAGTACTCCAAATATGTTTCAAATTGAGAATGTCATATTGTGCATCTCATGTGTTTAGAAGAAAAGTGTTCCAATAAAAAAAACTCTTTCCCCCTGATGTCCTATATTCCCCCCCCCCAAAAAAAAAAACCCTCATCCCCCCCCCCAAAAAAAAAACCCTCATTCCTCAACCTGACGGGATCCATCTCCACCCCTCATCTCTCTCTCCCGACTCAACCCAACCCACCAGAAGAACAAAATCTCTAAATCGATTAGAGGAAGAAAGAAAGAAATGGGAAGTTAGATCATGTGGAAGAGACTGTCCTCGCTCCTGTCGAAGGAGATCCCGAACCCTCCTCCCCGTCGCCAATCGCCATGATTTCTTCTACGTCCTCGAGCTCCTCGAGTCCACCAACCTCAAGCTCTACCATTTTCACAAGGTTCCTCCTCGATCTTTCCCCCAAAAATAAAAATCTGATGATTGCTCATCGTTCTCTATTTGGATTTGATTCTCTACAACATGTATGATCTAGGAAGCATGGACGCTTCAAACAAAATCGGTGCTTTGTCAGCTGCATCGTGTCGGACACAGACACTCCAAAAACTGTGCTGTGTTATAGAATCGCCCGTGCAATGTTCGATATGATTCATATATGAATTGGTGGTTAAAATTGATTAATAACATTGCTAATTGAAGTTAGTCATTTTTTAAATAAAATTTTTGAAAGTCCTATTCATGGAAAGAGAATTTGTCTACTTGTATGGTTACTGTTTTGTTGATTAGCAAGTCTTGTTACTGATAGTCGATTGCAAGCAATTGGTTAGGGATAACATATTAAGGGACCATAATTCAATTGATGTATGGCATTTGACATCAAAATGGAAATGATCAGTACGTGAAATTGGTGCATGTCAATTCTTTTTGAAAAGCGAACTAAATTGGGAATTCGGATGTCGTCATTTAATGATGATGGTACCATTTGAAGTGATGGCTCCGATCTGTTCTAGCCAACATTGAATTGGCAGCTCGGGCTTGGAGTACTTAGTTATGGCTAGAATTATCATTTTCATGTACCCTAAAGGAGGAAAGGATGTGTTTTTCCTACAATATTTTTAGTTAGTAGTTTTTTTAAAAATTCTAATGGACAATTTTCTATTAGAGGAAGTATATCATTGATATAAATGAGTCATGAGTGGCGCTATAAGAAAAGATAGAAGAAAAGGTTCAGTGTATCCTTAGAGGTGGTGTAAATTAGGATAAGGTGAGAATAGACCATTTGAAATAGTTTAGATATGTGCAACATAGACTTCATAGTGTACCTGTTAGGAGAGGGCAGCGGTGGACCCACCCTAGACCGAAGGGAAGCTAATGTTAGGGAGGTGATGACCCATATTAGATAATGTAATTGATGAATGAAAAAAAGTTGTATAGCCGAGCCTAAAAGGTTTGGAGAAACAGTTATGTTGCATTTGTATATTAACTTATTAAGTTATGAACACCATAAGAAGCAGGTAGAAACTAATAGCAAACCTTCTTGTGGTCAAAGTTGCCTTCTCGAGGAACATAAGCATTTTTCTTAAAAGCCATTGACTTGTAAACTTATGAACATGACTGAAATTCATTGTGTATAGAGCCTAACATCTAAACATGCACTCACTCATTCCTACTTCCTTCCTTCACCAACTCATTCATTCGCAGGTCATCGAGGGGCAAGACGCCGCCCTCAACGTGGGCGGCTTGATCTTTGGCTCCTACGTCGAGTGGGCAGGGATCAGGTGCTGCCCACAGGAATATCTCTCAAAGTCATAAATTCTAGGCTGTTGGACTTGGTGAGTGGCCAGGACCTTTTCTACTTAGAGAACTTACAAATTTCATGTTTTATTTGCCCTTCTATCTATTCGTCTTTGGTGAGATGAATTGGAATAAATTTCAGAATATTAGGTACTTTGAAATGATATTTTTTGTTTACTAATATGTTTTAACCTTGTTTTAAAGAATAATATTTGGGGTTAATCTATAAAAGTATTGATTACCTATGGGTTCTGTTTATTTAAATTATAATTTTGTCATCTTCTACCAATGCTAGTAAGATGATAATGTTGTGGAGAAAGCGACTCTTCCTCTGCCCCGATGAGGCCTCATGTTCACTTGTTTTGTTAGGCTTTGACAGCGTCAGACACGAGCACTCATGGTGGGTTCTCCATGTTAATAAGGCATAAGGATGGGTGTTTGCCTCCATTGGTGAGGATATCTGCTCTTATGGGTTTATATGAATTCTTTGTGGTCATGTTGGTTAGTTATGTTTTGATATCTGGAGTCACTAAATTGTTCAAACCTTTTTTATCTATTCTTTTGATTGGCTTAGGAAATGGGATGACACTCGCCTATGCAGGAGATTGCTACAAAGGATCTTCACGGAGTTGACTGGCTATTTTGTCATATCTTTCATAGTAAGCCTCCGATTATAACATCTCTGGAAGAATTTTAGTTTATTTTCTTGATCGTGTTAAACATATAATGGTTTTGCTAAATTAACATTGCATACAGACTTTTGTAAGAAGTCAGAAGTAGGAGAATATAGGATTAGTGCAGTTTGTGACAAAGAACTACATTCCGTTGTTCATTTTCTAATCTGATTTTCTACAGCAATGCCAATACCTACTGTCGGTGAATATCTGGTTGGGGATTATTTTCGAAAAATCATCTCTTATTTTAGGGATGGGAAGAAATATTATTGTCATAGGTATTCTTGTATATGTTGCAAGTTAGATACTCATGGATTTGCTTGTGGTTACCTAAGAACACATAAAAGTTAAATTGGCAAGTGCATACTTAATACCTCATGTACTCATGCTATATTGAAACTAGTTTTTGGAACCAACTATAGTTTGTCATCCATATATGAAGAAATGATAGTCTAGTTAATAGGTCAATTGATTCCCCTTTTATTGCCAATAGTCCAAGAGCTCTTCTTGTCCACTTTTGTGATTTAAACTAAAAGCATTATTTATTCTTAGATAATTATGGCTAAACAAGCATTGGTTGTGTAGTTTTCTGGTATAAAGTTTGTATTTTTTTAGCATAATAGCATGGCATGATCCTTAATTATGAGCTAAAATTTGAGTCGACAAGAAGTAAACTGAAAGCATTGTTGGAAATTGGAAGCTCTTGAGATTTTATCATGAATAATTCATTTATTATGTTCTTCATTAGTTGGTAATTTCAAATGGTCTGAATTCTGAGTCCTAATAGAAATATTTTCTGGAATTTAGATTGTTTGAATTATGAGGTGAACTCTAGGAGCTAAATTTTGCAATGAGCTTGCTCTAGTCTGAATCCATACAGAACATTCGAACTCTTGGAAGGATTAGGTGATGTGCTCTCCGGAAGCTCTTCTAACTAAGTCCATCATCCTGGACTCTTGGAAGGATGGTTTGGAGATCACTGGTGGAATACCCATTTCTTCATTCTTCTTGTTACAACCCTCGTAGTGTTTGGTCCCTGTCACGACCCGCGCCCTGTTTAGGGGCACGAGCATGTGTGTACGTCCAGCCTACGCCGCAGTATCGACGGTAGAATGCTGTATAGATCGTCTATAAAATCTAACATCAACAATATATATATATATATATACCTGTCATCTCCGCACGGAGAAATATATATATATAACTCAATCACATAAATCTAAGAAAGATATGCACGAAAAGATGAAGATATGATGGAAATAGGAAGGCTGGAAATAGATGCAAGTCACAGAGTCACAACCAGAAGTAGAGAGTACATCACAATGTACATATCCCAAAATAATAATAATATACTACAAGCCAAAATGATAAGCTGGAACGCAGTCCAGTCAAACCTACTAGTCTAGATCCCTACCGGTGGTGCATCCTCTAAAGGCACCGGCTCCACTAAATCCAAGTGGTAATCTGCGTCTACGCCAAACCCGTAGAAGGTCGGACAGTCTATATCTGAATCCTCTGTAAAATACAACAAAGTTATCCTGTCAGGATATGAGCAAGTACAAACGCTAACAGCAGTTCCATGTGAATTGACAAATTCTATAAGAGACCGTTATAATAAAATACAAGATGAAATATCAAGACTGGAATATAAACATAATATATAAATCTGGATATCATGTCAGGGCATGAAATACTGGAAATGTAGAGCAGTATAGTAATAACTTATGTATAATGTAAACATAAATGGTGCCTTGAGATATTAGAGCATTATGTGATCGGCTTGGGTCAAGATCAGGCTCTTCCATTTGACCGTCTATAGTGCAAGAACAAGCGCAGGTAAACCTGGAGATCAGGCCGACCAAAATGGAAAGCTATAGTGCAAGTAGTTTCAGGTCAGGCTTTACCCTACGTGAGGCGAGGGTAAAGCTATGATGCAAGTAGTAACCAGTGGGGTATGATCACATAACCTCTAATAACTCTCCAACCTCGAGTAGTATACTGGATCCAACCATGACACGTCATGACACGGGATTTAAAGAGCAGGGGGCCAGCCCACTCCCAAATCGGTGTCTACACAAGTACAAAAAACAAGATCGAACAATGTACTCGTATACCAGGTAAACCAGGAATAACCTCTCATGACGAGATCCAACATATACTAGTCCGTGTACCATTGTGTCAAGAATCAAGTAAGACACTACAACTGAATCGGATATAGCGGATATCACGACAATAAAAACTATCAGAGAATGTACTCGCCTGTGGTTCTGAGCAGTAAATGAGAATCGAGGTTCAGAGGGTAATCACAGACCTAAAGATGAAATATACAAGAGTTAATTTAGGTTTTAACAGTATATTGCATGATATCCTAGTGTATGCTATACAATCTAGGTCAAACTCAGTCAAACTAAGTCAAACTAGGTGACACAAAGTCAAATAGGTCAAACTAAGTCAAACAAGGTCAAAGGAAGTCAAACAAAGTCAAACTAGGTCAAAGGAAGTCAAACCAAGTCAAACAAGGTCAAAGGTTGACTTACAGATGACTTTTGGTCAACTGGTCAACTCCTAGTCCAATCTAGGTCAACTCAGGCTAATAGTTGACTCACAGTTGACTTTTGGTCAACTGGTCAACTCTGATCAAGTTCTAGTCAATTCTAGGTCAATGTTGACTTTTAGTTGACTTTGAGTTAAAATAGTCAACTATGGTCAAACGGGGTCAACTCTAGCCTAGGTATCATATTCCTAGCATTTACATACCAAGATACCACATATCTTGGCCCTAATGGTATCTCGATAACAATATCTTGGTTTAGGTATAAATACCTTAGCCTAGGTAAACCTATAACTTACCTCTACCTTAGTATCTAGGTAACCCTCTACCTATACCATGGTACCCCAATACCATACCCTTGCATCTTGATACTTTAACTTGGTATCTCAATACCTTATCTTGAAGGTATCACAAATACCTTACCTTACCCATTACCAAGGTAATTTACATTACCTTGTCCATACCAAGGTAAATCACATTTACCTTGAGATACCACTCTTGGTATCCTAAGATACCAAGACACTAACCTATCTAACCATTGCCTACCACTATCTAACTCTAAACTAACATCTAACATATCCTTCTAACATTACCTTAACTTCTAACAACCCACCTACCAATATCCTAACATATACGATACTAACACTCAACTAACATACAACATCCTATTTAACCTCTTATAAAACCTCTCATCTAACCTCTCCTATAGACACACACACACACACACACACACACACACACACACACACACACACATATATATATATATATATATATATATATATATATATATATATATATATATATACTAGTCATAACCCGTGCCCATAGGGCATGGTTCATTTAAGGTATATTCTCCCTCAAAATCTTGGACCCCCAATTTTAAATGAACAATAATAATTATGAGGCCCCCATCAAAATATTAAATCCCAACCACTGCAGGATGTGAATTTTATTTGGATTTCCCATAAAACTCCACTCTCAATAATGCTCATCCACAACCATTATGAGTGCAAACCCTACTCTTTGGATTTCCCATAAAATCCCACTCTCAATAATGCGCATTCCCCATAAAACCCCACTCTCAATAATGCTCATCCACAACCGTTGATTCACCAAGATTAAATCCCAACCACTCTTTATCTTGGCACAGTCAGCCCTAGGATTCAAAAACCTTTGTGTTTTGTATAAGGGAAGATAACGACTCCAATTGTTATCTCCAGTTGTTCATGTCTCTCTCTTAAGCAGAGTTGTATCTATCCCCCTAACTAAATAGACTTGTATCTATCCCATGATTGTAGACTTC
The DNA here is from genome assembly GCA_029216955.1 of Iris pallida. Lineage (NCBI taxonomy): Eukaryota > Viridiplantae > Streptophyta > Magnoliopsida > Asparagales > Iridaceae > Iris > Iris pallida. Next base: position 195,831 of record JANAVB010023121.1, read on the forward strand.
TATCTATTTATATCTATGTATCAAACCCAATGAAGATAATCTAATTACAAATTCATTCAATATTGTTCTTTGGCAAATTTGGATTGCACGAAAGATCTTGGTGTTCAACGACGAATCAATAGATCTCAAATCTGCTGCTGAGAAGGTCAAATTCAATGTCTTATAGCTCTGCCCTTGTATTTGTTCTATAGTTCTTCGAAGGGGTTACTCGCTATCCGTTGTATCCTTTGCTTCTTGCTCTTCTTCTTGGAAACCAAGTTTTATTCAAACAAAATTTATCCTTTTACTGAGCAAAAAAAAAAAGAAGAAACATGGTATCAGAGCAACGTCGCGAGTTCAAATCCCACCTCGATGATTTACTTTATTTTAATTTGATTGTATAGTTCTCGAGCACACTCTAGGATTATATACGTACTTGCGAGTTCAACCTAGGTTCTCGTAGTCCTAACATGAACTTAAAAGGGTGTTTGACATACGTTGTGATGTTGAACGGATACTCCCGAGGACCGTATCCTTCTCTAACACATCTTACACGACACATCTTTAGCATTCATGTTGGATATGGTCTGCCTGATGTCCAGCTCCAAAATATGGTTGGAAGTGTTGGTACATAGTCGTGATCGTGCCAAACATATTTGAGATATGAGAAAGTACAAATCATGTATAAATATAAATATTATTATGATGTAAACGCATAAAATATACTTTCTTCTTTTTTGCATAAAATATACTTATAGATATGTTCTAATGTGCATATATAACCGGTACCCAATTTCTAAATTTTCTAAAATAACACCAAATAAGATGTCTTACGAATTCATAACCAAACGCACAGAGAATAACAAAAGACATAGTAGAAGGCTAGAAGCGAGCCTCTCTGAGACATTATCGCAGGCTAAGTAATTATTCCGAAATAATGAAGTTTGAAGAAATTTACTGAGAATTGGTTGGTCATCAGAGGTGACATTTCACACGACCCAGGTACGATCTGCCGATGCTTGAACTCCCCTCTGAAACCCCTCGATATGCTACCACTTCTGCAAAAATACACAATTCGAACGAAATGAAACTTCGGCTTGTCAGAAGAAAAAAAATTCTAATGCCAAACTTCCATACAGCAGATTACACACACCCCATTCCTCCGAGGGGTACACCCTGGGACGCAGAGGGCTTATACTTTTCTCACGTGAACGGGTCAATAGGAGCTTTCTGCAAAGGATCAAGTATAAATTAAGCAGTTTCAGTAACTAAACCCAGGTCACATTACATCAACCAAATTAATGATCCGATTTTCTAAACAGAAAAGATATTTGGCAGGAACTACGTGCACCGCGCGTGTGCTCGCGCCCGGGCGGAGGTGAGCGCGGAGGGGGCCGGGGAGGGCGGAGCGGGGGGATTACTGCGCCTCCTGCTGCTCCGCCTCCTCCCTCCCTCCCCCCTCCTGTACCACCCCCCTCTTCCCTACCGCTCCGCCCTCATCCGCGGGGGGCGAGCACGCAGCCGTCTCCCTCCCCACCTCCGCCTCCTCCCCTCCCCCCCCCCTACTGCTCCGCCCTCCTCCGCGGGCGCGAGCACGTGCACGGTGCACGCGCGTGCCAAATAGCACGTTGTTTTCTAAAGGGGCGTACCCTTCCTTGAGAAGCCTCCTGCCGAACATACGACCATAGCCGAAGACCGAGGCGAAGCTGAGTTCCCAACACATCAACAAAGCTTAATCAGATATATATATCTATTATACAAACTCCACTCTCAATAATGCTCCACTCTCAATAATGCTCATCCACAACCATTATGAGTGCAAACCCCACTCTTTGGATTTTCCATAAAACCCCACTCTCAATAATGCTCATTCCCCATAAAACCCCACTCTCAATAATGCTCATCCACAACCGTTGATTTACCAAGATTAAATTCCAACAACTCTTTATCTTGGCACAGTCAGCCCTAGGATTCAAAAACCTTTGTGTTTTGTATAAGATATATATATACTAGCATATGTGCACGTGCCTTGCACGTATTTTAACATTTCTTAATTAGTTTAGGAATAGTCTTCCTAATTACTAAGTTGTCCTTATTAAAATTAATGAACTATTTTTAATTAGTATAAGTATGTAAGGGTATTTTCGGAATTCAAAAGTTTCACCATCTAAGTTTTCCTATTATATAGTAGAATAGATAGATATATATATATATATATAAAATATATATATATATATATATATATATATATATATATATATATATATATATATATATATAATATATATATATATATATATATATATATATATATATATATATATATATATATATAAAATATATATATATATATATATATATATATAAATATATATATATATATAAATATATATATATATATATATATATATATATATATATATATATATATATATATATATCCACGAACATACTCACAACCTCTAACACACACAAACAAAAATATACATACTTACATAAATACATACATACATCCTTCTCCTCCTCTCTTCACACTCTTTAACATCCACACACAACACATACTCCTCACAACACACACACACACACACTAACACACGTATATATATATATATATATATATATATATATATATTTATATATATATATATATATATATATATTTATATATATATATATATATATATATATATATATATATATATATATATATATATATATATATATACGTGTGTTAGTGTGTGTGTGTGTGTGTTGTGAGGAGTATGTGTTGTGTGTGGATGTAAATATTAGTGTTAGTGTGTATATATATATATATATATACACACTAACACTAATATTTATATATATCCAAAATATCATAAAACATATCTGAATACCAAAATTCTTGCAATTCTACCCACTAGGGCTTAGACACGTACACCACACAAGCAATCTAACTCGTGCACGCGAGCGAAAACAAGAAACAAGACCTGAATGGCCAAATAGCCATTCTGGCGACTCCGGGATGTCCGATTCACGATACCGTGCGATACGGGCACCAAACCATAACGGATTCGATCCAAACTCTACCCAAGAGTTCTAAATAATGATTAGGACCTATTCTAAGTGCTAACTTGCCGATTCTAGAGTCAGTGCAAAAAGTCACCCGTGTGTTGGAACCCGAAAACCCCGAAAAATCCCATTTTTGTGATTTCTCGCGAAACGACTCCATGTATCCAAATATGGACACGTACCTAGTCTCATCTCACCCAAACTAACCTAATTAGGTCTAATTAGGCCAGGAGAAACACCCAAAAATGTCAATTTAGGATTTTCCCCAAATTTGACACTAAACCTAGGCCAAAAGTCCCAAATTGAGTCCAATGGGTTCCAAACCTCTTCTAATGGTTATCCTACACCTCGGGCATCCTCTAATATTCAAATAACACTAATTAGAAGTAATTACAAAGGTTAGAGTGAGGGTTTACCTCTTGGGAGTTGGAATTCCAAAAAAAAGTTCCAAAATCACTTCTTTTTAGGTTAAAGCACAAAATCTATGCTTCCACCACCACCAACCTAGATCAAAACCACAAATGAGAGATAAACAAGGGTTAGCACTAAGATTAGAGAGAGATCTAGAGTATGGAGAAGAATTAGGAGAGATTTGACTTACTTGGAGCTTGAAATCAAAGAGGGGAAAAAGAGGATTTTTGTGAAATGAGAGAAAAGAAGGAGAGAGAGCGTGTTCTTGCAAATGAGAGCATGGCTGGTGTGCTGCTGGCCGACCACATTTTAGAGGGTTAGGGGCATTTGGCAATTTACCAAAATGCCCTCCAAGTCAAAGAAAAGAGTGGTTTTGAGTTGGGGTCAAAATGGTAAATTGGAAACTCCTAATTCCAAGTTCTAATTCTAATTCTAATCCCTAATTCCACTAAAATCAAATAGGATTAGTCAAATATAAATATCTGGGTTTGGTCTTGACAAGTTGTTCGGGTCCAGTTGGGTCCAAAACTGACACAGGTGACTAACACAAGTCGAAATGAGACAAAACTCAAACACGGTCAAATAAAACCCCAAAACATAATATTAATAAATAAATATTCACAAAAATATTAGAATATTAAAAATGACAAATTTGTCCTCAATTTTAAAACTGGAGGTGACAAATCTACCCTCCTAAAAAAATTTGTCCTCGAAATTAGAGGAAACTAGTACAGAAAAGACAAGCAAGAAACAAACAAAACAATACGTCAAGGCTCGAAGAGATAAGGATAACGCTCCTGCATGTCATCCTCCCTCTCCCAGGTAGACTCACCTGGAGAGTGGTGCCTCCATGCAACACGGACCAAGGGTATAACCTGGATCCGGAGAACCTTCTTCCGACGATCCAGAATTTCGACTGGCTGTTCCGGATAGTTGAGAGTAGGCCCCACCTCGATCGCGGAATAATCCAATACATGGCTAGGATCTGCCACGTACCGTCTCAATTGTGACACATGGAACACTTTGTGTACTCCCTCGAGCGTAGACGGCAGGTCTAGTCGATAGGCTACTGCACCGACCCTTCCAAGGATAGTGAAAGGCCCGATGTAGCGTGGGCTAAGTTTTTGGTCCATGCCAAAATGAAGCGTGCCCCGTGTCGGAGAAATCTTCAATAACACCGTATCGCCAACCTAGACACAAAGCAAGACTTAATACCAATCACAAGCAAACAATCACAAGCAAGCACAAACTAAAACTGAAACTAACCTCGAACTCTAACGGTCTCCGGTGGCTATCGGCCCAATGCCGCTGCCTATCCTGAGCCACCCGAAGTCTTTCTCTGATCAGTCTAACCTTCTCCGCTGAATCTACCACCATCTTCGGGCCAAGCAACACCCTCTCGCCAACATCGTCCCATGATAAAGGAGTGCGACATCTCCGTCCGCATAGAGCCTCAAATGGTGACATCTCTATACTGGCCTAGTAGCTGTTGTTGTAAGCAAACTCTACCCAAGAACCCCCAAAGTCTAGCACACACGTGCGAAGCATATCCTCAAGAGACTAGATGGTCCTCTCTGACAGTCCGTCTGTTTGGGGACGATAAGCGGAACTGAATTTGAGCTGGGTGCCCAAACTAGTATGCAAACTCCTCCAGAAATGGAAAGTAAAACGACTATATATCCCGATCTGAGACTATGCTCATCGAAACTCCGTGCAATCTGACTATCTGACGCACGTACAGCTCTGCCAGCTTCTTCGTAGATAAATCCACTTTGAAAAGCAAGAAGTGGGCTGATTTGGTCAATCTATCAACGATAACCAATATCGCGTCTTTCCCTCCAGGAGATCGCAAAAGTCCAAACACAAAGTCCATGGTGATGTGCTCCCACTTCCACTCTGGAATGGGTAGTGGCTGTAGCAATCCACCTGGCCTCTGTCCCTCGGCTTTCACTTGCTGACACACCAAGCAGCGAGATACAAACTGAGCTACCTCTCGCTTCATGCCATACTACCATACGTGCTCTCTCAGGTCTCTGTACATCTTGTTGGCTCCAGGATGCATAGAGTACTGAGAGCGATGCGCTTCCTGAAGAACCTCTTTCCGAAGCTCTCCACTCGGAACGCACAGTCTAGCACCGTGCCTCAGCGACCCATCTTCGACTATAGAGAAATCGTCGAGCAAACCTGCCCGTACCTACTCCCTGATGCCCCTCAGAGCAACATCATTATACTGTACTGATCTGACTATGTCCATCAACTCAGACTGAATCTGTAAGCCCCACATCTGAATCTTCATGCCCGGAACAATCACCTCGATACCCAAACTATCCAGATCGGCCAAAAGATGACAATCTACCGTCAAATATATAGCGACTGGATACCTGCTCAAGTCATCTGCAACTATGTTGGCCTTGCCTGGATGGTACTGTAATAAGATATAGAAGTCCTTCATCAGCTCGAGCCACCGTCTTTGCCGCATGTTCAACTCCTTCTGGGTGAACACGTACTTCAAGCTCTTATGATCCGTAAAGATCTCAACTCGCTCTCCGTACAAGTAATGCTTTCACAACTTCAAGGCAAAGATAACAGCTGCCAACTCCAGATTGTGGGTAGGGTAGTTCTTCTCATGAGGACGTAACTGCCTAGATGCATAGGCAATCACCTTCCCGTGCTGCTGAAGAATGCAACCCAAGCCCTTCCCAGAAGCGTCACTGTAGATCGTGAAACCACCAGTCCCAGAAGGCAACGTCAAGATAGGAGCTGAGGTCAACCTCTTCTTTAGCTCATCGAAGGTAGCCTGACACTCCTCAGTCCAGACGAACTCTACGTCCTTTCTGGTAAGTCTAGTCATCGGCTCTGCAATCTGAGAAAAGTCCTGGACGAACTTCCGGTAATAGCCTGCTAGACCCAGAAAGCTCCGAATCTCGGCGATAGAACTGGGTGTAGACCAAGACTCCACTGCTGAAATCTTCTTTTGGTCCACTGAGATCCCGTGTTCGGTCACAACATGACCCAAGAACTCTAGCTGCTCCAGGAAGAACTCATACTTCAACAACTTCTCGTAGAGTTGATCCTTCCTGAGGGTCTCTAACACAATCCGTAGGTGCTCCTTATGCTCCTCTGGTATCTTCGAGTAGTCCAAGATGTCATCTATGAAGACCACCACGAATCTGTCAAGGTATTGATGGAATACCTTGTTCATCAAGTTCATGAATACTGCTGGGGCATTGGTCAACCCAAATGGCATAACAGTGAACTCGTACTGGCCGTACCGAGTCTGAAAAGCTGTCTTCGGAATGTCCTCCTGCTTCACCTTCAGCTGATGGTACCGGACCTCAAGTCTATCTTCGAAAATACCTTCGTGCCGCCCAACTGATCGAACAAGTCGTCAATCCTCAGCAATGGGTACTTGTTCTTGATAGTGAGGTTATTGAGCGCTCTGTAATCGATACACATGCATACCGTACCATCCTTCTTCAGTACAAACAGAACAGGTGCGCCCCAAGGTGAAGAACTGGATCTGATGAAACCCTTGTCCTGCAGCTCGTCGACCTGCTTCTTCATCTCTGCCAACTCGCTGTTATTGACCCTATGGACGTGCTGTGAGATAGGCTCAGCGCCCGGCACCAAGTCTATAGAGAACTCAATATCTCGATCGGGAGGCATCCCAGGCAACTCCTCGGGGAAACATCCAAGAACTATGCTATCAATAGATGTGGCAAATCATGCCCCGCCAACAAGGCTCCACAGAAACTATCTCCCGGCTCAGCTGCTCCTCTGGCGAACTCAAACTCTGGCTCTCCGGGCGGCCTAAACAAAACACTACCTCCTCTGTAATCTATACTAGCATGGTGCCTGCTCAACCAATCCATACCGAGTACTATATCGTAGCTCGGAAGTGGCCTAGCAAGCTTTAAGCGTTTACGTAAGTGAAATCAACTAGTTAACTTTGATTGACATTCATGCGTGCATTTCAAAAAGAACACAAGTATATATTTTGTTCGATCATGTAGGTAAATTTGTCATTGATATAGATTTTTTGTGATATACATATGTGTTAGCGGTTGCTCTAGCAGTAGTTTTTGTCACTGCTGGGATTGTCATTGTCAAATTAGTGAACGGAAGCATTGCAATGTTGATACTGTTCCCTGAGGTTACTGATTTGACACCAATGTGGAATATATTTACAGCAGTCCCTATTCTTGTTACTACATATACTGCCATCTCAACAGTACTTCAATAGTAAAATACTTCGCTTGAGGTTCTCTTTGTTCCTCTCAATATGAATTGCTGCATTTATTTATGCTCATATAGTGGCCAACTAACATATTGAACTATAGAGAGAGTTTTTCCATCATTTGAATGAAACTACTGTACAGGTTATAACTCAAATCTGGTTGCTGCTCCTATGAGGCCTTGGCTTGGCGGGTTTACTAGATGCATGGGTTAGTTTTCTGAATTATAGTGGTTCGATGCTTGATCTAAGTGGAATTGTGATATAAGTTTCAATGTGACAACATTTCCAATTATTTCACAGTTTTTGTCTTCATATATTTGTTACTCTACTTACACAATTGTTACTAGATATCATATGTCTACTTGTCAAAGCCTCTCTTTTTTGTGTATATATTCCATATATATTATGAACATTGAATATAATTTTAACATGTGAAATATCTATTTTTATTTGGAAAGTTGGAATAGATTTGCAGAGTTACTCTTTGTTCTGTTTTGATCTCTTTTTTCTCCACTAATTTTTTTAACCTTTCAACTTTGTAGGCCCAATGGCCATCCCAACAATGGAAGAGTTTGATCACAAAGCGATGGAAAATTAGCTATGGGGAAGAAAGAGAACGAGGAAAAGATCTTATATTATTTTTACATCACTAGGATATTTTGTTAGAATCGTAGTATAGTAAAATTGTATTAAACATAATACAATATTATTATGTAAGACATTTTGACTTCATTAGTGATATGCAGATTTATCTTTATCTATTTTGTGGGTACTTATGCTATTGACATTTGTTTACTTCCTTCTATATTATAATCAGTTTTAGTTTTATAAATGTTAAAAATTATTTATCTATATATAAATTCATATTATAGGTAATGGTATTTTAAAGAATATGGGCAATTGACAGGAATTCATATTCTACTATTCCAATATTGGAACACATTTTATCCGTTCCAGTATGAATGCACAAATTAATTTGGACTATTCCTTATTAGAAACACTTTATTGGTGTTCCAACACTGCCACACATATAATATGTTCCAAAAATTATCCTTTGGAACCCTTTATTAGGAATGCTTTGTAGGTGTTCCAACACAGACACGCATATAAAGCGTTCCAATAACCGTCCTTTGGAACACTTCTATTCCGTTCCAAGAATTTGGCAGCCCAAAAATAAGCACGAAATAAAGGTGTTTCAAAAAATATTTGGAACATAATTTCTCCGTTCCAAAAGGATCATTTTGGTGTAGTACACCTAGTCTTGTAAAGCATGGATTCCTATCTTCTTCAAATAAAAATTTAGACAATAATAGTTCTACATAGTCTTGGGTCCAGCCTTAAGTACAAAGCTTACCAAGCCATTCTATTCATAACAAAACTTCCTAAAATCAACCACAAGGGGCTCCTATTTTCTTAAGGAACTATAACCAATACCAAGTTTAATAGCCTAATCTCTCAAGTCGTATCTCTAGTATTCAGGATAAATTATATCTTATTCTTCTAACAAATCTCTATGAATATGTAAAACCTCTATCATATCTGGTTGGGCAAGTGTAGGAATGCCTATCAATCGACTAAATATGATTTTCTACCAAATAAAACTTCTATAAAATAGAATTCTACACTGTTCTAATTGGTTTTTCTAGTAGAGTGGTTCCATCATACTCATACATACCTTAGATAATCACCATTCTATTTTTTTTTTACTAATATAGCTTCTATCATATGATAAAACATAATCAAAGCTACCTCAACTAGTTCGAGTACTGGTGGAACACCTTGTTCATCAAATAAATAAATACCGTAGATGCATTTGTCAACCAAATGGCATCAATGATCTTGTATTGGCCATTGCGAACTCCGAATGTTGTCCGTGGAATATCCTCTTTTCGCATCGTCACTTGATGGTATTCTGTCACGACCAAATCCCAAGATACTGGGTCCAGGCGGATCATGCCCAGCCTGCACCGTTGTGAGACGCAACAGTAAGCTGTATCAATCAGTAGTAACTCCAGCACAATATTCTAAACTACAAAAATGGAAAACTTTTATTTAAAACATTTGAAATAAAAACTAATGTCTATCAGGAACAACACACGGGCAGATAAAAAGTATTAAGTTATTACAACTTGTTCTTATTACAACTTTGAAAGAAACTAATCAGCAAAGTGCAGCTAGAACTCCTGGGCTCCCTGTCCGGGTTCAACTATCTCCTCAGAACACAGGTCGGGTTCGTAGTAAGAACTAAAAGCTAGCTCCTCGTCATCGTAGTCCCCTAAAATGTTGGTCTCCAGTCAAGAAAGGAGCAAGAACATATATATCCATTCCAGCATTTTAGTTAAATAATTAGAGATGCAAGAAACAGTTTTAGAACATAATTTATCTTTCTAAATAATAATAAAGAATCAATGAAGCAGTAAAATCTCTGGAAATAATAATAATGCAATCTACAACTAGCAATAGTGTTTTTTGAGTGTGTAACATCTTGTTCTTATTACAACTTTAAAATAAACTAATCAGCAAAGTGCAGCTAGAACTCCTGGGCTCCCTGGCTGGGTTCAACTATCTCATCAGAACCCAGGTCGGGTCCGTAGTAAGAACTAAAAGCGAGCTCCTTGTCATCGCATTCACCTAAAATGTTGGTCTCCAGTCTGGAGAGGAGCAAGAACATATATATCCATTCCAGCATTTTTGTTAAATAATTAGAGATGCAAGAAACAATTTTAGAACATAATTTATCTTTCTAAATATTAATAAAGAATTAGTAAAGCAGTAAAATCTTTAAAAATAATAATAATGCAATCTACAACTAGCAATAGTATTTTTTGAGTGTGTAACATCCTGTGGCCGGCTAGGGATAGAGGCAATATGTGTTCTAGTGAACACGATCCGACTTCAGCACGAGTGAGGTGGAGCTTCCTCTATCCACAATGAGGCAATAAGAGGCTTTAACCACAGGTGTTAACACTACTCCTCAATCCCAAGTCAATGAGTCAATAAGTCAATCAAGCAATCAATTGGATCCGAGAGGGATCCCATGAGTTAAGTGTCGATACCATGTTTCTAATGATGCAATGTATTTAATTATCAACTAAAATACAAGTTTGAATAATATGCAACTTGCCTTGGTTCCTGGTGCTGTAGGTGACGACGGGAAAATATTCAAGCTAAAGCCCGAAACTGAACCCTACATTAGTAAAACATGACCTAGTTACCAGTCTAAGGTTCGCTATAATTTTAATTAATCATCTTATTAATAATACGATAATCTACTAGACTCTAAATGTGAATATAGGGAAAAATACATTTTTAGTAATAAAATAAAACTTGTTATTTCTTTAAATAGAATTATCATTAATTTAGTTAATAATAAGTTCGTGCCAAAATTAGTAGTTACTTGTGAATATGAAAATAATTAATGCAAAAATACTCTTTTAATCTTTTTTACGTAATATACGTAATTAGCAACTACTGAACAAAACAAGATTTTAAATAAAAACTATTTATTTAAATAACGTGAGAATTACTATTTTTTAATCCAAAACACGTAATAGACGGTTTTTCACTTTTAATGAATAAAGCTAATATTTTATTTCTTCTTACTTATATACAAAATACCCTTTTTGTAATAAAAAAAATACTTTTGAAACTAGTTAACGTTTTATTTACGTAAAATAGCCGTAAAATATTTAGTAATTATGTTTTAAACCTAAAGTGCCATGATTAATGCGATAATCTTTGATTTTAACAATCACTTTGTTTGTTTTAGCATATTAAATAAAAATAGTAAATAACTATTATTTTAAGATTACACTCTAATAAATTATATATAAAAAGTCCAACAATTTTACAATGCCCCGATAACTACTAGCAATAATCTAATCTAACCGTTATTTACTAACTAATTAATTACTCTTATTAACAAATCACAAAATTAAATTAGGAAACTATTCCGAAATTGACAGAGATTTATTCTGTCAATTTTGGTCGGACAGAAATTGAGGTTTCTCTACCGAAAATAAACACAAAAATCAGGAGAATCTACCGGAAACTTGATGCAGGAGAACCGAAGGTGGCTTCGACCTCGGAGTAGCACAAAAGCGACGGAACGGTGAGAGCACACATGCAGGACACACGAACGGGAACGGCACGGCGTACGGGCACACGCGGGGGACGTGCTGGTGCGGCGGGAGGCCGCGCGGGGTTACAAGGGGGCATTGGACGCACGGGGGCCGTACGGGAGCGTGCTGGTCACACGGGAAAGGCCACACGGGAGGCACGCTGGTCGTGAGGGAGGTGCACTGGACGTACGGGAGGCACATCGGACAAGGCCGTACGGGCGATCGACGGCTGGGCGCGGTCAGGTGGCGATCGGGGAGACGCATCAGAACTGCCTCATGAGAGGTGTTGAATCGTGTGGGGCGTTGCGGAGAGCACCGTGGTGTGATCGGATTTGGGAGAGGTAGAGCGTGGTGGATGTTGGGGTGGAGTTTGTGAAGGTAGGAAGTGTTTCTGTAAGGTTTCTATGAGAAGGAAGTTTCTGTGGGAAGATGTCCGTGAAAGAGAAATTGCTACGTAGGGGGTCTCGACGGAGGGAGCAGATCTGATGAGAGACTGGGAAGTGGGTTTGAACGGGTAATGATTAAAGTTTAACAGGTTAAAGGGTTTCAGTCAATGGGTTTAAGTTATGGTCTAGGAACCGTAGGCTTCACTAATAGGCCCAACCTAGCTAACATAATTAATTAAACTAAAAGCCATAATCAATAATTCATTAAATCTTATAAAACTAAAAAAAAAATTCCCATATTTTGACATAATATATTTATAATAATAATAGTAATAATAATAATAATAATAATAATTAAAAAAACTTAACTATTCTATACATACTAGCAGATAATTAAATATTGTAAAACCCATTCATTTATTAAATTCTAAATTGTGGGTTTTACAACGTTCCCCTAGAAAATTTTGTCCTCAAAATTTCTACCGGTAATGAAAAAAGGTTCAAAACATACCTAGAACAGATGGGGATACTTCTCCCTCATCTCCGCATCTTGCTCCCAAGTTGACTCGTCTGGGGAGTTGTAACGCCACTCCACTCTGACTAGCTAGTGGAATCACTGTGTTGCGCAGCTTCTTCTCCCTGCGATCCAAGATCCTTATTAGCTGCTCCGGTACTGTGAGACATGGCCCAATTTTCAGCTCTGAGTGATCCAAAATATGGCTCGAGTCTGGTACATAGCGCCTCAACTGTGATACGTGTAAGACATTATGCACGCCCTTGAGATTAGGTGGAAGAGCCACTCTTTATGCTACCTCTCCAACTCTGCTTAGCACTTCAAATGGACCAATGTACCTGGGACTAAGCTTCCCAGCTCTGCCAAATCTGATAGTACCTCTGGTAGGGGAAATCCTGACAAAGACTTTGTCTCCAGCCTCAAACTCCAGTGTCCGGCGCTTACTGTCTGTCCAATGCCTTTAGCGGTCCTGAGCAATCCTCAATGTTTCTCTGATCATCTTCATTTTCTCCGCAGCATCCGTAACCATCTCCGGTCCCAGCATAACTCGATCTCCTACATCGTCCTATGCTAGTGGCGTACGGCAACAACGTCCATACAATGCCTCAAATGGTATCATACGGATGCTGGCCTGGTAGCTATTGTTATAAGAGAACTCGACTAGGTGTAAATGATCTTCCCAAGATCCTCTAAACTACAAAACATATGATCTCAGCATGTCCTCGAGCATCTGAATAGTCCTCTCTGACTGCCCATCGGTCTGTGGATGGTATCCGGTGCTGAACTTTAGATGAGTACCCAAGATTTCCTGCAAACTCTTCCAGTTGTATGAGGTGAACCGGCTATCTCTGTCTGATATCATACTGACTGTGACTCCGTGAAGCCTATAGATATTCTGCATGTAAAGAGCTGCTAACCTCTTGGTGGATAAACCAACCTTGAAGGGAATAAAGTGGGCAGACTTGGTCAGTCTGTCTACAATTACCTAAATTATATCCTTCCCTTCTTGGGATCTAGACGATCCTATTATGAAGTCCATGGTGATATGCTCTCATTTCCACTCCGGGATGGGAAGCGGCCGTAGCAATCCTGCTGGCCTCTGACTGTCTGCCTGCACCTGTTGGCAGATCAAGCACTTGGAGACGAATTCGGTTATATCCTTTTTTATTCCAAGCCACCATACTTGTATCCTCATGTCCTTGTACATTTTGTTTGCTCTTAGATGAATGGAATGCTTCGACTGATGTGCCTCTTGTATCAGTTCGTTCCTCAATTCACCAGTCGACACGTAAAGCCTCGTGTCATATCTTAATGCTCCATCCTCAGCTATTGAGAAACCCTCAAGTGTTCCGGCTAACACTCGGTCTATCAGCTTGCACAATATCTCATCCTAGAATTCAGTCTCCTTGACTTTGTTGATTCGGCTGGACTACACTTATAATTGCATCATGGGCGAGTCAACACCTGGTACTGTAGCTTCTCTTCCAAGCTTTATCATCACTGCTTCTGGTAACACAATCTCCAGTCCAAGGTTTTATATGTCTTATAGCAGATGTCAGTCCTTTGTTAGAAACATAGCCATCGGGTACCGACTAAGCGCATCAGCAACTACGTTAGCCTTATCCGATTGGTACTACAAATTGACATCAAAATCCTTCATGAGCTCCAGCCATCGCCTCTGGCGTATGTTGAGCTCCTTCTGTTTAAATATATACTTGAGACTTTTGTGGTCCGTGTATATCTCTACCCTTTCATCGTATAGGTAGTGCTTCCAGAGCTTCAAAGCGAAGATGGCCGATGCTAGCTCCAGGTCATGCGTCAAGTAGTTCTTCTCATGGTTTCGTAACTGCCGAAAAGCATAAGTAATTACCTTTCCATGCTTCTGTAGCACACATCCCAATCCCTTGTCGGAAGCATCGCTATAGATAGAGAATCCACCTGATCCAGAGGGTAGCGTCAATATTGGTGCTGACGTCGAACTTCTTTTCAACTCTTCAAATGATGCCTGGCACGCCTCGGTCCAGACGAATTCTTCATTCTTCCTGGTTAACTTTGTCATTGGCTCAGCGATCCTTGCAAAGTCCTTCACGAACTTCCTGTAATACCCAGCTACGCCCAAGAAGCTTCTAATCTCTGCAACTGAACTGGGTGTCATCCATGACTCTACGGTAACCATCTTCTTGGGAACCACTGATATGCCTTCTCCTGTGACAACGTGGCCGAGAAAGTCCACCTTGTCTAAGAAGAACTCGTACTTGGACAGCTTACCATATAGTTTCTCCTTCCTTAATATCTCTAAGACTATCCGTAAGTGCTGCTTATGTTCCTCTTTGGTCTTCGAGTAGATCAAAATGTCGTCGATAAATACAACGATAAACTGGTCCAGGTACTCATGGAAGACCTTGTTCATGAGGTTCATGAACACTGTTGGGGCATTTGTAAGACCAAAGGGCATGACCAAGAACTCATATTGTCCATACTTGGTGTTGAATGCCATCTTTGGAATATTTTCTTTCCGTACTTTGACTTGGTGATATCAGGACCTGAGATCAATCTTCGAGAAAACTTTCATTCTGTTCAACTGGTCGAAGAGATCGTTAATCCTAGGTAGAGGATACTAATTCTTGATGGTGATGTTGTTCAATGCCCGGTAGTCTATGCACATCCGTACGGTTTCGTCCTTCTTGGACACAAATAAGACTGGTGCCCCTCAGGGTGAAACTCCACTCCTGATGAATCCCTGGGCCTTGAGCTCGTCGATCTGGTCCTTCATCTCCTTGGCCTCCTTGGGGTTGATTCGGTAGCATCGTTGTGAGATAGGTGAAGAGCTAGGGACTAGGTTCATAGTGAACTCCATGTCTCGATCAGGGGGTAATCCTGGAAGATTGTCGGGGAAGACATCTAAAAATTTTGTTGTGAGGGGATGAGGGGGTCCGATTTCTTTTGTGATAGAGGTGTAGGCGACACACCCCATGTCTTCTATTACTTGAACCACCTCGAACTTGGGTCCTCCAGATGGACTAAAGATGACACAACACCGCTGACAATCTATCATGGCACGTTGCTTACTTAGCCAGTCCATCCCCAAGACTACATCGTAGTTAGGGAGAGGCATTACTATAAGGGGTGCTAAGAAAGTATGACCTAAGATGGTGATAGGACAGGAGCAAGTCTCCGTGATTAGGATAGGTCCACCTTCGGTCATTACTCAACAAATCATCTTACTATATCCTACATCTATGTGATATATGGCAACGATGTTCGATGATATGAAGCTATGTGAAGCCCCAAAATCAAATAAAGTTAATGCCGAGTGCGAACGTAATAGAATAGCACCTGCGGAGATATCTCCTTCAGTCTCTGGCTCTGTCTCTAGCGCCTCAACAGCCAAAGTAAAAGCTTATCCGGCTCTATGCTGGTTGTAGTGCTACTCCTGGGTGGGTAGTGGACCTCTCTGCTGTCCAGCTCCAGTCCTATTGAATGTCATTGGATAGTCCTTCACTTGGTGGGTCGCAGATCCACAAGTAAGGCAATGTCCTGACTTCTTTCTGTAGATATCTGCAGTATGACTGGGCCTCTTGCAATAGGCGCAGTTGGTCATCTTCTGTTGATGGTACTGGGGTGCTTTGTTGGGTGCTGCTGGGATTGCTGGGGGTAAGAGGGCTATTGTTGTTGTTGTTGTGCTCTTATTGTTGCCCTGGTAGTTGTTGTTGGATCCTGGATGCTCCCTCTTTGGTCGGGCAGGCGATCTGGCATCAACATCTTGAGCCACCTTCAGCATCTTATCATAAGTCTTCGCACCATTAGTGGCAACCAGAGTACGGATCTCCTCTCATAATCCGTGTCAAAATTTCTTGGCATGCTCCACTGGGTCGTCTACCAGGTGGGGTGTAAATCTGCAGAGCCGGTTGAACTCAGCTGCATACTCCTCGATAGTGCGATCTTCCTGCTTCAGATCAGGAAATTGCCTTTCCATAGCTTCTAGGGCGGCTTCCGGAAAGAACTTCCGTTTGAACTACTTCTTGAAGGAACGTCAGGAGGTTCCTCCAGTCTGGAATTGTGGCTCATTTCGGTACTAGATGCTAGCCAAATCCCTCAGCTGAAGAGTGATGGCCTCGACCATGAGGTCGGCAGGGAGTCGAGCGACACTGAAAAGTCACTCTATATCATCCAGCCATTTGTCCGCGTAGATGATGCCCTTTGTTTCTTTGAAAGGGCACAGATCCAATTTCTTGAAGTTCTCAATATTCTCGACCTTTGCCTGAACAACTGTCTTCTTGTCAGGCTTGAATTTCTCCAATACAACTTAAAACTTTTAACCAAAATCTTATTTACCTGAGTAGGCCTCTGAGCGGACTGTGATGAGTCTAGTGCTGCCACAACCATATTATGGGCATTCTTTATGCCCTTTCTCATAATCGTGGTCTGCTCGTGACTGGCTTCAGCTTGGGCCCTCTGGGCCTCAAGAACTCCTCGTAGCAGGCCTACGAGTTTGGTGGGGTCCACTGGCATAGTTGGAGCAGCGGAAGAATTCACATCAGCAGGTGGCGGTATGGTCCTCGGAGGAATCGGGCGTGACGCAAGCACTGTGGAAATATAAGCAGTACAGGGAGCCCGTGCAGCATGAGGACGATCCGTAAGCTACAACGGAGAAGGGTCGGATTGGACCTGGGTAGGGGTGATGCTTAGAGGATGAAACCTCTTCGATGGCAGGCCCAGAGCGGGTTGTCTTTCTTTCATCATCCTCTGGAAGGTTTAGGTAACAAACATAAGCAAAGTAACCTACGAAACTATAAGCAAGAAAAAATAGATATATAAATAGATATAATTTGATCCTATGTTGTGACGGGTTGAAATAGTCTAAGTGTTCTAATTATTTCTATAGTCGGTTTTCCTAGAGTCATACATAGACCTAAGTCAATGTGCAGGACTGCATGTTTGTCTAGACTAAGTTGACTAGACCAATATTGTATAACTGGAGACCTACATGGGCCACCACTGAAAATATATCACGACCCGATCCCAAGATACTGGGTCCAGCCGGATCATGCCCAGCCTGCACCGTTGTGAGACGGCGACAGTAAGCTGTATCAATCAGTAGTAACTACAACAAAACATTTTAAACTGCAAAAATGGAAAACTTTTAATTAAAATATTTGAAATAAAAACTAATGTCTATCTGGAACAACACACCGGCAGAGAAAAAGTATTAAGTTATTACAACTTATTCTTATTACAACTTTAGAAGAAACTAATCAGCAAAGTGCGGCTAGAACTCCTGGGCTCCCTATCCGGGTTCAATTATCTCCTTAGAACCCAGGTCGGGTCAGTAGTAAGAACTAAAAACGAGCTCCTCATCATCGCAGTCACCTAAAATGTTGGTCTTCAATCAGGAGGGGAGCAAGAACATATATATCCATTCCAGTATTTTAGTTAAATAATTAGCGATGCAAGAAACAGTTTTAGAACATAATTTATCTTTCTAAATAATAATAAAGAATCAGTGAAGTAGTAAAATCTCTAGAAATAATAATAATGCAATCTACAACTAGCAATAGCGTTTTTTGAGTGTGTAACATCTCGTGGCCGGCTGGGGATGGAGGCAATATGTGTTCTAGTGAACACGGTCCGGCTTCAGCCCGAGTGAGGTAGGGCTTCCGCTATCCACAATGAGGCAATAAGGGCCTTTGACCAAAGTTGTTAACACTACTCCCCAATCCCAAGTCAATGAGTCAATCAAGCAATCAATTGGATCCGAGAGGGATCCCGTGAATCAAGTATCGATACCATGTTTCTAATGATGCAATATATTTAATTATCAACTAAAATACAAGTTTGAATAATATGCAATTTGCCTTGGTTCCTGGTGCTATAGGTGACGACGAGAAAATATTCAAGCTAAAGTCCGGAACTGAACCCTACATTAGTAAAACATGACTTAGTTACCAGTCTAAGGTTTGCTATAATTTTAATTGATCAACTTATTAATAATACGATAATCTACTAGACTCTAAATGAGAATATAGGAAAAAAATATGTTTTTAGTGATAAAATAAAAATTGTTATTTCTTTAAATGGAATTATCATTAATTTATTTAATAATAAGTTCGTGCCAAAATTAATAGTTATTCGTGAATAAGAAAATAATTGATGCAAAAATACTCTTTTATTCTTTTTAACGTAATATATGTAATTAGCAACTACTGAACAAAACAAGATTTTAAATAAAAACTAATTATTTAAATAACGTGAGAATTACTATTTTTTATCCAAAACTCGTAATAGACGCTTTTTCACTTTTAATGAATAAAGCTAATATTTTATTTCTTCTTACTTATATGCAAAATACCCTTTTTGTAATAAAAAATACTTTTGAAACTAGTTAATGTTTTATTTACGTAAAATAGCCATAAAATATTTAGTAATTATCTTTTAAACCTAAAGTGCCATGATTAATGCGATAACCTTTTATTTTAACAATCACTTTTTCGTTTTAGCATATTTACTAAAAACAGTAAATAACTATTATTCTAAGATTACACTCTAATAAATTATATATAAAAATTCCAACAATTTTACAATGGCCCGATAATTACTAGCAATAATCTAATCTAACCGTTATTCACTAACTAATTAACTATTCTTATTAACAAATCACATAATTAAATTAGGAAACTAACTATCCCGAAATTAACAGAGCTTTATTCTGTCAATTCTGGTCGGACATAAATTGAGGTTTCTCTACCGAAAATAAACACAGAAGTCAGGAAAATCAACCAAAAACTTGATGCAGGAGAACCGAAGGGTGGCTTCGGCCTCGGAGTCGCATAAAAGCGACGGAACGGCGAGAGAACGCGTGCAAGGCACGCGAACGGGATCGGCACGGGCGCACGTGGGGGACGTACGGGTGCACAAGGAAGGCCGTGCGGGGCTGCACGGGGGCATTGGCCGCACGGGAGTGCGCTGGTCACGCGGGGGAAGGCCGCACGGGAGGTGCACTGGACGTGCGGGAGGCGCGCGAGAGAAGGCCGCGGGGGCGGTCGACGGCAAGGCACGGTCAGGCGGCGGTCGGGCACGGTCGAGCGCGATCGGTTGGCCG
Source organism: Iris pallida (assembly GCA_029216955.1). Classification (NCBI taxonomy): domain Eukaryota; kingdom Viridiplantae; phylum Streptophyta; class Magnoliopsida; order Asparagales; family Iridaceae; genus Iris; species Iris pallida. The sequence continues at coordinate 215,629 of JANAVB010023121.1, forward strand.
GGGGTCACGTGAGAGACGCATCGGCACCGCCTTGTGAGAGGTGTTGAATCGTGTGGGGCATTGCGGGGAGCGTCGTGGTGGGATCGGATTTGGGAGAGGTGGAGCGTGGAGGAAGTTGGGGTGGAGTTTGTGAAAGTTGGAAGAATTTATATGAGGTTTCTGTAAGAAGGAAGGTTATGTGGGAAGATGTATGTGAAAGAGAGATTGCTACGGGAGGGGGTCTCGACGGAGGGAGCGAATCTGATGAGAGACTGGGGAGTGGGTTTGAACGGGTAATGATTTAAGTTTAATGGGTTAAAGGGTTTCAGTCAATGGTTTTAAGTTATGGGCTGGGAACCGTAGGCTTCACTAATGGGCCCAACCTAGCTAACACAATTAATTAAACTAAAAATCATAATCAATAATTCATTAAATCTTATAAAACTAAAATTTGTTTTCCCATATTATATATATATATATATATAATAAAACCATAACTATTCTATACTTACTAGCAGATAATTAAATATTGTTAAACACATTCATTTATTAAATTCTAAATTGTGGATTTTACAACGTTCCCTCCTTAGAAAATTTTATCCTCGAAATTTCTACCGGTAATGAAAAGAGGTTCAGAACATACCTAGAACAGATGGGGATACTTCTCCCTCATCTCAGCCTCTCGCTCCCAGGTTGACTCGTCTGGGGAGTTGTGATGCCACTCGACTCTGACTAGTGGAATCACTGTGTTGTGCAGCTTCTTCTCTCTGCGATCCAAGATCCTTACCGGCTGCTTCGGTACTGTGAGACATGGCCCAATTTCCAGCTCTGAGTGATCCAAAATATGGCTCGAGTCTGGCACGTAGCGCCTCAGCTACGATACGTGGAAGACGTTGTGCATGCCCTTAAGATTAGGTGGAAGAGCCACTCTTTATGCTACCTCTCCAACTCTGCTTAGCACTTCAAATGGACCAATATACCTGGGACTAAGCTTCCCAGCTCTGCCAAATCTGATAGTGCCTCTGGTAGGGGAAATCCTAACAAAGACTTTGTCTTCTACCTCAAACATCAGTGTCCGGCGTTTACTGTTTGCCCAATGCTTTTGGCGGTCCTGAGCAATCCTCAACGTTTCTCTGATCATCTTCATTTTCTTCGCAGCATCCGTAACCATCTCTGGTCTCCGCATAACTCGATTTCCTACGTCGTCCTATGCTAGTGGAGTATGGCAATGATGTCCATACAATGCCTCAAATGGTGTTATGCGGATGCTGGCCTGGTAGCTATTGTTATAAGAGAACTCGACCAGGTGTAAATGATCTTCCCAAGATCCTCCAAACTGCAAAACACATGATCTCAGCATGTCTTCGAGCGTCTGAATAGTCCTTTCTGACTGTCTGTCAGTCTGTGGATGGTATGCGGTACTGAACTTTAGTTGAGTACCTAAGCTTTCCTGCAAACTCTTCCAGTAGTATGAGGTGAACCGGCTATCTCTGTCTAATACGATACTGACTGTGACTCCGTGAAGCCTGTAGATATTCTGTATGTAAAGAGTAGAGCTGTCAAGACGGGCCGGCGGGGCGGGCCGGCCCGTAACCCACCATTTGGTGGGGTGGGGTGGGCCGACCCACTATTTTGGCGGGCTGGAAAAATTCCAACCCAGCCCAACCCACCGGCGGGCCGCGGGTTAGGCGGGCCGGCCCGCTTAATTTTTTTAAATTTTTTAATTATTGTTTAGTTCTTAAAAGGAAAAAAAATCATATATATAATATTTTCTACTCACTCTCATATGCATCAAATTACAAGTAAAATACAAGAAACATTATAATAGTAGATATTTCTTTAAAACACCTTCATTCATGTAAATAAATGACCAAATTTAATATTTTATACGTCATTACTTGCATTAAATGAGAATTTTTATCATTTACAATACATATCTCATATATGTGCTAAATAAAAAAATAAAAAAATTTATAAAAAAATAGATGGCGGGCCAACCCACTTGGCCCGCAGGCTAGCCCACCGCGGGGCGGGCTACTAGCGGGCAAGCCCACCTAGGCCCTCCTGTTTGGTGGGCTCCTAAATGCTCGGCCCAATCCACCTTTTTTGCGGGCGGGGCGGGCCGGTCCAACGGGCTTAGCCCATTTTGACAGCTCTAGTAAAGAGCTGCTGACCTCTCGGTGGATAAACCAACCTTGAAGGGAATAAAGTGGGCAGACTTGGTCAGTCTGTCTACAATTACCTAAATTGCATCCTTCCTTTCTTGGGATCTAGACAATCATGTTACGAAGTCCATGGAGATATGCTCTCATTTCTACTCCGGGGTGGAAAGCGGCCGTAGCAATCCTACTGGCCTCTGACGGTCTGCCTTCATCTGTTGGCAGATCAAGCACTTGGAGACAAATTCGGTTATGTCCCTTTTCATTCCAAGCCACCATACGTGTACCTTCATGTCCTTATACATTTTGTTTGCTCCTAGATGTATGGGAGGTTGCGACTTATGTGCCTCATACATCAGTTCATTTCTCAAATCACCAGTCGACACGCAAAGCCTCGTGCCATGTCTTAAAGCTCCATCTTCAGCTATTGAGAAACCCTCAAGTGTTCCGGCTAATACTCGGTCTCTCAGCTTGTACAGTGTCTCATCCTGGAATTGAGTCTCCTTGACTTTGTTGATTAGGCTGGACTGCACTTATAATTACATCATAGGCGAGTCAACACCTGGTACTGTATCTTCTCTTCTAAGCTTCATTATTACTGCTTCTGGTAACACAGTCTCCAGCCCAAGCTTCTCTATATCTTCTAGCAGATGTCGGTCCTTTGTTAGAAACAAAGCCATCGGGTACCGACTAAGCGCATCAGCAACTACGTTAGCCTTATCCGGATGGTACTGCAAATTGACATCAAAATCCTTTATGAGCTCCTGCCATCGCCTCTGGCGCATGTTGAGCTCCTTTTGTGTAAAGATATACTTGAGACTTTTGTGGTCCATGTATATCTCTACCCTTTTATCATATAGGTAGTGCTTCCAGAGCTTCAAAGCGAAGATAACCGCTACTAGCTTCAGGTCTTGCATCAGGTAGTTCTTCTCATGGTTTCGTAACTGCCGAGAAGCATAAGTAATTACCTTTCCATGCTTCTGTAGCACACATCCCAATCCCTTGTCGGAAGCGTCGTTATAGATAGAGAATCCACCTGATCCTGAGGGTAGCGTCAATATTGGTGATGACGTCAACCTTCTCTTCAACTCTTCAAATGATGCCTGGCATGCCTCAGTCCAGACGAATTTATCATTCTTCCTGGTTAGCTTTGTCATACGCTCAGCGATCCTTGCGAAGTCCTTCACGAACTTCCTGTAATACCCAGCTAAGCCCAAGAAGCTTCTGATCTCTACAACTGAACTGGGTACCGTCCATGACTCTACGGCTGATATCTTCTTGGGATCCACTGATATGCCTTCTCCTGTGACAACGTGGCCGATAAAGTTCACCTTGTCTAAGAAGAACTCGAACTTGGACAGCTTACCATATAGTTTCTCATTCCTTAATGTCTCTAAGACTATTCGTAAGTGCTGCTCACGTTCCTCTTTGGTCTTTGAGGAAATCAAAATGTGGTCGATAAAGAAAACGACAAACTGGTCCAGGTACTCAAGGAAGACCTTGTTCTTGAGGTTCATGAACACTGCTGGGGCATTTGTAAGACCAAAGGGCATGACCAAGAACTCATATTGTCCATACTTGGTGTTGAATGCCATTTTTGGAATGTCTTCTTTCCGTACTTTAACTTGGTGATATCAGGACCTGAGATCAATCTTCGTGGAAACTGTCGCTCCGCTCAACTGTTTGAAGAGATCGTTAATCCTGGGTCGAGGATACTTATTCTTGATGGTGATGTTGTTCAATTCCCGGTAGTCTATGCACATCCGTACGGTTTCGTCCTTCTTAGGCACAAATAAGACTGGTGCCCCTCAGGGTGAAACTGTAGAACCCTAGAGGGGTGAATAGGGTGATAAAAATAATTACTGACAATTAAAAGCTATTTTAATGAAAGTAAATGAGGAGAATATCAAACACTCGATGTATCCTGGTATCCTCCCAAGGGGCACTCCAGTCCCGGAACTCTCTTCGGCTTTAATCCACTATTTGAGTAAATAGTTACACACGAGCTTGGATTCGAAGAAATCGCCAACTTCAACACGAGTTTGGATCCGAAGAACTCGCCAACTTACACACGAGTTTTCTTACGAAGGCTCGCCAACTTCAAAACCGAGAAGAAAAATGAAAGGGGCTTATGATCTTCTTTCACAATAGAAGACCTACAACACTTGAATACACTAGCACTTTTTTATTTGATGACAAATGAGGGCTTGAGAGTAATGGTGAAGTTTTCTTGGTGGTTGGTAATTTAAAGCTTTCAAAGGATAAGTTTTTATGAAGAGAGAGGAATCCTTTTTATACAAATCCAAAGTCATAAAGTGCATTCAGCCGTCAACCGGATTATACGTCGAATTTCAGTAAAAATCTGTCGGATTATCCATTCAACTACAACGGCTAGAAATCGAGCCGTTGGATGCATGTTAGATGCCATTGGATTTGAAATTGAAAGATGTCAGCATGACAAGCGGATTATCCGTCGAATTTAAGCGAAAATTTGGCAGATTATCCGAACTGAGTGCTCACAAAGCTGCTGGATTTGATCGGATTATCCGTCGAATTTCAGCAAAAATTTGGCGGATTATCCGAACTTCGTGCTCACTATCTTGCTGGAAATGATCGGATTATCCGTCGGATTTTCGTGGACATCCGTCGGATGATCCGAACTATTGCTCACAGACTTGTTGTTTGCAATCGGATGATCCGGCGGATTGTACCGAAAATCCGTCGAATTTTCCGTCTCTTTATAAAAACAAATTTCACCATAACAAAAAAATTTATCTTTTAACGAAGTGCGTACACAGTCTCCTAGACACTTACAGACTCTTAAGAAGACACGGTACAGATCTGAGTATATGGCTTTTCGCGTCGTCTTCTGAATGTCTTTAAAAAATGTCTTTAACAGAGTAAGAGAGGACTTTTCTCCATAGTCTTGATAGGCATCATGGAATATGTATGGAGATAAACTTTCTTCTAATCTTGTCTTTTTAATAGTACATGTGGAAGATATAGACTAAAGACATACAAGGGTTAATTAAGAGCAATATATCAAAATCAATGTGCCAACAAACTCTCCAATTTTGATAATTGACAAAAGAGTACGGATTTAGATAAAGGCTCCCCCGTAATCTAGTATTGCCCCCTTTCATATAATTTTCTTCCCCTTTGTCACTTAATCAAAGATGGAGGGAAAAAAATAACCAGAAGTAAGGCATGGGAGACAAACATAAGAAAAGAAAACATAGCTTGTCATTAAAAAGAAATGCCACATGCAGTAGAGAACATAAAAACATAGACTTGGCCACAGAGGCCGATACAAAGATAACCATAGACGGGCCGTAGAGGCCGATATAATAAACAACCATTTTCATGCTAGTAAACCATCAACAAGTCCCTGAAGGACCACACAAAACAAAAGAGACCATACCACTAACCACCGGGAGCTGTCAACTGTCGGGAGCACCAGACGGACCGGCTTTCTGATCATCATCGTCTGCGGGGGCCAAAGTGAAAGCACCAAAAGGGTCGATGCCATCAGGGTACATGAACCCGTAGACGTTTGGATCAGTAAAGCGAGGGCCCGAAAAATTAGGATGAGGAGCGTTGGGATTGACATAGAGATTGCGCTCCTCAAGCATGCGCTGAAGGTAGTAAGCCTGATCCATGAAGCCATGGTGAATGAGGGTACCAAGGCCCCGAGTGTTGACCTGAAGACGCTCCTGGGTGGAGAGAGAGAGAGAGCGTCGAATTTCCGGTCGATGTAGCGGCGGACATCCGGAGTGAGAAGCGAGGCAGACGGAGCAGCAGCAACAGTAGGAGTAGCCCGGCCACGAGGCTTAGATTTGGCAAGAAGAGAAGGACGAGGCTCGTCGATGGGACAGTTGGTCAAGTCGACGTTGTGGGCCTCGAAAATCTTGGTGATGTACATGCCAAAAAGAAGAGATCGATGGAGAGATTCGGCGATCAGGATCATGGTGAAGATAATAGATTTCGCCAAAGAGAAGTACTGCTTGGCCACGAGGTAGTACATGGCGATCATCTCCTCAGTAGTGATGCTTTCCATGTTCCCAGACTTCGGAGTAAGAGTGTGACAGAGCATTCGATGGAAGTTGTGGAAGAAGGGACTGAGATCTTTGTCCTCCGGTCGTTGAACAAGAGACCCGCCGCAGATGTTAAAAAGAAACTCCTCGTAACTCATGTCAGGAGAGAAGTTGATGTGGTCGATGGTGCTTGGAAGAGAGCGGTAGGAGAAGCGCTCCTGGAGACCGAGAATCATGGCCAAGAAGGATGCAGTGACTGTAATCTTGACCCCACTAACCCTGGTCTCAAACTCCGGACCATTCTTGGCGAAAACCAGGTTGCAGTAGAACATCCGCACGGCGTTGGGGTAGTATTCCCCTTGCCATTCAAGAAGTTCGTCAATGTCGGAGAAGCAAAAGTACTCTCGATGATCTTTGAAGTTAATCCACGAGATGGGCTTCCCGGAGCACACAGGAGCCTTGTGGTAGAAATTGAACCACTTGCGAGAGTGAGAGGCAGACTTGAAGACGATGGGGTTATGGCCTTGAGTGGGAGGAGGACAGAAGAGTGCTATGCAAGGAGGCTGAGCGGAGGAGGAACTGCTATCGTGGCGGGGGCGCTTACTTTGAGAGGATGAGAGGAAGAAGAAGGAGATGAAGGATGAGTGAGGGAAAAAAAGAGTGAAGGAGAGAGAGATAAATAGCGAGGAAGGGGTGTGGGGTTAATGAAGAGTTATGACCTTTTAAAGGGAGGGAACGTATAAGGAGGAGAGGAAGAGGCAACCGTTCCTTCGGTTTCTGCGCCTGTGCACTGAAAGCAGAAAATTCGCCGGAGAAAGGCGATTTTTCGATGAAAAATCCGGAACATGATAAAGTTGCAATAAATACGGGTAGGTGAGGAGTTACATCGGGAAGAGATGTGCAGCTGTGACGTTTCGAAAAAGGCGCACACATTTATTCTGAAAATCTGGCGGATTGCAGCAAAAATCTGACGGATAATCCAGTGGGGGAATTGAAAAGCTGCTGGAATAGTTCGGATTATCCGTCGAATTTTAGCAAAAATCCGTCGGATAATCCGAAAAACACAAATGAAGAATTTAAAAGGAGAGATCAAGGAGACCAATATCATGACAAATGAAAGTGAACCGATCTTCAGGAAGAGGCTTGGTAAAAATGTCAGCAAGTTGATAGGTGGTGTCAATAAACTCAAGACAAATGTCTCCTTTGAGTTGATGATCCCGAAGGAAGTGGTGTCTAATCTCAATGTGTTTGGTGCGAGAGTGACAAATAGGATTTTTCATGAGATTAATGGAGCTAGTATTGTTACATTTGATAGAAATGCATTTTGAAGAAATACCATAATCTACTAGTGTTTGTGTAATCCAAAGAATTTGAGCACAACAAGACCCCGCCGCTATATTTTTGACTTCGGTTGTGGAAAGAGCGACGGAGTTTTGTTTTTTGCTAAACCATGATACCAAGAACTTTCCTAAGAAATGACATGTACCGCTAGTGCTTTTCCGCTCAATCTTGCATCCGGCAAAATTTGCATCCGAGTAGCCAATGAGCTCAAAGGATGTAGATTTTGGGTACCAAAGGCTCATGTTGATGGTGCCTTTGAGATACCCAAAAATGCGCTTAATAGCACATAAGTGAGATTCTTTTGGGTTTGCTTGGTATCATGCACAAAGACGTTTCTAAACATAATATCAGGACGACGGCTAGCAGTTAAATAGAGTAAGCTACCGGTCATACCTCGATACTTACGAATGTCGACCGAGATACCTACTTCATCATGATCAAGTTTTGTCATTGTTGCCATAGGAGTTCTCATTGATTTGGATAAGTCAAGTTCGAAGCGTTTGAGAAGATCTTTGGTATACTTTGCTTGATTGATGAAGGTACCTTTGGGACCTTGCTTGATTTGGAGACCAAGAAAAAAGATAGTTCTTCCATCATGCTCATCTCAAATTCGCCCTGCATTACTTTGGCAAATTCTATGCATAGCGCATTGTTAGTGGAACCAAAAATGATATCATCAACATAAATTTGAACTAACAAAAGAGTACCGCTAAGAGAATTAATAAAGAGTGTAGTGTCAACTTTACCCTTAGAAAAGTTGTGATAAATAAGGAAGGAACTAAGGCGCTCATACCAAGCACGAGGAGCTTGTTTGAGGCCATAAAGGGCTTTGTGCAATTTGAAAACATAATAAAAAAATTTAAAATTTTCAAAGCCAGGAGGTTGCTTAACATAAACTTCCTCCTTAATAATACCGTTTAGAAAAGCACTTTTAACATCCATTTCAAAAAGTTTGAAATCATTAAAGCAAGTGAAAGCACAAAGCATGCGAAAGGATTCAAGACGAGCAACCGGAGCATAGGTTTCATCGTAGTCAATGCCTTCCTCTTGGTTATAGCCTTGAGCAACCAATCGAGCTTTGTTACGAGTGACAATCCTATCTTCGTTAAGTTTATTGCGAAACACCCATTTTGTTCCAATAATGGGGTGGTTGAGACGTTTAGGAACAAGTTCCCAAACCTTGTTTCGCTCAAATTGATTTAGCTCTTTGTCACGACCCGCTCCCGAATAATCAGACACGAGTCGGACACGCCCAGCCTTTGCCGATGGACACGACGAAGTAAGCTGTACAATTCTAAGGAAAACTCCAAGATACAAGATATATAAAACAACACAGCTACTATATACGCTCCCAGAATCACCACAATCCACAAGTCAATACAATATCAACCGGAGACAAATCCGATAACCAGAATAAAATTATACAATACTGAATCCTCAATACAATACATGATAAACTCTAAGAATAAGTCTAACTATATCTCCGCAATCTAAGTCTATCATGTGGCATCTCTATCCTGGCTTCGGGCTTTGGCCCATGAAGGAAAAACAACATCACCATGAAAACCTGCAACGTATCCTGTCAGAAAAAGAGCAAAGTACAACCCCGACAAGAAGCACTAAACAATGTAAACTGAAATACATGAAAAAGAATCACAATATGAACTATGGTACAAGACAGGAGTATAAAACTGTAGTACATGAATAACGATGAAACTATAGTACCAGATCCTGAACAATGAACTAGACTATCAGTGTAATATGCATTTGAAATAACTATCAGAGTATGTGACCGGCTGGGTAAACAATGAACAAGAGCAAATGAATAATGGTACGGCTTAGAGTCCCACGTGCACGATGTGAGACCTAAGCTATTAGTCAATGCCTTGCTAAAATAGGATTGGTCACATATCTGAAGTATTTCCCCACCCCAATGTACAAGTAAAGAACAATGAACTATGAACAATGAACGATGAACAATGAACAATCATGTATATAACGTGTCAATATGAGAACATGAAGCAAGACAAAAATACAGAGTAAAGGGTTCGAGTCGGTGTACTTGCCTTGCTCTTTAAACCAATGAGTCTCAACTGTCCACCTAGAATTTAGTACAAGTTGGTTAGGAATTAAAATAAGACATTTAGCTAACTAACTATTTCTAACCATAACTTGTTAGCCATCAACCCTAGCTAGTTATATTTGCCTATAACAATATGCAAGAAGATTACATACTATATTTAAAATATTTAGGGTAATATTAAAATTCATTTAACAAAAGAGAATATATTTAAACTAGCAAAAGTAACTGACTGACCTATATATATTACTAACTTTTCTTAAGACTAACAATACTAATGATCAAATGTATAGAAAATGTTAGCAGGAAAATAATATTAAATAACTATAACTTAAAAATGACATTAGAAGACAAGCTTTTTGTTACCCTTTACGTATTGCTAAATATATATATATATATTAGTTAGCAAGAAATAATTTAGTAAAACAATATTATTATTATTTATTTATTTTGAAATATACATTTTGATACACTAGAATATCTGTAACCAAAATATGATAATAATAGCCTCAGAAAATATATTCTAGTTTAGCCACAAATATTAATATTTTCAAAGTACATTAAGGTAAACTCCATTTTAAGGTAACATGTAATATAGGAATAAATAATATATTTACTAAACTATTATAAAACACTTGTTCATGAATATACCATTATAGTTTTATACTAACAATATTTATACAAAAGACATATACACAATATTATACATATATAAACATACATATGTAACCCAGCCAACAAAAAAATAGATTAATTATGGACTATGCTAAATATGTAGAGGTTGGCAACTACCAATTAAACTAGCCTTCAGCATTACTGGGCTGAGCACTGGCCCAGTCTATACACTGCTACTGCAGCTGTTGTAACATTCATTCAAAAGTCCAAGCCCATATCATCCATCCATGATTATAACTGAATCCATATACACACTGTTATATTAAGGAAAATGGGACTAAAACCCAGAATCTGGGAGTGAGCAGCAGACACAACTAAACCCGGTAGAATTTCCAACACCTAAACTCAAATGAATAATACAAGTTTAGCAACCTATCAATCTGCAGCACACCTATCTCAAAAAAATAGAAGAGATATACACAAGCCACGTCCACATTCACCACTCCAAGAACCTGATGTTCGAACAAGATTCACTAGCAGCTAACTATTTCGAGCTGTTCTCAAGCTAGTGGCTCCCCACGACGTCCATCAGCTAATTCAAACACTCATTCGCTCCTTCCTCCATACTTAGCCTACAGAACCTAGCTCTGTTGAAACCCAACTGAGCTCACTATTCAGCAACATTTAAAAAAACCAAGTACCATAGGCTAGCTAACCTAATATAGCCGTTATGTTAGAATGAAAGTCCAATATTCTAATTTAGCAAAATCTGATACAACAAAACTTCCTCAAAGTATATACATATATACACAAACATAACCCAGCATCCAGAAGCTGCAAAAATCCCAACCCTACTATACTGACTTCCAAACTCCATTCGCGCCATAATAGTCCCAATTATACACAGTTTAAGAGTTTTAAAAAAAAATAAAGCATGCTGCAGTAACGTTCCAACTTAACCGACTTCCTGGACATGCCACCCCCAACTTGGACACATCTCATCTTGAACACGAACATCAAACTTAGCCAGACACGAACGGAAGGGACACGCACTTGAATACGAACGAACACAAATGCTGGAAAGAACACTTCTATAGACTCGATCTGCCCAAGAACATTCCCCATTAAACACAGCTACAACGCAAACAATTAAGCCACAAAGGAGAGTAGAGGATTTACCTGGGTGTAAATCTTGACCTGGCGCAAAATCACGATCTCGAGAAATCGGACACGGCTCTACAGATCGGACACGATCCTGACGTGTCCAGATATGAACCACTACTTGGTTCAGGAATTACGCCCAACACCTGTCGTTCAACAATAGAGTACTGAAATAAGAGTTCAATTGATTATACTCAAAATCAAACTCAAACAATTGATCACTTAATAAGTTCGATCATGGAAGTTTTAAAGAGAAATCGAGATCGAAAGGAACCGTCGATCCTTACTTGATCGACCGATCGATCCGATCAAATCAAGCAAAACCGAAACAATCCCCAAAGAAACAACAACTCACCAAGATCGATCGATTACTAAGGAAGGTGCTGGTGAATGAAGAAGATGGATTTGAAGTAGATCTCCACGACCAGGACTGTGTTGTCAGAGTGGCTCACCGGGGAAGACGTCGGCCAGATCTGAGCATTGAATCGTCGATCAACAGAAGCAAAGGAAAATGACTTCTCAAAGAAATCGAACTACTGACCTAGAGATCATTGCTGACGGTCTGGAGAAGGAGATCTTCAAAGGAAGACGAGGTACATCGCCAGAAAGTCGATCGCCGGAGAAGAAACCCTCGTAGTCATCGCCAAAAAAGGAACGAAGCCCTAGCCGCCGTGGAGACTTGACACTGGAGTGGTGATGCTGGTGAAGACTCACTCACTCGCCAGAGAAGAAGCCCTCGTCTTCGCCATAATGATTCCTCGAGAAATTAGGGTTAGGGAGCGGTTCACCCAAATTTTGGGAAAAATAAAAGAAGAGAGAGAGAGCTACTCCTCAGCTCTCGATTTCTTTCTGAAGAAGAGAAAAATGAAGACAAGGGAAGAGAGAGAGGGAGAAGAGAGATTTAAATAGAAAATATTTGGAGTGTAATGGAGTTTTACAAAAAGACCCCCAACAATAACTTTATTATAGATTGTTATGGAATAGAAGAGTTGTTGGGAAATTTAGAAGGTGTTTACAAGGTTGTTACAAATGGAGGGAAACTTAAATTGAAATCAAATTCGAATTGCTCTTTTTTTTTAAAAAAAATCATTAAAAAAATTGTTTTATTAAGGAAAAACCAATTAAATATTTATTTGATCCATAATAACTTAATAGCCATAAAATGTTCTAAACTACGTCATGATACTAATAAAAATTAATATTCTCATAAACAAACCATAAAATAAAATATGTCTAAATTATAAAATCCCAGAAAATACAAAAATTCAATAATTCGGGAAGCGTGGTTACAAATCTACCCCCCTTAGAAAAATTTTGTCCTTGAAATTTCAGATGGCACGATTAGGCACGATCAAGATAATCAAGTACAAAATTGAAATTGGCACAATTTAAGTGATACAAAATGATAGTTATGGAAATCATGATCAAGGATAATAGTCTCATTAGTATCCGACAATCATGCATATCTGGAGTCACTTTCCCTACAGTTCCTGCCCCGCCAGTATGTATCTGGCTGTAGCGAACCTTCGGTTCCATGGTCCCGATAATAATAGACTACCGAGATATTTTATCAACTTTATCCGATAATAATAGGAATTTAGGACTTAGTCTTGATAATATCTGAGAACCTGTGAATACCCGTAATTTCTTTGGCTTAGAGCCCATGCCTCGCCAGTGCGCAGCTAGCTGCAGTGGGCTCACGTCCTCCATAATCCAGGTCATAGTAGGTTGTCAAATATTTTCTTAACTTTATCCAGAAATTTTGAGGAAGTTTAAGAAAATTCTAAATCATGATAAAGAGTGATAGTATATGTTCTTCAGGAACAATATTTTTTTTAATACCAAGAGACAGTCAGAAGTCAACAAGTAGTTACTAGGTACTATGAAACAACAGTAAGATAGAGACTGTAGAAACAAGTCTCGAATGGAGAAACAATAAGAAAAGTGCTAGAAAGAACATCAAAAGAAAGGTAGCGATCCATGAGTGCCTCCGGTCGTCAGTACTCGTCCGGGATCGGGATGGTCTCCACTTTCTCGACTGTCAGGAGGTAGACTCGCCCCTCAGGCTGGTCTTCCTGCGGCTGCTGAACATGAATAGGTAAGTCCTCCTGCTGGGGTTCCGGTGCTCCTCGTACTCGTCCCTCAGTGGCCTCTGAACAATCTCTGACCTGGTGAGCAGGTGATCCATAGAACAAACAAAGCCTCAGCCTCTTGCGGCATTCGTCGTAATGATGTCCCGGCCGGTGACAGTAGTTGAAAGTGACTGCCAACTGCTGCCTCTGTGGCAGATCTGCATGAACTCTAGCTGGACGGTGATGCTGTTGTGCTGGCTGCTGTGGTCTCGCCTGAATCTGAGTCTAGGTCCTCTTCGTCGGTGCTTGATAGCTGCTGCTGCCGATGTCCCTATCTCTCTTGGGCCTCGGGTCCATCTCCTTCTCCACCGCCTGAGCAATCTTAAGAATGCTCGAATAAGTCGTCGCCTGGCTGATCGCCACTGCATGTCACAGCTCTCTGGTAAGGCCCTTCTTGAACCTCCAAGATCTCTCATCTGGCGCTTTGACTGGGTTCTCCGTGAACCTGTTGAGTCGGATGAACTCTGATGTATATTCTGCCACTGTCATGGTCCCCTGCTGCAACGCCTCGAACTGCATCTGAAGCTCATCTCGCTCCACATCAGAGAAAAACTTCTCCTTGAATAGATTTTTAAAATCTGTCCAAAGAACCTAGGGTGCTGCTAACTGGGGCTCCTCCCGGTACCAAGCTCTGGCAAGGTCAAAAAGTCGCATGCTCGCAACTTCCACCTTTAAGTCATCCGGGATCTTCGCCATCTTCAGCGTCCAATCCGCATTTCCAACCACTCATCAGCATACACTATCCCTTCATGGCCCCAAAAATCCATCGAACAGAGATTCTGGTAGTCTCTGGCTGTCCCCGGTCTCGGTACTGCTGGTACTGGAGGAGCTACTGATGCTGGTGGATTCGGCTCTTGGGTCCTGAGGGAATCCACAATCGTCGCTCAAAACTGCACATCTTGATGGTTATGTGCCTCCAGGAACTGCTGGAACATGGCCATCTCTTGGTTGCCATCGAACATCATCGTCGGAGGCAGCGGAGGAAACTGAGAGGGGATTGTGGTGGAAGCTGCCCCACTGGTACATCAACTGTGGTCTGATCCGAAGCTCCTGTAGCTCCGGGCTGATCTACGGTCTTCCTGGTGGTAACCATCCTGAAATAGAAAGAAACTCATTGATTGCTAAGCCCTAGGAAAATAGTCAACCTCCTAGAAAATAATGAGTATAAACAATCTCTATATTCAATAACTATAACCATTTCCAACGGATCCTATGCTGTGATGAGTTTTCCTTAGTCTAATAGGTTCCCCAATAGCACTTTATAGCCTAAGTTCCATTAGGACAGACCTGCATGGGCCACCACTAAAAACATGTCACGACCCGCTCCCGAATAATCGGACACGCCCAGCCTTCGTCGATGGACACAACGAAGTAAGCTGTACAATTCTAGGAAAAACTCTAAGATACAAGATATATAAAACAACACAGCTACTATATACGCTCCCAGAATCACCACAATCCACAAGTCAATACAATATCAACCGGAGACAAATCCGGTAACCAGAATAAAATTATACAATCCTGAATCCTCAATACATCACATGATAAACTCTAAGAAAAGTCTAACTATATCTCTGTAATCTAAGTCTATCATGTGGCATCTCTATTCTGGCTTCGGGCTCTGGCCCATGAAGGAAAAACAACATCACCAAGAAAACCTGCAACATATCCTATCAGGAAAAGAGCAAAGTACAACCCCAACAAGAAGCACTAAACAATGTAAACTAAAATGCATGAAAAAGAATCACAATATGAACTATGGTACAAGACAGGAGTATGAAACTGTAGTACATGAATAACGATGAAACTATAGTACAGATCCTGAACAATGAACTAGACTATCAGTGTAATATGCATTTGAAATAACTATCAGAGTATGTGACCGGCTGGGTAAACAATGAACAAGAGCACATGAATAATGGTACGGCTTAGAGTCCTACGTACACGATGTGAGACCTAAGCTATTAGTCAATGCCTAGCTAAAATAGGATTGGTCACATATCTGTAGTATTTTCCTACCCCAATGTACAAGTGAATAACAATGAATTACGAACAATGAACGATGAAGGATGAACAATGAACAATCGTGTGTACAACGTGTCAATATGAGAACATGAAGTAAGACAGAAATACAGAGTAAAGGGTTCAAGTCGGTGTACTTGCCTTGCTCTTCAAACCAATGAGTCTCAACTGTCCACCTAGAATTTAGTACAAGTTGGTTAGGAATTAAAATAAGACATTTAGCTAACTAACTATTTCTAACCATAACTTGTTAGCCATCAACCATAGCTAGTTATATTTGCCTATAACAATATGCAAGAAGATTACATACTATATTTAAAATATTTAGGGTAATATTAAAATTCATTTAACAAAAGAAAATATATTTAAACTAGCAAAAGTAACTGACTGACCTATATATATTACTAACTTTTCTTAAACTAACAATACTAATGATCGAATGTATAGATAATGTTAGCAGGAAAATAATATTAAATAACTAGAACTTGAAAATAACATTAGAAGAATAGCTTTTTGTTAACCTTTACGTATTGCTAAATATATAATATATATATATATATATATATATATATATATATATATATATATATATATATATATATATATATATATATAGTTAGCAAGAAATAATTATATATATATATATATATATATATATATATATATATATATATATATATTAGTTAGCAAGAAATAATTTAGTAAAACAATATTATTATTATTTATTTATTTTGAAATATACATTTTGATACACTAGAATATCTGTAACCAAAATATGATAATAATAGCCTCAGAAAATATATTCTAGTTTAGCCACAAATATTAATATTTTGAAAGTACATTAGGGTAAACTCCTTTTTAAGGTAACATGGAATATAGGAATAAAAAAAATATTTATTAAACTATTATAAAACACTTGTTCATGAATATACCATTATAGTTTTATACTAACAATGTCTATACAAAAGACATATACACAATATTATACATATATAAACAAACATATGTAACCGAGCCAACAAAAAAATAGATTGATTGTGGACTATGCTAAATATGTAGAGGTTGGCAACTACCAATTAAACTAGCCTTCAGCATTACTGGGCCTGAGCACTAGCCCAGTCTATACACTGCTACTGCAGCTGTTGTAATATTCATTCAAAAGTCCAAGCCCATATCATCCATCAATGATTATAACTGAATCCATATACACACTGTTATATTAAGGAAAATGGGACTAAAACCCAGAATCTGGGAGTGAGCAGCAGACACAACTAAACCCAATAGAAGTTCTAACACCTAAACTCAAATGAATAATACAAGTTTAGCAACCTATCAATCTGCAGCACACCTATCTCAAAAAAATAGAAGAGATATACACAAGCCACACCCACATTCACCACTCCAAGAACCTGTTGTTCGAACATGATTCACTAGCATCTAACTATTTCGAGCTGTTCTCAAGCTGGTGGCTCCCCACGACGTCCATCAGCTAATTCAAACACTCATTCGCTCCTTCCTCCATACTTAGCCTATAGAACCTAGCTCTGTTCAAACCCAACTGAGCGCACTATTCAGCAACATTTAAAAAAACCAAGTACCATAGGCTAGCTAACCTAATATAGCCGTTAGGTTAGAATGAAAGTCCAATATTCTAATTTAGCAAAATCTGATACAACAAAACTTCCTCAAAGTATATACATATATACACAAACATAACCCAGCATCCAGAAGCTACAAAAATCCCAACCCTACTATACTGACTTCCAAACTCCCAATTATACACAGTTTAAGAGTTTTAAAAAAAACAAAGCATGCTGCAGTAACATTCCAACTTAACCGACTTCCTGGAGATGATACCCCCAACTTGGACACATCTCATCTTGAACACGAACATCAAACTTAGCCAGACACGAACGGAAGAAACACGCACTTGAATACGAACGAACACAAATGTTGGAAAGAACACTTCTATAGACTCGATCTGTCCAAGAACATTCCCTATTAAACTCAGCTACAACACAAACAATTAAGCCATAAAGGAGATTAGAGGATTTACCTGGGTGTAAATCTCGACCTGGCGCAAAATCAGGATCTCGAGAAATCGGACACGGCTCTACAGATCGGACACGATCCTGACGTGTCCAGATATGAACCACTACTTGGTTCAGGAATTATGCCCAACACCTGTCGTTCAACAATATAGTACTGAAATAAGAGTTCAATTGATTATACTCAAAATCAAACTCAAACAATTGATCACTTAATAAGTTCGATCATGGAAGTGTTAAAGAGAAATCGAGATCGGAAGGAACCGTCGATCCTTACTTGATCGACCGATCGATCCGATCAAATCAAGCAAAACCGAAACAATCCCCAAAGAAACAACAACTCACCAAGATCGATCGATTACTAAGGAAGGCGCTGGTGAATGAAGAAGTTGGATTTGAAGTAGATCTCCACGACCAGGACTGTGTTGTCAGAGTGGCTCGCCGAGGAAGACGTCGGCCAGATCTGAGCATTGAATCGCCGATCAACAGAAGCAAAGGAAAATGACTTCTCAAAGAAATCGAACTACTGACCTAGATCATTGCTGACGGTCTGGAGAAGGAGATCTTCAAAGGAAGACGAGGAACATCGCCAGGAAGTCGATCGCCGGAGAAGAAACCCTCGTAGTCGTCGCCGGAAAAGGAACGAAGCCCTAGCCGCCATGTAGACTTGACGCTGGAGTGGTGATGTTGGTGAAGACTCGCTCACTCGCCAGAGAAGAAGCCCTCGTCTTTGCCATGATGATTCCTCGAGAAATTAGGGTTAGGGAGCGGTTCACCCAAATTTTGAAAAAAATAAAAGAAGAAAGAGAGCTACTCTTCAGCTCTCGATTTCTTTCTGAAGAAGAGAAAAATGAAGACAGGGGAAGAAGAGAGAGAGAGAGAGAAGAGAGATTTAAATAGAAAATATTTGGAGTGTAATAGAGTTTTACAAAAAGACCCCCAACATTAACTTTATTATAGATTGTTATGGAAATTAGTTAGAAGAGTTGTTGGAAAATTTAGAAGGTTGTTACAAATGGAGGGAAACTTAAATTGAAATCAAATTCGAATTGCTCTTTTTTTTAAAAAAATCATTAAGAAAATTGTTTTATTAAGGAAAAACCAATTAAATATTTATTTGATCCATAATAACTTAATAGCCACAAAATGTTCTAAACTACGTCATGATACTAATAAAAATTAATATTCTCATAAAAAAACCATAAAATAAAATATGTCTAAATTATAAAATCCCAGAAAATACAAAAATTCAATAATTCGGGAAGCGGGGTTACACTCTTCTTGCATTGCTATCATCTAAAATTCATCATTAGAGGCATCATTAAAAATTTTAGGCTCTATTTGCAAAATGAAAGCCACATTTGCACATAGATCATGAGTGGAGGATCTAGTGCTAACACGTGAAGAAGGGTCACCAATGATAAGCTCCTTGGGATGATGTGGGACGAATCTCCATTCTTTTGGAAGGTCCTCTTGAGGAATTTCTAGTGGTGGAGAAACTTCGATTGGAGGTGTCACTATTTCGTTGTTAGATGAAGAGGGACAAGAGTCTCCAATAGAAGTGTTTTCCAAACCAAAAGAGATGACATCAACAACATCGGATGAGGAGGATGTAGAAGAGTTAAGTTCATCAAAAGAGACATTAATAGACTCTTCTACAACAAGACTTCTTTTATTAAATACACGAAAACCTTTACTATGTATTGAATATCCAAGGAAAATACCATCATAGGCTTTTTCTTCAAATTTGCCTAGATTATCTTTGGTATCAAAATAAAACATTTGCATCCAAAAACTTTAAAATATTCAATAGAGAAAATTTTGTCAAACCAAAGCTCATATGGAGTCTTCTTAGAAATAGGTCTAATCAAGACTCTATTTATAACATGACATGCCGTGTTAACAGCTTCCTCCCAAAAATATTGGGGGAGCCTATAATGGTTTAACATGACCCTAGCCATATCACCAAGGGTTCTATTCTTTCTTTCCACAACACCATTTTGTTATGGAATGCGAGGACAAGCAAAATCATGACCAAAACCATTCTTTTCACAAAATCTTTTGAAATCGGCATTGTCAAATTCTCCTCCATGATCACTCCTAATTTTGTTTATAGTAAAGCCTTTCTCATTTTGAACATGTTTGTAAAAAGTAACAAATTCACGAAAAGTATCACTCTTATTTGCAAGAAAAATAACCCAAGTAAATCTTGAAAAATCATCAACCAAAATGAAAGCATAAAGTTTTCCTCCAAGACTAGCTACTCTACTAGGACCGAATAAATCCATATGAATGAGTTGGAGAGGTCTAGTAGTACTTACAGAGTTGATGGATTTGAAGGATGATTTGGTCAACTTACTTTTCTTACATTCTTCACATACCATGTCCTTTTTGAAGGAGATACTTGGAAGCCCTCTTACAAGCTTCTTGGTGGCAAGACGGGAGATGGTATCCATGTTAGCATGCCCAAGTCTCATGTGCCATAGCCAACTTTCATCGTTCTTTGCAACTAAGCACATGTCATTGTTAGTGCCTTCAACAAGATAAAGGACATAGATATTATTTTCTCTAATACCTTCATACACTGTAGATCCACTAGTGCTATCGGTGATGAAGCATTTGTGTTTAACAAACTTAATATCATAACCATTATCCGTAAGAAGACTGATACTAAGAAGGTTATGCTTGAGATTTGTAACAAGATAAACATTTTTAATACAAGGATAAGGAGGTGAGCCGATATTACCATTTTCTATGATGTGGCCTTTTAGATTATTATCGAAAGAAACGTGGCCTTCCTTCAGCGTTGCAAAAAGTGAAGCATCACCGGTCATGTGCCGTGAGCAACCGCTATCGAGGATCCACTTGCTTCTAGCATGCGAGGGAGGGTTCACCTACAACAAAAGTTGAAGATGAAGACTTTGGTACCCAAGAGTGTTTGGGTCCTTGATTGTTAGTCTTAGGAACCCACTTAAAAATTTTCATGTCAACATGTTTCCTCAGTTGACAATAATGAGAAGTGTGTCCAAGTAGACCGCAATAGTTGCACACCATAGGTGATATAGATTTAGAGGGGAAAGAGTGAGTATCATGAACATGCGGTGCTCAAGTGTGAGGAGCTCTGACATGAGTGTTATGGTGATGATAATAAAAGGCATGATACGATGTGTTCTACTTTACAAAAGGTTCCTTTCTTGTGTTAGAAAAGGATCTATGTGCGGTGTTCTTATTCGTGTGAGAAATGTGATTAGTGTTGTGACGTGTGTAGGTGTGTCTTGTGTGAACCATGTTCTTATCAGCAAGTTTCTAACCATGCTCAAGAAATTCATTGTATTTAATAGAAGTGTCATACTCTCTTTGATTTGCAGCAAGTGTTTTGTGCATGGCAAAATCATAAGCATCTCTGAGGGATTGAATTTCAACGTCCTTTTTCTTAATGACGTCCTCAGATTCTACTAGCTTCAGTATTAAGGACTCAATATCATCAGTGTCAGAGGCGGAAGTTTTTTCCTTTACATCAATGATGATGTTAGAGAGTCTCTCTACTTCTTGTTTGTATGCCTCAACCTCTTTTAGAGATTTCTTGTACTTATTTCTTACACCTTTGTGTTCCTCGTGTAATTCAAGAATAGCATTTTTCAAATCATCGTAAGAAAGAGTGTTTAAGGAGAGATCATCGAGTACCTCATCGGTTGCCATGAGACAAATATTTACATGGTGTTTGCATTCTTTGTCCGAGTCACTAGCGTCACTTTTACACCAAATATTGGTGTTGGCAAATTTTGTGGAGGATGAACTTCCTTTGTTGGACTTCTCGTATTTTCTTGAATCCTTTTTTATCATGGGACAATCTCTCTTGATGTGTCCAGTTCTCCTGCATTGATAGCAAGCAGGCTCTTCATCATTGTCCCGTCTGAATAGGTTGGTTTTGTTGAACTTGAGGAACTTTCGGAAATGCTTAGCGGTGAGAGCTATTTCTTCATCATCATCCGATTCGTCATCATCGGAGCTATCCTTTGCGTGAGATTTTGTAACCTTGAGGGCAAGGGACTTCTCCTTTTCTTTTGCCTTCTCCTTCTCCTTTTCTTGCATAGAGGATTCCTTTTGATCTTTCATGTCAAGTTCATGCGTCATAAGCTTCCCCATGAGGGTCTCAAGGTTCGTCGTTGTCAAGTCCTTCCCTTCAATGATGGCGGTAGCTTTTGGATTCCATCCTTTGGTCAGTCCTCTAAGAATTTTTCTGATCTTTTCATGAGTGGGGTATTCCTTACCAAGAGAAGAAAGAGAGTTGTTGCCCAATCCTGACAGATGCGGACGAGGTGCCCCTAAGAAAAGGGACAAGAGAACAATCAAATGACCGGACATGAAGGATCAATGAAGTCAAGGGATACTGGAATGTCAAGCTGGTATTGAGAACAACGAATCACGAGATCAAGGGGGAACATGTGTGATTGAGACATCCTATAAATCAAAACACCCCACAAGTCTGAAATCAGACCTGCATGGGCCACCACTAAAACCTTGTCACGCCCCAGAACCAGAATACTGGAGAGCGGGGGAATGACTCAGCCAGCTACGTATTACGGGTAGATGAATACCGTATAATACGATCAATGCTATCTAACCAGACGAGGGGGTGCATACTACATAAGAGTCCTTCTATGGTCATTACACATCTATTGTCTCAATCATTAAAACAAGAAACAGTAATAGAGAACATGTAAGATAAAGCAGTAAGGCGTCCCAAACGCTCTGTCAAAATGTTCTTGATATCTGGCTTTACAAAACATAGCCAGATTGATGTAGCAAAAGTATACACAATTGTTATCAGCTGCAGTCTGACTTTAATTACAATTATGTAAAAGTAAGTACAAGACAATCCGACTAACATGTCGGTGCCAAACGGCTAAGGTATTAAGTAGATAACAAAACGAGCGGGGAAGTAAGAAAC
The DNA here is from genome assembly GCA_029216955.1 of Iris pallida. Classification (NCBI taxonomy): domain Eukaryota; kingdom Viridiplantae; phylum Streptophyta; class Magnoliopsida; order Asparagales; family Iridaceae; genus Iris; species Iris pallida. The sequence goes on from JANAVB010023121.1 coordinate 238,151, forward strand.
CCACTCGAGTCCTCCTGCGATCATCCCTCTAGTGTTGACCATCCTAGAGGTAGAAGTAAGCTGGATCCTCGGGGACCGGCTCTAAATCTGGCCATGCAAAACCAGAGAGGTTAGACCTCTAATAGCAAGTACCACAAGGAAGCACGACATGAGAACTAAAACCAGAAAGTAAGAGAATATAATAATAGATCTCTGCTTTCCACTAGGATTCACATCACATCACGACACTCCGAACCAACCTCCCAACCAAACAAGGACAAAAGTTGGCCCGTCATGTCCTGACATTCTGATCATCCCAGTTAGGTAACAGAGTAGGTACAGTACACAAACAAGTCAATTTAAACGGCCATTCAACTACTATGGCTTGCTACTGTGTGTTCCAAGTTATCCTGGAATTATGCAATTAGGGATTCCGTAGTCCTTACTATGTGCAAGCAAGGCTAGTCTATCCAGTCAATCATGTGCGCCATGCATGAATTAGACGAGTCCTAGCAGGACGCCCGTCATCAATATACAATATACAATAATAATAAAAGCAGATACTGTTCCCTGCCCGTGTGGCAGATTTACAGTATCTGTGGGAACCAACCGGCCCGTCGGGTACTACTTGTCCCAAGGGGGCTGCCATGTAAGAACTCGAAAATCCATTCTCTCTATGCAATCATTATTTTATTTAACTTAATAGTCCCTACGTTGAGTGAAATCCCATGCCGTGGATCATGGTCATTCAAATGGGTACTTTCGTACGAGGTATGATATGCACAACTCTACAACGATACCAGTGCGGTTAGGTTGCAGGTCTTACATAGCGTAATGCAACAATCAAATCTAACCACGGTAATCATGCCTTGACCATAAAGTACACATGCTTCTTTTGTAGAAAATAAATAAGTAAATAAATAAATAAATAGATTGAAGCCTGCATGTGCATGTATGTCAATATTCGGGATCAGCCAGTCGATTACAATAGTTTATAACATGAACGTGTCTCATTCATTCAATTCAATAAGACGACTAGCCAGTCTCTTAGTTCCAACTAGGAACGCATGATCAATTTAGTCAAGATAACCATTATTATCAATAGTGACAAGGCATGAAAGTCAATTAGTATTCAGTGGGGTCGAGTCTACAACTCTTAGGGTTTAATTCCAGTCAATCGAGGTATCTATAACTCAATTCATGACACATGGTACATCCCACGTAACAATCTATATTTAACAGAAATATCAACATATCATGATTATATCAAGTCTCATGCCAAAAGGCGTAAGGATATAAAATGGACGTTAAATATCTAATAAAATATCAATATACAGGGCTATAGAAGATCCAGGGTAAGTAATGTCAGCGTACGCTCAAGTCAGGCAACGCTCAAGTCAGCGTACGTTCAGGTCAAAGAGGCAGCGTATGGGCTCCATACGACTCCTCACTATCCAAGTGAGCGTATGCAAGTCATACGCTCCCAAAAGGTAGCGTATGAACTCCATACGACTCCTGACCATCCAAGTCAGCATATGCAAGTCATACGCTCCCAAAAGGCAGCGTATGAACTCCATACGACTCCTGACCATTCAAGTCAGCGTATGCAAGTCATACGCTCCCAAAAGGTAGCGTATGAACTCCATACGACTCCTGACCATTCAAGTCAGCGTATGCAAGTCATACGCTCCCAAAAGGTAGCGTATGAACTCCATACGACATACGCTTCCAAAAGGTAGCGTATGCAAGACACACGCTTCCTAAAAAGGCAGCGTATGGACTCCATACTGTACTGCGCTAAAGAGCACGCATAGCTCAGTGACGCAAGCTAAAAAGCTAGCGTACACTGCTCACTGTCTTCTCCAAACAGCAAGAACTCTATGGTTGCACGCCAAAGCTTCAAAGGTCCATAACTTGGTCAAAACAAGTCCAAATCCAACTCTCCAAAGGTCAAAATTGGGTAGAATAAAACTCTCTACAACATAGAACCATCAAAACTTGAAAACAAAGAAGTTTGATAGATCAAAACCACCAAACTCCGAAAATACTAATTTCTAGATCTACAAAAATTAAGACTTCGAAATGAAAAATGCCAAGTTCTAAACTCTCTTAGGATCTCGCGAGGAAGATAAATGAACTACAAAAACATGGGTTCTCATGGGGAGCAAGTTGTACTTGCCTACGGTTTGGTAGGTGGAGAGTAATAAAGAAGAAGAAGAGGAGTAATGGTGAGAATGTGAGTTTATGAGGAGAGAGAAAGAGATGTAAGCTTTAAATAGAAAAGTAGGTGGAGTTGGGCCGGGTCCAATGGGTCGGATTGTAGGGGATCCAACCAAGGCTAACCCGAACCCAAAGCCTAGCTAAAGCAGAGAATAAAAGTAGGAAATAAAGTGCAGAAATAAAATGCAGGTAATAAAATTGCAGAAATATAATTGCAGGAAATAAATTAACATGAAAATTTAAAGAGCAGATTAATTGATTAACATGAAATTTAAAGGAATTTAAATACAGGATAATACATGATAAATATTAAATAAATACATGATAAATACTAAATAAATACATTCGAGTAGTACATGTATAAAAATATGCATTCTGGAAACGGGGAGTGACATCTTAATGATATCACCAAAATGAGTGAACATACAAGTAATAGACTCATCTTATTTTATTTTAAAAGATTTATACTCTTGTGTGAGTCTGCTAATCTTAGATTCCTTTACTTGTGATGTTCCCTCGTGTGTGACTTCTAGCAATTTCCAAATATCATGAGAATACTTGCAAGTGGAGATTCTATTGAATTTATTACTATCGAGAGGGTAGTAGAGAGCGTTTATAGCCTTAGCATCTCGACTAGCAAGCTTCTTGGCATTCTCGGTGAGTTTATCCTTAAGGGTTTCAGAAGCAACATCCTCAATAACTACGGAAGAGGTAGGGAGACCATATATCACATAATCACATAAATCGAAATCTATGGACTTCAGATAAATGCTCATCCTAATTTTTCAGTAATTATAGTTGGTTCCATCAAATAGAGGAGGTCTATTTATGGAGTGTCCCTCATTGTGAAATGAGTTGGTACTAGGGTTAGTGGCCATGGATCACTCTCAGGGTGTGAGTCCAAATCAAGAGAATAAAGCTCTGATACCAATTGTAGAACCCTAGAGGGGGTGAATAGGGTGATAAAAATAATTACTGCCAATTAAAAGCAATTTTAATGAAAGTAAATGAGAGAGAATATCAAACACTCAATATATCCTGGTATCCTTCCAAGGGGCACTCCAGTCCCGGAACTCTCTCCGGCTTTAATCCAATATTTGAGTAAATAGTTACATGAGCTTGGATCCGAAGAACTCGCCAACTTCAACACGAGTTTGGATCCGAAGAACTCGCAAACTTCATACACACGAGTTTTCTTACGAAGGCTCGCCAACTTCAAAACCGAAAAGAAAAATGAAAGGGGCTTATGATCTTCTTTCACAATAGAAGACCTACAACACTTGAATACTCTAGCACTTTTTGATTTGATGACAAATGAGGGCTTGAGAGTAATGGTAAAGCTTTCTTGGTAGTTGGAAATTAAAAGCTTTGAAAGGATAAGTTTTTATGAAGAGAGAGAAATCCTTTTTATACAAATCCAAAGTCATAAAGTGCATTCAGCCGTCAACCGGGTTATCTGTCGGATTTCAGCAGAAATCCGTCGGATTATCCGTTCAACTACAACGGTTAGAAATCGAGCCTTTGGATGCATGTCAAATGCCATTGGATTTGAAATTAAAAGATGCCAGCAAGTCAAGCGGATTATCCATCGAATTTAAACGAAAATCAGACGGATTATCGGAACTGAGTGCTCACAAAGCTGCTGGATTTGATCGGATTATCCGTCGAATTTTAGCAGAAATCCGACGGATTATCCGAACTTCGTGCTCACTAGATTTCTGGAAATGATCGGATTATCCGTCGGATTTCCGCGGACATCCGTCGGATGATCCAAACTATTGCTCACAGACTCGCTGTATGCAATCGATGATCCGGCGGATTGTACCGAAAATTCGTCGGATTTTCCGTCTCTTTAAAAAAACGAATTTCACCATTACAAAAAAAATTTTGTCATCTAACGAAAGTGCGTACACAGTCTCCTAGACACTTACAGACTCTTAAGAAGACACGGTACAGATCTAAGTATATGGCTTTTCACGTCGTCTCCTGAATGTCTTTAAGAAATGTCTTTAACGGAGAGAGGACTTTTCTCCATAGTCTTGATAGGCATCATGGAATATGTATGGAGATGAACTTTCTTCTAATCTTATTTTTTTAATAGGTACCTGTGGAAGATATAGACTAAAGACGTACAAGGGTTAATTAAGAGCAATATATCAAAATCAATGTGCCAACAGAAACTCCACTCCTGATGAATCCTTGGGCCTTGAGCTCGTCGATCTGGTCCTTCATCTCCTTGGCCTCCTTGGGTTTGACTCTGTAGCATCGTTGTGAGATAGGTGAAGAGCCAGGGTGTCACGACCCAATCCCAACTTGTTGGGTCGAACCGGACCATGCCCAGCCTGCACCGTTGTGAGACGGCGGCAGGAAGCTGTTTTATTGCAGGTAATCACAACAACATCTAAACATTTGTCACAATATTTATATACGGGAACTTTAAAACTTTTATTAATCAACAAAATGGAATACATCTGAAATTGAAAGTGCTGAAAGGAAATACTGAATTCAAGTCTACAAAAATTCCAGTAAAAGAAACTCGAATTAAAATGACAACTAGCTAGGATGGCTGCCTCGTCAGCCTCAGGATTTGTGTCCTCCAAGGGGTCTCCGGTAATATAGCAGAATATGGTACTGGGTCATAGTAGCTATTGTGCTATAGCTCAGCAATCATCAGTGACACCTAAAATATTGGGTCTCCAGTCATGAGGGAGCAAGTACGAGTATATATCCAACATTTCAAATAATAATAGAAATTTACAATTTTAAACAATTTGAAATACAATATTTTCCTACAATTCTACACGGTAGAAAATAATATGATTTGAGTAGATAATGACTATGACCGGCTTGGGTTGTACACTTGTATCCTAGCGATACGATATGGCTTATCCCCGTGTGTAAGAGGGGTAAGCTAATACATTCTTTAATTATTTGGGGTATTGGTCATAGACACTACACTACTTCTCCAATATCCCGCAGTCAATCAATCAATACTCTATGAGAGAGTTCCGTGTAACAATGTGGTTTAAACATACAAGATAACAATTACTAATCAAAATGCAGAATAATATAACCGTAACTTGCCTCGATTTATAAGACTGGAGTAGGGGCAAGTTGGTACCGAGGAGGAAGTCAAGTTCGTCTTCGAGATCCTACAGTTGAGAACTTGACTTAGAACCATTGTGAAACCGAGCTAGGTGTGCTAGTTGCAATTTCTAGTAGCATGTCCTAGTCAAGTTTTAAGTTTGTTTATTTAATCTACTGCTAACGGTTTACGACGCGTACTACGTTGGTTCTCATTTAGTTGGATAGCCAGTTTCTGGTTTACTTGGAAAAATTGTCGTTACCGGTTAATTCGCAAAACTTTGTATTTTTAATAATATACGTATAAAACTACATTTTCTTTCAATGATAAAACATGGGTTTTGTTAACTATCAATATTTTATTCAAGCTATTTTATTGTGAAAAATCCTTATTAATTTTCTATATTAAAATAAATACTCATTTTAATAATCTACGCGTTTAAAGCCAAAACAATAACTCAGAAAATAAAGAAAACCTACGCTACACAATACAGGGTCACAGCAAAGAAAATAAAAAACTGGGCTTATGCCCTTACATTTATTTACATAAATGAATTTTAGGAATAACAATAAAACTTGGGTGAATCCTGAACGCCAGGAAGCGGTCCATTCAGCAGGCCGAAGCCCTGCACCAAAAATACTAACAGCAATACCCGTACTAAAAATAATATTTATAAATTAAAGATAATAATTATATGAGTCTCAGACTTGGTCCAAAAGTCATAATATTGGCTAGCGCCTCAACGTACAGGAACCCTGTAGCGTTTGCGCTTCGCCAGGCTCATTCGACCTATAAGGTCGTCGCAAAAAAGGTGGTACAGAAATCCATAAATTCGAATGCCGACAAATCCAATATATAAACGTTTTCCAAAAGTCCGATTTTCAAATCCCAAATTTTATACGAAAATTCGTTTTAAAAATATTTCCGAAAAATTGGGCAGCATCTCCTCTATATCTGGGATAACGCAAAACTGGAAAAATGCGCCGACAACTCCAACAATTATCCCAAACCAGGGAAAACCCAAAAATTAACTTCTAAAACCATTTTTACATACAAATTAAAATTCACAGAAATCATTTCCGAAGCTTAATCGGAAACCCGAAATAGAATCGAAAATCCCGAAATGAAGTCGGAACACCACAGCACCCAAAAATCCAGAATAACACATTTCGGAAAAATCCGAAATAACTACAGAACAGCACAGAAATGATTTCGGAAACTCCGAAACCATTACGCCCACAAAAACCGAATTCTCGGGAAGGAATCGGGGACCAATTCTCATCATCGACTACCGAAAATGGAACGGTACAAAGGAATAATATCTTGGGTTGCTCGGCTAGAGCTCTCTAATGATAATAATAGATAAAAAGGAACACGCCGACAGTGGATCGGCTCGGGACAGCGCCTCGCCGGGGTACGGCAGCGCTGGACAGCAGGATCCGGGCACGGAAAGCACGGACAGCAGGTCGAGAAATCCGTAGGACACGCTGGAGCGCTCGAGGAGCGGCGCTGGCGCGGGCTACTGGCCGAAAAGGGGCCGGGACAGCAGTGGCGAGGGGTGCCGGAGGGACCGAGAGGGACGGGGTCGGCTGGTGGATGCCGAGGAGCGCTCGGGGCGGTGGCCGAGCGGGATCGGGGCAAAGGGGGCGGGGCTAGGGCACAGCCGCGGGGCGCTGAGGTACGGAGTGGGGTCGGGATCCGGCCGGCATGGGCGGCCCAGGGGCGCGCGGGCGCGGGTCCGGCAGGGGGAGACCGGGAAAGCGGTGCCGGAGGGGGCGGGAGTCGGGTGCCGGCGAAGGGGCCGGGGGCTCGGGGGCTCGGGTGCTGAGCTCTGGAGAAGGAAGGGCTTCGTTGAGTGAGAGGGAGAGTGAGGGGAAAGAGAAAGTGAGAGTGAGGGAAGGAGAGAAATGGTGATGGAAGGGTGTTGTAGTGGTGGTGGGGAGTTTTAAATGGGAAGAGTGGAGAAAATATATGGAGGAAAGTTAGTGAAGTAGAGAAAATAGAGGAGAAGGCCTGGTCGTGGGGGAGACCAGGCCATAGGGCTTATTCCTCTTTTTTTTTATTATTATTAACCCAAAATAGTTCTAACTATTTATCTAAGGTCAACAAATTAATTAAAAGGTTTCAAGACGGATTCGGAACTGGAAACGGAAATTGGGTTCGGGAAACGGAAATGGGTTCGAACTCAGGGTCGGAGTCCGGACTCGGGATCGGGGCAGGCCACAATCAAAAATCAACGATATTTTTAAAATAATATATTTTTTTCTAAAACCGACTAAATAATTAATAATAATAATTATTATTATTATTATTATTATAATAATTATAATAATTAGACTAATATTACGCTACAAATCTAATAATCTAAAATTTGGGTTTCATAATCTTTCCTCCTTAGAAAATTTCGTCCACGAAATTCAGAGGGTACTACTAGGGGAATGATCAAAATCTCTACATGTAGACCAAAGTTTTCTTTACTGTCTCTTAGTAATGTTGACAACCTCTAGATAGTCTAATTTGATCAATTCATGCACTTCCTTCGAATCAACAGTCTTCCCTCCTTAGAAACACAGTCATAGCCCATAATTAAAATTTTGCTTCTATTTCTGAATTGTCAGCCACCGGAATGGTTGTGCGAACTTACTCTTTGCACCCGTACCTATAATCTTCGGGTAGGATCTAAACTTCTTCATCTTGCTAGTCGATTCGATATCTACTAAGCGATGCAATTCCATATTGCTTGCAACGTACGCTCCATCAATTACTTGTACGTCATAATTACTAGCTCTTACCATCATCACCCTTGATCCTCTACGGCTCCTCCCATCCTGCCATAACTTATTTTCCCAAATCATAAAATTCATAATCATCACCTTCATTCATTCACCAAATCCAATACCCAAGTACTAATATGCTCCACTAATGATTCATTCCTAAATGAACCACAATTTATAATTCTCTCTAGACTAACTTGCTTTTGTGCCTTGCCATGCTACCCTTTGGTACCCTTAGCTATCTAATTTGATTAGAATAAAATCGATCCCCTAAGTGTGCTTTTATCAGATTAATGCAATAAGGTTGCTAGGTGACTATCTAGGTTTTCCCCACATATAACTATCAACCAACTTTATATAGCTGAAAAAAATATATAACTACCCACAAAAATATGCAACACCCTAAAAATGGAACCTTGAAAGGAATTGAGCTAATAGAGATTGATATGGTCCTAATAAGTTCTAGGGAAAATCAAGTAGAATTTTATAGGGAATCTTTTCTTTCTGGTTGTGACAAGAGATTTCTGGAAATGGACACAACCGCTAGAAATGTAAATCCTCTAATCAGGCAAAAGTCAGAATGATTTGATGGTGCAACAGACAACCATGGTATGAATATAGTCTGAATAATATTCGAAAACCAAATATGTTTGAAGTTACTTTGTCTCAAATTCATGCCTCGCCAGAGTGCACCTGACTGCAGTGAATTTTTCACCCAATTACTTGAATAATTTTAGGTTACCGAGTAATCTTTCAACTTTATCCATTTCATGGCTAAGCAACATAGAAGATCAACATGGTGCATTTAGGACAGTCACAATAATATCTGGAAACCTATGAACACCCGAAATCACTTCAACTTTAGAGTCTTTTGCCTCGCCAGTGCACAATTGGCTGCAGTAAACTCGCAGTTTCCATAATTCAGACAATTGACTATAACGCAATGTGCGAAGTCATATTAGGTCACGAAATATTTGCCCAAACCTTGTCAATAAGAATTTCAAAGGAGTTTCCAAAAAATTCAGACGAGTTCTAAGGTTCTAGTCATGATAGGAAAAGATGTTGATGTATGTTCTTCTGGTTTCAAGAAAATTTATCAGGATAAATATGTGTTCCAGTAGCTCTTGAGATTTAAGAGATTTGATTTTGAAGAAATTGATCAAACTTGAGTATGACTAATTGAGTTGGACACAGGATAAGGTAGAAGAATCAGAGCTTTGAGTTGAGTTAAAGAAGCCAATGAGAATATTCCCGACAAATCACTTAAAGGATACAGACGTTTACCAAAATTATTTGAAGAAAAAAAATTTCTTATCCAAGGAAAGTTTTAAGAATGTGATGGGTAAGTAGGGTTGACACAAAAGAAGTATGTCTTTATGGATTCAAGGAAGTCAGGTTAAAATGGTTTAGTAAAGCCAACAAGGGGATGGTTCAATAATTTAAAAGTTTTTCAATGATTTAAAGAAGATTTAATAATAGGATGGAATCAATTCTCTGACCGTTCGTACTTCACAATACTCAAGCATTGAGTTTAAAAGTTGTCTAGGCCTTGAATTGATCAAGAAGTTGCATAGAGAGAGTAGGGTTTCAGGTTGAGTAGAGGGGATCAAAATAAAATATTCGGAATAACCTAGGAGATAACAATCAGTATTGAAAGTATTTTTGAAAATATCTTTTAGGGAAATCATGAACTAACTAAGCTGAACCAATTCTTTTGGAAATAATTAACCTTGAGGCTTTATAGTTCCCAAAGAATTTGGTTCAGGATTAGTTCCGAGAAAGTCAAATAAAATGAGGTTAAGGCGAATGGTTGGATACGCTAGTCGTAGAAGTACTCGGATAGATAAGGGTTTATTAGAATTAGAAACTCTAGATAGCGAACGAGTCTGGATTCCTAATAAAGATAGAGAAATAAGATTTGATCGACTAGTGGAGAAGTTTGAAAAAAATAGGTTTGCTGACGAAGGAGATTGAAGAGTTCTAATATTGGTCCATAAATAGCGAAAAAAATATAGATCCTAAGGGATGCTAAAAAAATCTGTTAAAGATATGGAAAGGAAATAATTCTCGAAAATCATGGGACGCTAAAAGATACAAAAATCTAGGAAATAAAATATGTAGTAACATATACCATTAGGGGTGTGCATCGGTCGGTGGTCGACCTATTTGGTCCTAACCGAAGTTAATCGGTTTGAAAATAAACAAAACCGAACCAAACCAACCAAATGGTCAGTTCGGTTTTGAAACCGACCGACTTGGTTCGGTTTGGATCGGTTCGACTTGGTCGGTTTTGATCACATAAAAAAATAGACTGTATGCTCTCTTTTTTTGTGAAATCTCAGTCAACTTGTACTTTGTAACAGTAAATACAATTCAGCAGCTTCAATTCAACTTGTGCTTTGCAGTTGGAGAAAAATGTCAATTATACATATAAAAAAATTATATACGTTCAACCAAAAGCCCCTTTCATGTGCACATGAGCAATTAGAAAAGAATATGAGCCGCAAGCACTCCTCTTTGAGACTAGAGAGAGAGAGAGCTCTTTCAACTTCTACTTGATAAATGGCTGTGATGTGAATAAATGAACCAAACCGGTATAATACAACCCAATGAACCCAAACCCAACCGGCCAACCCTAATTATTTAACAAGGATTTGGTTCGGTTCGGTTTAGACGGTTTTTGGCATAACCAAACCGTGAACCAAACCGAATCGGTCGGTTTTGAAAAAATTGAAGTCGAACCAAACCAACTGATCCATCGATTCGGTTTAAAACCAATCGGTTCGGTTTGGCTTGGTTCGATTTGGTCGGTTTGACTTAATTGTGTACAGCCCTATATACCATCATACAGTCGGCCTAAACTGGCTAAGGTCAAAATTCACTCCTTAAGTCGTTATCACTCCCAAATGTTATAAGTACCAACTAATATCTGGGTATTCCAAAATTCTATTCTTCCAATTCTTAATCACCAATATATCCTTGATAAATACCGCCTTACATACCTTCTCATTAAGATTACAATTTTTAGAAATTGTATCGTAGGGGAAAGACTTTGGGAAAGATATCTACCATAAAGGTGTAACCAAGAATTTTATTCATATTGGAGAATTACAGCAAGACTCTCATGATTATTCTAAGGACATCCTGTTACAACTTCTTATAACAATAGATAATGCTACTCAGCAGTTCTAGGTACTAGTCTTCATGGCTCTGGCTCTTGCACGAGCAGTCTCCAACTGCTTCATCTTCTTCTATGATCCTCGAGTCTGCATCATGCCTTTCTGTAATGGGTGTAGGAGGCAAGGTCTGCTCGATAGGAAGAGAGTCCCTAGGTTGCGGCGTAGCAGGTGTTGCTGGGATAGGTTCTCTGGTACGATGGAAAGATAAGGGGCAGTCCTTTACCCGATGTTCAGCGGATCTACATGCCAAATATTGTCCCAATCTCTTACGACAACTATTGGCTAGATGACCAGGCCTCTTGCAGCGGCTGTGGAGTGGGAGGCCGGCGATAGGCGGTGGCTCGCGCGGGGGAAGTGAGGAGCTGCGGGGGAGAGAGAGCCAGGGGAGGCGGAAGGATCGGGGAGCTCGGAGTTCTGGGTTCCGGCGGCCACCGGAGGGGATTCGTACGGCCAGTGCACGGAGGGCGCGGTCCCGGCCACGGAACAGCTCGTGGGGGCGGCACGGCGCGGGAACGAGGGGAAGAGGGCGGAGGTCGACGCCGGGGGCGGTGGAGGACCGGAGGAAGTCGGACGCGTGGCGGAGGGTTCTTCGGTCACAGCGGCGAGAGGAAGGGGGTTCCAGCGGGTCGGCGCGGAGGTTTCAGTCGGGGGTTGATCGGGAGAACGAGAGGGTTTCGGTCATCTCCGACGAGAGGAGTGGAGTCGTCGGACGCGGGGGTGCACTGCGCGGAGGGATCTCGCCGGCGACGAGGGTTTGCGGTGGCCCGGCCGACCTGGGCTCACCGGAGGCTAGGTGGCGCTGCGGAGGTGTGACGGAGTCAAGGTAAGGGGAATTTCGTCTATTTCTCTTCTTTTGGTTGTGGTGGTGGTGTTTTGGCTGGCCTGAGGCCTGGGTCAGGGAAGACGGCCGAGATGGCGGTGTGTCGGCGATGGTCTAGGAAGAGGATCGAGATTGTGTCAGAGTTGGGAAGGTGTAGGCGGCGATGACGATTTGATGGCGGTGGTGGTGGTGTTGACCGGCCCTGTAGTGGTCGATATGGTTGTGGTAGGGGTGTTGTGTGGTACAGTCTCGGTAAAGAAGAATGGCGGAGGGCTCTGGGAACGGTGGTGGGGAACGAGGTGTGATGGCGGTTGAGATTGGTGGTGAGTCGGTCGGGACGACGTAGACGGTCGGTGATTGGTGCCGTGATAGGGGACGCGGCACGGTGGTCAGCCAAGGAGCTGGGACAGAACTTGGTGTTAGGAATTTTGGATATGTGGAGTCTTGTGTCCTGCGTGACACAAAATCTAGGAAACACGTTCGGGGTTGTCGGACGTGAGATGGGTGAATGTATCTCTAATAACAATAGAAATAGTGGAAGAGACGGAGACACGGACACGATGCACAGCACATTTTGGTTGTGGAAATTGTGGAGGAATATTGTGGAGAAAATATTGGAGGAGTACCTGCCTATTTATAGGATGTGAGAATTCCCAATTGGATAGGAATTAGGAATATTTAAAACCCAAAGTAGATAATTCATAGTTTTAATTTAAAAGCAATCAAATCCAAATCCAAATCTAATTTAAATCAAATTAAATTCTCTTAGTTTAAAATCGAATAGGATAAATCAAATTTTCAAACATTTAACTATTTAAATAATTCCAAAAATTAAATCAAGATTTAAATGGCCACAATAACTTCCAAATATATTTTTTAAAATACCAATATTAATAATTTCGAAAATAATAAATATTTTTAAATATCCTTTTTGAATAATAAATTATTAATATTAATAAATCTCAAAAATTACATTTTTATTTAAAATAATCTAGCAAAATATTTATGAAATATGTGCATGCACTAAGAATATTATTTATTCTAAATAAAAGGCTTTACATAAATAAAATCATCAATTTAGGAAATTTTGATAGCTAAATTAGTACATATATTATTTTGAAACCATAAGAAAAATATTTTTCTAAAAATATGTACGCTCGCACATATTCGCACTCATCGAGCAATTACGAAAAATAAAATTTCGTGCGCGACGTACAATACAAAATTTTAAATCGGTACCAAATTTAATAATAATAAAAAAATAGTAGAAATTTAGGGGTTTTACATCCTACCCAAGTTAAAAGAATTTCGTCCTCGAAATTAAGAATTAGTAGGGGGGGTGAGAGGACACAAGGGGGTATCAATGGGGATCCAACGATGACAATGTTTTCACAAAATTATGTAGTAAGAAATCGCGATCTAGATCGTAGAAAAACAATACGGTATGGTCACGGGTAATGAATGAGGGTCACGATTAAGAGAACAAAATAGATTCGCTTTAATTAAGCGATTAGAGGGTCTTGATAGGGTCAAGTAGTTTAGGATGAAGATATAGCAACATCGAGTGAGAATGGTCATAGCCGATGGAAGGTTAGAGGAAGTTCTAGTACAACGCTTTCGTCCTTCTGAAATAGGTGAAGGCGAAAGCAATATAGAGTTCGAAGGAGGCGTTTATCGAATACGAATACGTGATTCAAAGACGATTGAAAAATTTTAAAGGAATTGTCAAGGCAGTCGCGGATGGGACTCTAGAGGACAAGTTTAACTATGTCCCCATCCACGTAGAATAATAGGCAAAAGCGAACCAAAATGCACTTGGTTGATCAGACCATTATGCACCGGTTCTGATTAGACGATACGTTGGTGGAAGCTCTTCCAATAACATATGTCTTTGAACAAGCTTGATGAAAGGATAAGCTTGCAAAAACTAGGCTATCATTAGTTTAGATAGTGAAAATATAGGCACGTTGGTAGATGAAACAAATATGAATAGTCTAAGAGTCATAAGGATCTAAGTCTTGTTTATTCCTATACAATCATTCTACGGTTTTATTGACCAAGGCTTGGTTGACCAAATGGGTTAAATTTCTCTAGTCTCTATGGGCTAGATAATACTAATTGTTTTTCCTTAATGGTCAAGTGTGTGTGGGGTATTCTACCCAACTTAAAGAATTAAGCTAAGGGTGTTTGGGACATCTAACTAGTATGGTCAATCTCTAGCAAGCACAAAGGGAAGATAAGAATAATGATAGGAGGAATCAAGCAAGATGCAATCGATGAGTCGGTCGAATATGAAATCGAGGAAAAAGGCCAAGTATGTGGATGAGATCCTAGACTTCTAATCCTATTCGCAGGCTTGCTTGGTACGGTAAAGTAGCCAAACAATTTATCTTGACCTGCATGGGCCACCACAAAAACATGTAACGCCCCAGTCCCAAAATACGTAGGACTAGGAACGTAGACATGCCAGCTGTATTCATACGTAGTACATAGGCCTCGTATGGATACATAAGCTGTAAAATGCAGTAGAACCATAACTAATCTCATCCACACAAAAATGAATAAAAGATATATAATAAAAATAAATTTGTCTTGATACAATATGTTGGGCGGAGACAAATCCACTACCAACAAGTAAAAGAAAAAGTACATAGAAAATGAAATGAGTGGCGAGCGAAGCGAAGACGATCCAAGTGCAATCATCCTCGAAGAAATAGCGATGATCACGGCTTAGAGCTAAAGCACCTGCGAAAGACAAGAGCACACACCTGGAGAGATAACCAGGTCCTCAGAGGGACGTAACAAGACACATAATATCATGCCATATAAACTGAATAAATATTGCTCAAATAAATAAGTTAATCGAATTTATAACATGGTCCAATACGCACCTACTGAACGAGCGTACCATCCCCCCAACCAAACAAGGACAGGAGATGGTAAACTAATTCACGGTGACGTATCTTTCCATGCTAAGAATCCAATATGGTATCCGGACCCCAACAAGGTTCAATACCTTCTCATCGAAGTAGTAAGTCACACCTACAACCAAACAAGGACAAGATATGACGAACTAATCCGCGATAAGTTATTGTTCCAAGCCACGGTCAGATACAAGTACCCAAACCAAAAGTACTCGTACCTAACGGATAAAGGTAGCCTACCGTTCTAAGTGAAATGTAGTTAAGAACAATCCTTCGTACGCATGGGCCCTGGCTGAATAGGATCGACATAGTCCCCCCTTAGGGCACTAGAGGTCCAATCAGTAAGAGCATAACGTTCCACAGAATCGTCAGTGGCCGTCAGTAATCATGGGTTATCAACCCCGTATCTCCAGCGGAGAGTCCGGGTCACAAGGAAAGTGCATCGAAGCCCATACGCTAAGGAATTATCCTCCCCGCCCAATGCCTACTATGTTGTATCCACAACAATAACCTCTATAACCGCTAAGTTAAACTAGCATGCAACCTCTATTAGCGGTTATTCCTATCGCACGGCTTGTACGTACTGGTGGCCAGCCAATCACGAACTTCCGTGTTCTACATGCGACACACAACTTCGTGTTACAACGTGTCAAGGCCAATGAATGCAACACACAAGGTGGTCCCTTAAATCTAGGTTTAATGTGTAAGAAAAATAATACATAGCAGGAAATATAAATAAACAGTAAGTTCTAACAGGTTATGCCATGTATCACAGTTTATTTTGCATAAAAAAAAATAATGCATGAAATATGAGCTAAAATAAGTAAACAGCAAATGGCAAGGTGTCTTGCCTGGTAGGACGCCTGGTGTGCTACGATAATCATGGTGGCATGAACTGCGACTTTGGTGTAACAACTACACAAGGGAACCTCTGATGGTGGTACGGACAGTTCCATCGGGTTCGAGACGGTCGAATTAGTTAGGGTGGACAGGGGGTTGTGCAGAATTCCTGAGGGAATAGGATAAAGGGATTAGGAGGATAATCAAAGAAAACTTGATAAACAATATATATACGAGTTTCGAAAACTATTTATAATAATCGAAAACTAGTTCGAGTCTAAAATAAATACTTAAAGTCAAAAATCGTTTTCGACAAAACTCTAAGTTGTCAAAATTGAAATTATAGGCAGAAACTATATTTTTATTAGAAAAATAATTTAGTCAAATCTTTTGAAAATATTAGAAAAATTGTTTTATAATTTGAAAACTATATTTTCACGGGTCAAAATATTTCTAAATGAACATTAAAAATCTAGAAATTTTATTTAAAATTTTAAAACCATATTTTGAAATATAAGCCAAACGAAATATAATATTCATATAACTATATACCTATATTTTACAAAATAATTTGAAAAGATTTTTATACCCAATTACGCAAAAATCAGTTATTTATAGTAACTAATAATAACATAATCTTAGTTACCAAAAGTATAATAATAATAATAGTTGTAGTGAAATAAAAACACAGCAACTTTCTACAATAATACTAATAAAATTATTTACAACCATTTATTCATACTAATGATATAAATAGTCTATACACAAATTATTATACAGTTATGCAAAATTTGTAACCCTAGATTTTAGAACTAACAATAATAATAATAATAATAATAATAATAATAATAAATAATACAGTAATCATAACTTAAAGTATTAATATCTTATGCTATTTTAAAGAAAGAAGAAAAAAATATAAAAAAATATAAAAAAATAATAATAAATATAATAATAAAGGGTCGATCACTGATCCACTCCGTTCAGTTGACAAAATATCAGAAAAAAATTTGTTAGAGAGAGAGTAGCTGAGAGGGAGAAAGGAGCGGCTGCGGAGTGGGAGGCCGGCGATAGGCGGTGGCTCGCGCGGGAGGAGTGAGGAGTTACGGGGGAGAGAGAGACAGGGGAGGCGGAAGGATCAGGGAGCTCGGAGTTCTGAGTTCCGGCGGCCACCGGAGGGGATCCGTGCGGCCAGTGCACGGAGGGCGCGGTCCCGGCCACGGAACAGCTCGTAGGGGCGGCGCAGCGCGGGAACGAGGGAAAGAGGGCGGAGGTCGACGCCGGGGGCGGTGGAGGACCGGAGGAAGTCGGACGCGTGGCGGATGGTTCCTCAGTCACAGCGGCGAGAGGAAGGGGGTTCCAACTGTAGAAGCATGGAAAATAATAAAAAAAGAGCCATACGGCCAGGAAACCCCATGCGGCTCAGAAGACCCATGCGGCTCAACGAGTCTATGCGGCTCTGTGATCTCCATGCGGCTCAAAAAAAAGACACGTGGCTTGCAAACAGTTCTCCCCTCCGTACTGTACTGCATTAATTGCTTGGACGGCTGACCACTCTGACGAAGCGACAGGCCTGACATAAAGAGGCAATTATGACTCTGTCATAATGACAGAATCCTAGAAAATCAAAGAAAATCTCTGACACAACCCCCCCCCCCCCCGAGATCCAGAAAACGCCATGCAGCCTAGACACGTGGACAGCCATATGCGGCTCGAGCGGAAACCCCCTTATGCGGCTCAGGCTGAAGTTGTCATATGCGGCTCAGATCGAGACAGCCCTATGCGGCTCAAGCAGACACAGCCCTATGCGGCCCACAAGGATCGGCCCTATGCGGCTCACGAGGATCATCTCCATGCGGCTCACTATCCATTGTATGGTCCAGATTATCATGTGGTTCGAAGATTCGGGGTCCACTCCCCAAGCTGCCCTGACACGTGGCCAAACCTTGTGCGGCTCAATCCTTATGCGGCTCAGTGACTCCTAGAACACGTGTCATAAAGCCAATCAATTTCCTAGATTTATCGCAATCAAAGTTTGGGTCAAATCCCAATAATCTGGGACACGTGGCAGGAGAATGAATTAAATTTATTCATTCAGATTCGCAGACATCAGCAAATTATCATCATGGAGATTTATTCCAATCAGCATTAATTACTGAGAGGATTTGGCACAATCCATATCAATGGCCCAGATCCATTACACTCAAAACTAATGGCCCAGATTGATCGATCAACAGGCCGCCGCCACTTTGAGGGGAAATTATTGTGAACCCTAATGAGGCCCCCCATTCTTATAAATGGCAGGGTGCCATTCCCTTGCGAAAAAGAGACGCACACATACATACAGAGAGGACAACTCTTTTCGAGATCAGAGAGAGTACCACATACTAGGAGAGAAAAAAGCAGAGAGAGAGCATAGAGAGCATTTCTTCAACGTTGAGCAATCTTCTGGAGCCAAGGCAGCATACCAATCGTCCAAGGAGTAAGGCAGAGCTGCCGTCGCTTTCCCGAGCCTCTATCGTCACCCCCCAGAATCTAAAATAAACAATTGTACTTAGACTGCTGTACCTAGGATTTTGTTCCTAGGCTTTCTTTGTACAAGCGAGTTTGTAACGTGAAGTAAAAGTCCAGTCCTCCGATAATTGTTCTGCTCTTTTATATTTCATGGCAAACACGATGGCGACTCTGCTGGGGACAAACTTCTCCACGGTTGAGGAGTTGGTGACGCAGTCGGATGCAGCCAAACTTGGCTCCACGCAACAGAAGATGGTCGTCCGTTTCGACCAACAGGCGTTTGAAGAGATGCTCTCTGAAGGAAGTGCCGACCCGATCCAGAAGCGAACCCGTACAAAGAAAGCTCGCTGCGAGTGGAGGCCAAAATTATTTGCTCCTCCACAAGCTCTGGACGGGGTACTCTCTGCTACCCAAGACGGCAAAGGCGATTCTCATACGGCTCCACTTCGAGCCGTAGAGAACTCTGTTGTCCCCAAGTCCGGCAGAGGAAAGCACTACGATGCTGGACTTGCAGGGACAAAGAGCGACTCTATGCGCCCCGAGAAGAAGCCGAGCACTCCTGTGGCCAAATCTGCCAACCACATGCAGGAGGCTCATGCGGGTGGATCTACCAGCCACAGGAAGAAAATCCATGCGGCCAGATCATCCAGCCGCATAAAGAAGACTCATGCGGCTGAGACTCCCAGTCGCATGAAGAAAGCCTATGCGGCTACGTCTGCCAGCCGCATGAAGATTGTTGAGGATGGCGGCATGACTCCTACCCCGCGCGGTTCTGTCTTCGACCGCCTGTCTTATGGTCCTGATCTCTTGTGCTCCCAAGAAGATATATCTGACTCTCTCCAACATCACCTAGACTCTTCCTACTACGTGCCTTTACGTACTAGAGCGAATAAGTCTAGGGCAGCGCGAGCTTGGCACGCTCGATCCGCTGATCCTGTCTCTGATCATCTGAGCGTCCCGCATACCGTTATGTGGGCCTCAGACGGGAAGTTGTACAGAACCACTCGAGTCCAGCTCCTGGTGGCAAACGGACAGAAAAGTGCACAAAAGTTTCCCAAAATCCCGGGAGCAAGCATGGACGATTCAGACCAGTCTGACTTGCGTGAGGCCATCCTCCACAAACGCAAGGAAAGGGAAGACGCATCGGGGTGCAAAAAGTCCTCCCACGGACGTCACTGCACCCAAGTCATCATAAACTGCTGCTGCAATAATGCGACGATGCGAGAAGACCGACAGTCCGTCTTTCAAAGACTGCAACAGCCATCTTCAGAAGACGAGGTACTT
This sequence comes from Iris pallida, assembly GCA_029216955.1. Taxonomy (NCBI): domain Eukaryota; kingdom Viridiplantae; phylum Streptophyta; class Magnoliopsida; order Asparagales; family Iridaceae; genus Iris; species Iris pallida. The sequence goes on from JANAVB010023121.1 coordinate 257,770, forward strand.
CCCGTCGTCTCCTGCAACTCTGCTCGAAAAGTCCCCGCTGATGGAAGGGGGAAGAAGACAAATGTTCCCAGCCCGAAGATTTCAACCGCTGTGACTAAAAGGCTGTCGTCTAAGCGGGTGCCCACCACAGGAGTTTTCTAAGGTACTCGCTCTAAGACAAAATCTGCTACAGTGGGAGATTCGTCATCCACAACGCAGGAGGTTGCTGGGGCTCGGGGTAGCACCCCTCCGAGCCTCCACAGCAATCCGATGTTCCAAGAAGACGAGCCGGGGGAGACAACTCTCCCATCAGATGCAGCAAACCTTGACGTCCCCGAGGACGTCCACAACTCCCAAGATGAGGCGAACTCGTAGACTAGGGGTACTGTTCCTTCCGAGTCTGAATCAGAAGGAAACATACCCACAAACCCCGCTGACTTCTCACTACAGGGGTACGATTCGGAGGGCGCTTCCTCCACCGCTCCGTCTATCTCTCCTCATGTGAAGACGGTATTCATGACAAACAGCAGCCAAGGTGGTTCCAGCGATCGCCAACGCATCGACATGCTCGAAGCCATATTACTTGCCTTGGTCAAGTCTGTAGACGAAATCAAAGCGGCCCTTCCAACTCTATAAGGAGGGACGCCTGGCCAAACAAGCGCGGGACCTGCGATCAATGCGGACTCGAACTCAGCGGCACCGAACCCGGGCAACAGTCCTCCCGAAGTAACGGCCTCCACCGCTGTGGATGAGGCCCGAGAAGCAAGAAGAGAGGTCCAGGAGCTCCGAGCCATGTTTCACGCTAAAGAAACCTCTCAAGACCTCAGAATACGGCAACCATACCCTGCTGCATGGAGGGATGTCCCCTTCCCACCAAGATATAAGCCGTTTAATATCAATCCTTACGATGGTAAGACCTCCGCAAGTCGGTATATCACTTACTTCGAGGTCACCACCGACCATCTGCCCCATGACGATGCCATTCTCACACGATTATTCATCGGGGCAATGGAAGGAGTCACCTTCGACTGGTATCACAATCTGCCGAACAACTGCATCCACTCCTTCGCCGGCTTCAAGCGCATATTCTTGGAGAGATTCTACGAAGTAGGACAGGACATCACTATGTCCACCCTCATGGATGTCGTCCAAGGGAAGAAAGAGCTGACAAGGAACTACATCGAGCGGTTCCGCCAAACCGCCATGAAGTTGCCCTCTGGAAACCCGGATTCCTCCTTGATTGAAATTTGCCAAATGAGACTGCTTCCAACAATCAGTCTCTGGATGGGCGAAAGATAATTCAAAGACTGGAAGACGTTTATCATTAGTGCCACAAGCACCGAAGAACGACTGAAGAAGGCTCGCCAACTGGGATTGCACATCTCAGAGGGAGAGGACAAGAGCAGACGTCCCAACGCCAACACCAACAATGGGGGTAGCTCCTCCAACAATCGGGACAACAAGGGCAAGCAGGCTATGGTGGCCGATACAGCACAAAAACCTGAGCCAAAGCCAGCAGACAAATAATGGCCGCAAATCTCTTACTCCTTCGAAGACGGTCACGTCAAGCCCATCTTGGACATGCTCATACAAGGAGACAGAATTCAGCTTCCTCCACCAAGATGGGAACCACGGCCGGCAGAGATGGAGAACCCAAAGTACTGCCATTATCATCGCTACGTCCACCATGCTACACACGACTGCTACCAGCTAAAACGGTACATCCAAAATCTTATCGATTCGAACGCACTGGCTATCGATTTCGAAGAGGTAACCGTAGCAGCCAACATGGTGTCAGTACAATTCGGCAGCTTCCCTCCGACGAAAACTCAAGATGGTGTGGTCCCCATCCCTCTGGCGACAATGGAGATTGCTAATCTTCCACCTCCTCGAGATCAGGCTGCTGGTCTAGTGTCCCTCACTACATCATGAAGGGAGGTCATGTGGATCCATCCAGACTTGGTATCGGAAGTGACTCGGCCCATATCGTCTTCTACTTGCAAAAAGAAAAGTAGAAAAGTCAGAACCTGCCACACAATCTCGGCAGACATCGAAGAAGCTATAACCGTTGTCACGCGGTCTAGGGCGCAATCCCAACCTGTGGTTGAAAATCCAGCTGAAGATCATCAACCCATTACGACTGATGCTCCGGGACCGGCTCAGCCTCCGACGACCGATAAGCCTAGGCCGAGGAAGACTCGCTTTGACAAATCCCTCCGAAAAGAGGTAGCACAAGGGCTGGAGAAGCCCTACAACTTCGACATCTTAGCGCAGTTGGCCAACACACCGGCCAAGTTGTCATTATACGAACTTCTGAGACTCTCCAAGGATGTTCGTACGGCTTTGAGCGATGCACTCCAAAATGCCGACGCATACCTGGCTCAGGTCAACCTCACGGGAGAAAGTCCGCCTGCAGATCTCCAAGATAGCGCCTGCACGGGAGCAATGCCCAACATTGTCTTCACTCCTTATGACATGCTCATCAAAACCAACATGCATGATCGCCCGCTATACTACACTGGATACATCGACGACGTAAAGGTGGATCGGATGCACATTGATCCTGGCTCTTCCATAAGCATTATCCCGAAGGGTCTACTACATCATCTCTGCATCCCAATACATCGCCTGACGCCTACAAGCACCGCCATCAGTGGTTTCAATTCGGGTAGGAGCTACCCAATTGGGAAGATTCATCTGAAGTGTCAAATTGGCGATCTCCAATCAGAGGTCACCTGTTACGTCATAGATGCAGATACTTCATACAACATCCTCTTGGGACGCCCGTGGATACACGATTATATGATCGTGCCTTCCACGCTGCACCAGTGCTTCAAATATGTCGACAAATACGGCTTCGTGAGGACGGAATTTGCTGATATCGATCCCCTCAAAGGGGTCAAATCCTACTACTCAGACTCCTGTCTGTACGAACAATCGAAGAAGCACCTTGGTGAAGCTCGATCGTACCGAGACAGCCACAGGATCAGAAAAGCTTCTGACGATCTACCTCCAAGCTCGCAAACCTGGAAAGTCTGTACCCCTTACCGCCACTCTGCATAAGGACGCAATTAGCCTCTCGGCACAAGAAGAGCAGATGATAATCCGGCTGCCAAGGTCTAGCCAAGTGCCAAGACCCACAACGGAGCCGCTGACAATTAGGCTGTCGAGAGCCGGCCAGCCGTAAACGGAGAAGCTCAATCCCTCCGACAAGCCTATGACGATACGCCTTCCCAAGAAGGGTCGTCACCCCGATGTAGGGACTGGAACTTCTAGCGAACCAACCACTCCCCGCCCAGCATCGAGCACCAGACTGGGGGTTGCTAGTCTACCAACAACTCCACGCTCTGCTCCTCCAGCCGAACCTCTGACGATCAAGCTGCCCAGGTCGTCCTCTTAGTCTTCATTTATGCAGGGGGTAGCCGAAGAGGAATCGGAATTAGCCAAGTATGTGGCTGCCCACACTGATGTTCCCTCTGCAGATGATGTAATCTCCCTAGAAAAGATACCTTACTTCATCAATAAAGGGCTATCTTTGAACTACCTCGAGCTTAATAAGCTTTGTACAATGTATGCTATAGAACACGGTATAGGCACTCACCTACACACACAGGTGACAAATGTGTACACCGCGATCCAGCTTACTCCAGTGGAAGACGCTTACCGCATAATCGAGGAAGGGGACCATCCAATCATCTTCGGCCAGAAGGACGATCCGCATCCCTTCACCATAGAAGAAGTCGACCTTGGACCAGACACCGGGAGACTGCCTCTGTATCTTTATAGTCCCCAATCCAAATATCTCATGCAGAAACAGGGGTATGATCTGGAGACGACGCCAGGCTTGAACTATGGCACTGGACGACGATTACCTTTGAAGCCACCAATCCTGGCTGGCAAACCACGGGACTACTATAGCAAGACTCGATGCGGGTTAGGGTATGTTACACCTACGACGATCCCCGAAAGTTCAGATGAAGAATGTGACTGGCATTCACATTCGACCGGGTCACCAACTTCCGACTCAGATACCAGCATTGGAGATATATTCAGACAAGTCTTGTCAGTCAACATGGCATTCGCCGACGCTTATGAAGAAGACGAAGACATCTCTAAAATCCTCGAGCTAGAGCCGTGGGCCCAGCAGTTGGATGCGCAATGGAAAAAGAGGTTCGAACAGAGAGAACCTCCTACTGAAGATGAGGTCATACAAGTAGATCTCGGCAGCGAGTCTTCTCCAAAACCAATCTTCGTCAGTAAAAGCTTAACAGACGAAGAGCGAGAATCACTGCTGGAACTTGTCAAAGAATATATTGATGTGTTCGCCTGGAGCTATGAAGACATGCCGGGGTTAAATCCCGATATTGCTCTTCACAAACTCAACATTCGGCCGGATGTAAAGCCAGTCAAGCAACAACAACGACGCTTCCGCCCGGGCATCATGGACGTAATCGAAGCCGAAGTCAACAAACTGATAGCCAGCGGCTTCATTCGTGAGGAGCAACATCCTGACTGGGTCGCCAACATAGTACTCGTCCTCAAGAAGAATGGAAAGATTCGAATCTGTATCGACTTCCGCAATCTGAACGAGGCATGTCCCAAAGATGAATTCCCTCTCCCTATCACAGACATCATGATTGACAACACATGCAGCTTCGAACGTATGTCATTCATAGATGGCTTCTCGGGGTACAACCAAGTCAAGATGTCTCCTGACGACAAAAAGTATACATCATTTCGAACACCAATTGGCACATACTGTTACACAGTCATGCCTTTCGGTTTGAAGAATGCCGGCGCCACATATCAAAGAGCCATGAGCATCATCTTCAGGGACCACTTACGCAAGACGGTAGAGTGCTATGTTGATGACATCGCCGTCAAGAGTCGCTGTAAGGGAGACCATTTACAGGATCTGAGGACGGTATTCGACCTGATGCGAGCGCACAATCTGAAGATAAATCCCACAAAATCCTTCCTGGGCGTATCAAGCAGGAAGTTCTTGTGTTTCACCATCACCGCCAGGGTATCCATGTAGACCCTGAGAAGACAAAGGCAATCATGGAGATGGGTCCCCCAAAAAATCTTCGCGAACTCCGAGGCCTCCAAGGAAGGCTAGCTTACATTAGGAGGTTCATTTCTAACCTCTCCGGGCGATGCCGACCATTCACCCACCTCATGAAGAAAGGTGTCTCGTTCGTATGGGACGAAGAATGTCAGCGGGCCTTCGACAGCATCAAAGAATACTTGTCAAACCCTTCAGTCCTGGTGGCCCCGGTTGCTGGAAAACCATTCCTGCTTTACGTACGAGCAATGAAGCATTTCCTCGGGGCCCTGCTGGCACAAAACAACGATGCAGGCCATGAACAAGCCATATATTACCTCAGCCGAATAATGATTGGGCCAGAGTACCGATACACCGCTGTGGAGAAGGAATGCCTTGCCCTAGTGTTCGCCATCCAGAAGACGCGACACTATGTCACTGGACAAACGATACATGTGATCTCACGAGTCAACCCTCTCAGGGTCCTCATGACTAAACCAGGGGAACTCAGCTCTCGCCTCGCTACATGGGCAATATTGCTATCCCCCTATCATATGATCTTCGTCCCACAAAAGGCGGTCAAAGGCCAAGCCTTGGCAGACTTTTTGGCAGCCTACCCGGGCTCGGAGTCGTCCAGAATATATGAAGACATCCCAGATGAGGTCGCCGACTCGCATGCAACCTCCCACGATGATATATGGCGAATGTTCTTCGACGGTGCTTCGAGAACTGGACCCAAGGGCAACATCGTCGTCAGAGTCGGGGTGGTACTGGTCTCTCCTTCCGGATTGGTGATTAACCGTGCTTATTCCCTCACGGAACCCTGCTCTAACAATGTGGCTGAGTACAACGCTCTGGTCATTGGCCTCCAACTTGCAAAGGAGCTGGAGGTAGAATACCTTGAAGCATACGGCGATTCTCAGTTAATCGTCAATCAGATCCGGGGCTCATACGAGGTCCGTCATGAAGACATGATCCCCTATCACCAAATAGCGATCGACATCATCTCATCGTTCGAGGGGTTCTTCATCGAGCATGTTCCCAGACTCCGAAATATCGAAGCCGATGCCTTAGCAGGTCTGGCCGCTTCCCTAGCAGTGCCAAATCATACTCATCAATCGGTAGACGTAGTAGGCCACAAACTGGTCTGCCCCAAGAACAATATTTAATTCGTGGCGAGTTATTCCGCTCAGACAACCGATGATGTCCCAGATTGGAGACAACCATTCATTGACTTTATCGTCTACGATATCCTGCCCGAGAACCCGAAAGAAGCCACCTCCATCAGACGGCGTTCTCTCAGATTCTTCTACGATACAGAGACGAAAATACTGTATCGCCGATCCTATGATGGAGTATTGCTTCGGTGTCTGTCGAACGCAGAAGCCAAAGAAGCCGTGCGAAAAGCTCATGACGGTGTCTGCGGGACCCATCAGCCTGGCCCTAAATTGCAAGACCGTCTCCGCCGAATGGGCTACTACTGGCCCACGATGGTGGCAGATGCGATAGACTATGCAAGAAAATGCAAAGCCTGCCAAGTCCACGCGGACTTCATTCACCAGCCATTCGAATTTCTATATTCGACAGTGGCGTCCTGGCCGTTCGAAGCATGGGGGATGGACATCATCGGTCCGATTACTCCACCTTTCTCCCGTGGACATCGTTTCTTACTCGCAATCATAGATTTCTTCTCCAAATGGACGGAAGCTGTCCCGCTTGCAGAAGTAAAGACTTCGAACGTGATCAGCTTCCTCAAGCATCACGTCATCTATCGCTTTGGACTGCCCCGGAGGATCATCCACGATAATGGTCCACAGTTTGCAAGCTATGCCTTTTATCGGTTCTGCGACAAATATCACATCCAGAATATTGCTTCGACACCGTACAACCCGGCAGCGAACGGGTTGGCAGAGGCATTCAACAAAACAATCATCAAACTCCTTAAGAAGTTTGTCTTTTCCAACAAATGCGACTGGAATGAGAAGCTCGGTGAATGTTTATGGACGTACCGTACTACAGTCCGAACAGCAACCGAAAACACACCATTCTCCCTGGTGTACGGGAGTGAAGCAGTTCTCCCATTGGAGACTCAAATACCCTCACTCCGCGTCGCCCTCACTCATCAATTGACGACGGATGATAACTATCGACGCCGACTACAAGAGTTAGAGGCCCTAGATGAAAAGCGCCTCCTAGCTCAGCAAAGGATCGAACTATACCAAGCACGCATCTCTGGAGCCTTCAACAAGAAGGTTAAAATCAGAATATTCCAAGTGGGCGATCTTGTTCTGGCAGTCCAGAGGCCGATGGTCATGACTCACAAGACCGCCAGCAAGTTCCAGCCAAAATGAAAAGGTCCATTTATCATCGAGGCTGTATTCTCCAACGGTGCTTACCGCCTCGCCAAACAAAATGGGGATTTGCTCATGTTGCCCGTCAACAGCAAGTTCCTGAAGAAATATTATGTCTAAATGACATTCTCCAGATCAGTGAGTCATGTGCCCACTGGTACCGCTGAACTCACCCCACAATTTTCCAAATTTTTCGAGTCATGTACCCGCTGGTACCGCTGAACTCACCTCATCATTCTCCAAATTTTCGAGTCACGTACCCGCTGGTACCGCTGAACTCACCTTCATAATATTCTAAATTTTCGAGTCATGTACCCGCTGGTATCGCTGAACTCACATCCACAACATCCCAGATTATCGAGTTATGTACCCGCTGGTGCCACTGAACTCACACTTTCACAATATCGAGTCATGTACCCGCTGGTGCCTCTGAACTCACATCCCGGTCACTCTTTCAGATAGTAAGTCATGTATGATCATACCTCTGAACTTTCTTCCTGGAAGAGATCCTCCCTCATGATCTAATACCCGCATTCCCAGTACACAAAAAGGGTAATCGATCCACAAATTACTAAAACGGCCATGTCCTCATTACCTCTGAGTCGTTTCACTTCCGCCAAAAATAAACCACCCCCTACATAGAACTTCCATGTCCTCATTACCTCTGAGTCATTTTATGTACCCCCTCTTCATTGAGCCCACTCCTGCCATGTCCTCATTACCTCTGAGTGGGAAGGCTCCGTAGAAGAAACCTTCATACTTGCCATGTCCTTATTACCTCTGAGTAAGTATGTCGATTCCCTTTCAACCTATTATCTGTACCCATAACCGGAGTACGACAAGGATAATAGGTCCACAAATGTCCTCTGTTGACCATAAATATCCTCTATTGACTACAAATGTCCTTTGTTGACCACAAATGTCCTCTATTGACCACAAATATCCTCCGTGAATTCACTTCTGCCATGTCCTCATTACCTCTGAGCAGGAAGATTCCACGATAAAACCCTCATGCTTGCCATGTCCTCATAACCTCTGAGCAAATATGTCGGTCCCATTTCACCCTATTATCTGTATCCTAAGCCAGGGTACGCCAAGGATAATAGGCCCACAAATATCCTCTACTAAGTTTCTTAGCATAAGCCCACCATCTCATCATGCCCCGGGAGCCCAACTGCTCTATGACATTCTTTTTCTCGATACCAAGAGCACCCATGACCACTTTGCCATGGCTGTTTCAGATATCCTAACCAAACTTGTTATCCGTACCTAAAACCAAGGTATGCCATGGGTAATAGGTCCACAAATAAGTCCCCTAGGCGGGGAAAACATCACCATAATATCACAGGTACAACAAGCAATACGAATGAAGGGTAGAATGGAAAGTACACTTTATTTGAAAGAAGAAAAAAGTATTACATGTTTCGGGACCACGTCCCTCCCAAAAAAAAAAAAAGAAAAGAAAAAGGAAACAGGAACAAAACAAGAAGAAAAGACCGATTATGGCTCAGTATTACACAACTCCAGGAGCCGGTTTCTCACCAAGGCAGTCCCCCGCTCAAGCCTCTGTTTAGCTCGGCGCTCGGCCTCTTGAGACAATTGCTCCGCGTCATTCAAATACATATACGCCTGCCAGTCGTTCTCTATCTTCTTCAGGGCAACTTCTAGATTGGCAGAAGCCCTACTAAACTTGTCAGCCTCCCGAAGGGCAATCCCTTTCTCAGTACAGGCAGCTTCCAGCTCAGACTCCAAGAAGGCCAGCTTTCTCTAGAGCTCGAGGATTTGCTCCCGGGTGTCGACTATCCCGCGGGAGGCAGCTGCTTCCCGAGCCGCGCAATCTTCAGTCCGACGGCTCCACTGATCGTACGACCGAGTCAAATCCCGACGGTCCTTCAATATAGCCGGCTTAAGCGATTTCCGAGCAGCCATCACCTTTTCCACTGCAGTAATAAGGAAATTGCGCTCTTGGTTTATCGCCGCGGGTAAATCAGCTTGCTGCAGCCTGTGAAACTGGGCCACGAGACGATCAGCCTCTAACAACTTAGGCTCCAGAAGCGCGGCCAGTTCCCCTCCACCAGGGAGTGTCCTAAGGATATTGATCTGGCCACCGACACATTGACGGGCCAGAGTAAAGGGAGTCCCCCTTTCCACAGCTGCCTCGATCCTCCTCTTCAGGTGGCGGTGGAAACTGTCAACCACATCCCGGGACACTTCATCCAAAACCTCTGTAGAGGACGGCATCAAAGGGAGGGTGGCAGACAGTACCGAAGGAGTAGCCTCAGAAGTTGCCGCCCCCGCCACCAAGGAAGCAAATTCTGTACGGAAAGAGGCTTGAATGGCGGCTAGCTCCTCTTCCGCCGCCCGAAGAGCCTGGATGCTCGACAGGGCGGAAAGGTTAACCCCCGAAACTACATTCGCAGAAAAGGGCACAGGAAGCATCGTCCCTTGTCCCAGCTGTACTGCTACCTGGGCTCCCGAACTCGACCCAGATGGAGGCCCCTCAAGACAGGGAGGTTCCGTCAGATCCCCTCCGGTAGGGTCCGCCCCAGCAATGCCCGTCACTGGCAATAAAGGGTTGGGACCTGAACATCCAAAGCAACCATTAATCGACGTAATCTGAATGATAGGATGACGGAGTATATTGGCTTATTCACAAGTTAAGGTTTGACTTGTATTACCAGGGGAAGAGCATGGAGGCTGCGGTTCGTTCACAGCCGAAGTAGTTTCCTCACCCACAGCTTCTGATCCGAATTCAATCAATTTCTCTGTCACGGCCATCCCTGAAAGGGAGCCAGCCAGGAAAGTGTCATCCTGTTGGAGTTCAGATGTCTCAGGGATGGGCGCAGTAAAACCCCTATCCCCCTGAGTTGAGGTCCCAGCAAGGTGGGACTCCTCGACCGCAACCGGAAGAACCCCAGCAGCAATGATAGCAGTGCACACATCACTGACCAAATGGGACAGGACTGGATCAACCTCGACAATCGGGTCCTGAGAAGCGAACTCATCTGACGCCTATAAAGAGCAAAAGAAAAAAACGATTAGGCCATAACATAGAAGAAGAAGAAGAAGAAGAAGAAAGGAGGTAGTTGAAACTCAAATCACCTCAGATACAACGTCAACATCATCAATAAACAGCCTGCGACGTCTTACCGCGGCGTGCTTTGTGTAGTAGGTTCGGCCATCAGCGGTAATCACGCGCCTGCTTCGCTTACGCGAAGGGCCAGGCACTGCAGATGGTTGATCCTCCACCACCTCGTCAGACCAAGTAGACGGCTGACCCGCCACCCTGTCATCTGGCATAATAGGGGCTGATTCCCAACTTCCTCGTCCGAAGAATGCGACGAGTCATCATCCTCCTCGTCCGCCATAGTGGACTCTGAGTCCGGCGCAGGAACCCTGTTCGCTCCCCTCTTCCTCTTCTTGGATCCCTCTGGCTTCTCAGCCAAACCAGTGCCAGCAATGAAGCTAGTATTTATATCAAAATCGACAGGAGGCTTGCTCGCTGCGACATGATAAAGGGCCGCTATATACAAAGCATCCCCTGCCGTCTTGGCATCGGGGACCGAGAAGCTGGCCCGGGTATGGACCGTATTGTAATAATGCCAAGCCCGGACGCCATCGAGTACACTGCCCTCAAAGCTCAAGCAAGCGCTAGGACAATCCAGGAACAATTGACTATACCCGAATTGACGAGAAAATCTACTAGGCAGATAAGGCTCCAGGTATACGTTATTTCGGTAATGATATACCAGGTGCGCAGGGCGGATGTTGCGCAGCTAAAGAAGCATCTTCTCAGATAAAAGTTGGGGAGGATCAACACCGTCAATATGTAATCCCCTCACTTCTCTAAGAGTAAATTGAGGAAGAGAGACAAAGAACTCAGGCCCGTCAACTCTCGCCAACGCCCTCCGGCAGGCCGGCATGGTATCGTGCTCCCAAGGCTGATGACGGTATCGGAAGAGGAAGGCGTCATTAGCAGTAACATCTTCTTCAGTTCCTGGCCTCATCAACGACCGATAGTGCATTAATAACCATCCCACGAGGTAGTGGTATGGTAGTTCTATCCGTTCAAAGTCCAGCGTCATCTCGCGAGCGATGACTTTGGACGAAAAGACGCAGAGGCCGTGGTGTATGCTACATACCATAGCCGGGAGAAGGGCCAGTCTTACTTTGAAGACCAGCTTCACAGCAGGAAGAATGAAATGGCGGCTGATCCTTTCCATAGAACCTGCTTCTCCCGAGACTACGCAATTTCGTAGCCACACCATCAAGAACCCGGCTAAGATTGCTTTATCGGACATTTCCCGGGTACCGTAGTGGAAGTAACTGAAGGAATCAGTGCGGCTCCCAAACCTGTCACGAGTGGACCTTGACCTTTTGGCCTTCAACATCATGTCCTTCACCTCCTCCGAGGTTTGAGGACCTCGAGACGAAACTCGACCGAAAGGACGTAATTTGAAAAGATACGCAACCCAGGCCGTGGTATGAGGGGCGTTCCCTTCTGAGCGATTTTCTTTCTTGATAGCAATCTGGTGGCAGATGCTATGATGGCACAATAGTTCTCGGTACACGGCGACGAAACCAGGAAATCGTCGATCCAGGTCATCGAATTCTTCGTTCGTCGGGGTATATACTTCAAAGGCCTCGCCTCCCCCCGGCAGCTTGGAAACAGCATGCATCTTATGGAGAGCAAGCCCCAACTCTCCCCCGGGGGCGAAGAAAGTCCCCGTACGCCGGTTATACAGCTCCAAAAGGGCCATGAACAAAGGCTTGTTAATAGGCAACCCGTAACAGGTGCCCCGGACGGCGTAGTAAAGGTCAATTTCCCGAAGGGACTCCCCATAGTTCCTCAAGATCCATGAGGTAAGGTTGGCCCATGTAGGAATAGGGTTTATCCAATTCAGCAGCGATAACCTGTCCACATGATAAGACCCCTTACGAGCGAGCTGATTCAGAATGGTATCAGCTCGAGTGAAAGAGAAGTTGGGACCAGTCACGTTTATAAAAGTGCCAGGGAGCAGCCCCATCACACTCCGACTAACTGAATCCTTGCCCGCACATGCTGAACCCGTATGCCTGTTGTAGTAAATGTTGCCCACAAATATTTCCGATCGGGTGGGAGTTAGGGAGCCCACCATTGTCCTGTCTAATGGTACCATATTAAACCACGAAAGGGGATAATGTCGCTCCATCTCGGGGATATGGATCTCCACCCCGTCTACAGAAAAATCCCAGCTCTCAGAAACATCCAGCAATCGGGAGTTCTTTATGGAAAAGGCATCCCCAAAGAGAAAAGCCGATTTCAGATATTCTCCGTCCAGCTTCCCCGAATTCATCATGGAACAAAGAAAGTGGAAAGGCTGGTTGTTAATGACAGCCACCCTCTTCCTAGGTTCATTAGTGGGAAGCTGATCCACTATATATCGGATTAAACCGTCGAGCCGCACGCCCACGGCAAACTGAGCTGAACCCACAAGAAGCTCTCCTGCTGGGTTGGTTGGGAGGTTCACTGAAAAAGGACAAAAAGAAATAGGATTAAAAGATGGTTACTGAACTCAAGTTCCTGCAAGCCTATGCGGCTCGGATCAAATGAAGCCCTATGCGGCTCAAATTTAATTGAGTTCTAGGTGGCACGGCCCCAAGGAAGCTTATGTGGTTCGGCCAACACAGCCTCATGCGGCCCAAAGTAATTGGAAATTCTATATAACATTGGTTCGATAGCTTATACGGATCAATTGAACATATGCGGTTCTAAGCAGAAGAGCTTTTGCGGCGCTAAATGCTATACGGATCAGTCTGTCAGAAGCTTATGCAGCTCTGTTCAAAGAAGACTTCATGCGGTTTATATCCAGAGACTCAAATCCTTCTCATACGGCTCAAACATAGGGCATCTCCTATGCGGCTCGGATATGAGAGGGTCATGCAGTCCATACAGCATATGCGGCTCTATCATAGTCGAACTTGGGTGAAGGCTTGTGCATAAATATACAACAGAGCCATGGATTCTTAGGATTCAAAGTATCCAAATACAACCCTTACCATTTAGGGCAGGACGGACATCAGGGTACACTTCGGGCACGATGGCTGACGAGAAAGCCGCCTTCTTGCCCTTCGCAGCAGCAGAGGCGACCTTAGAGGATTTGGGGGCCATGACTGACGATCGGAGAAAGAAAATGAGGGAAGAAAAGCGAGACAGCAATAGTTGGAACGAAAGAGGAAGCAAAGAAATCCCTCCGAGTGAACCCATCCTTATTTATAAACAAGAGCAAAATATTTCGGTTCCCGTGCGTACACGAGGACCGACCCAACGGTTACCGAGGCAAGCCGTCTAAAATAAAGGCCAAACCCATGGGATCCCGTACCAAAAAGTGGCCTTTAAGACTGACAGCAAATCAACAGCACTTTTAAAATATTGCCATACGTGGCGATAATGACATGGCAAAGAGCTCATGCGGCTCAAACGGCCATACGGCTCAAACAAGTCTGCGGCTCGAAAGTTCATATGGCTGAAACTTTCATACGGCTGAAACTTCCATGCGGCCAAAACATCTATGCGGCTAGAAAGAGCTTCCACACGGCCATGTTTCTTATTCAAAGTATTTCAATTTTGTAAATTGAAAACTTTGAAGGGGGTCTTGTAGAAGCATGGAAAATAATAAAGAAAGAGCCATGCGGCCAGAAAACCCCATGCGGCTCAGAAGACCCATGCGGCTCAACGAGTCTATGCGGCTCTGTGATCTCCATCCGGCTCAGAAGAAAAGACACGTGGCTTGCAAACAGTTCTCCCCTCCGTACTGTACTGCATTAATTGCTTGGACGGCTGACCACTCTGACGAAGCGACAGGCCTGACATAAAGAGGCAATTATGACTCTGTCATAATGACAGAATCCTAGAAAATCAAAAAAAATCTCTGACACAACCCCCCTCCGAGATCCAAAAAATGCCATGCAGCCTAGACACGTGGACAGCCATATGCGGCTCGAACGGAAACCCCCTTATGCGGCTCAGGCTGAAGTTGTCCTATGCGGCCCAGATCGAGACAGCCCTATGCGGCTCAAGCAGACACAGCCCTATACGGCCCACAAGGATCGGCCCTATGCGGCTCACAAGGATCATCTCTATGCGGCTCACTATCCATTGTATGGTCTAGATTATCATGTGGTTCGAAGATTCGGGGTCCACTCCCCAAGCTGCCCTGACACGTGGCCAAACCTTATGTGGCTCAATCCTTATGCGGCTCAGTGACTCCCAGAACACGTGTCATAAAGCCAATCAATTTCCCAGATTTACCGCAATCAAAGATTGGGTCAAATCCCAATAATCTGGGACACGTGGCAGGAGAATGAATTAAATTTATTCATTCAGATTAGCAGACATCAGCAGATCATTATCATGGAGATTTATTCCAATCAGCATTAATTACTGAGAGGATTTGGCACAATCCATATCAATGGCCCAGATCCATTACACTCAAAATTAATGGCCCAGATTGATCGATCAACAGGCCGCCGCCACTTTGAGGGAAAATCATTGTGAACCCTAAATTGGATCCGAGAGGGATCACGTGAGTCAAGTATCGATACCATATTTCTAATGATGCAATGTATTTAATTATTAACTAAGATACAAGTTTGAATAATATGCAATTTTCCTTGGTTCCTGGTGTTGTAGGTGACGACGGAAAAATATTCAAGCTAAAGCCCGAAATTGAACCCTATATTAGTAAAACATGACTTAGTTACCAGTTTAAGGTTTGCTATAATTTTAGTTAATCAACTTATTAATAATACGATAATCTACTAGACTCTAAATGAGAATACAGGAAAAAATTCATTTTTAGTAATAAAATAAAACTTGTTATTTCTTTAAATGGAATTATTATTAATTTAATTAATAATAAGTTCATGCCAAATTAGTAGTTATTTAAGAATATGAAAAATAATTAATGCAAAAATACTCTTTTAATCTTTTTAACGTAATATACGTAATTAGCAACTACTGAACAAAATAATCTTTTAAATAAAAACTATTTATTTAAATAATGTGAGAATTACTATTTTTATCCAAAATACGTAATAAACGGTTTTTCACTTTTAATGAATAAAGCTAATATTTTATTTCTTCTTACTTATATACAAAATACATTTTTTGTAATAGAAAAATACTTTTGAAACTAGTTAACGTTTTATTTACGTAAAATAGCCGTAACATATTTAGTAAATATCTTTTAAACCTAAAGTGCCATGATTAATGCGATAATCTTTTATTTTAACAATCACTTTGTATGTTTTAGCATATTTACTAAAAACAGTAAATAACTATTATTCTAAGATTACACTCTAATAAATTATATATAAAAAGTCCAACAATTTTATAATGGCCCGATAATTACTAGCAATAATCTAACCATTATTTACTAACTAATTAATTACTCTTATTAACAAATCACATAATTAAATTAGGAAACTAACTATTCCGGAATTGACAGAGTGTTATTCTGTCAATTCTGGTTGGACAGAAATTGAGGTTTCTCTACCGAAAATAAACACAGAAGTCAGGGGAATCTACCGAAAACTTGATGCAAGAGAACCGAAGGTTGGTTTCGGCCTCGGTGTCGCACAAAAAGGACGGAACGGCGGGAGCACGTGCGCAGGGCACGCGAGCGGGATCGGCGTGGCGCATGCGGGGGACGCGTAGGAGCGCGCAGGAGGCCGCGCGGGGATGCACGGGAGCGCTGGATGCACAGGGGCCGCGCGGTAGCGCGCTGGTCGCATGGAGGAAGGCCACGCGGGGCGCTGGCGCCGGGGAGGCCATGCGGGAGGCATGTTGGTCGTACGGGAGAAGCTGTACGGGCGGCTGGGCACGGTCGGGCGACGGTCGGTTTGCCGAGGGTCACATGGGAGACGCATCGGAACCGCCTCGTAAGAGGTGTTGAATCGTGAGGGGCATTGCAGGGAGCGTCGTGGTGTGATCGGATTTGGGAGAGGTGGAGTGTGGAGGAAGTTCGGGTGGAGTTTGTGAAGGTAGGGAGAGTTTTTGTGAGGTTTCTGTGAGAATGGAATTTCTATGGGAAGATGTACGTGAAAGAGAGAGATAGCTACGTGGGGGGGGTCTCTGCGGAGGGAGCGGATCTAATGAGAGACTGGGGAGTGGGTTTGAAGGTTAGGGATTTAAGTTTAATGGGTTAAAGGGTTTCAGTCAATAGGTTTAAGTTATTGGCTAGGAACCGTCGGCTTCGCTAATAGGCCCAACCTAGCTAACACAATTAATTAAACTAAAAATCATAACCAATAATTCATTAAATCTAATAAAACTAAAAATTATTTTTCCCATATTTTGACATAATATATATAGAATAATATAGTAATAATAATATATATAAAAAAACCTTAACTATTTTATACGTACTAGCAGACAATTAATATTGTAAAACCTGTTCATTTATTAAATTCCAAATTGTGGGTTTTACATATTCCGATCTCAATTCAATAAAATACACCTTTAGTTTTGCCAGCCAGTCGAACCAGTCTATGGCGAACTATATTTCGAGTTACCAGAGTGATCTTGGGCTTCAAATGATCAATCAGTCTGAAGATGACGATAACTGACTCATTCTAAAGTATAAACTATCTATCAATATTTTCTAAGAATGAGACTAGCTAATCTTTAAAGTCATGTTCTAACTTATACTACCTTAGAGGTTGTCACCCTCATTTCCCGTATTCCGTATTTATGCTCGTATTTGGATTTTGGCACGTATTTTATTTTTTCGACTTGCGGATTTTGGTTTCTCGTAAATTGGTTTGGACCATGGCTTGGTTTTATTTTTTTGAGTAGGATTGGTTTGGTTTGATTAGGTTTGGTTTAATATGATTGGCACACTTTAACCTACACTCTACCCTCAACACACCACAACTCCCCCACTTTATAACTCCACCTACTTTCTCTCTCCTCTTTATTCTCTCATTTATTTCTTACAACTTCTTCTTCTTCCTTCTTCCACACAACTCCCCAACCCATTAGGCAAGTGCACCTTGCCAACAAACAAGCACCCAATTTTATTTATCTATTTGATAGATTAGGACATGTAGATCAACATTAGAACTTGGAATTTTGTGATTTGGAGTCTCCATTGTTCTAGATCTAAGTTTTGATTATTTTCGGAAATTATTGGTTTTGATCTATTAAACTTTGAGTTTTGCTTGTTTTGATGCTTCCATGTGGAAGAGAATTCGATTTTACTCAAGTTAGAACTTTGAAAATCTAGATTTGGTTTTGATTTGACAAAGTTATGAAGATTTGAAATTTTTGGTGTTCTTGAGGAGTTCATCCCAGCCTTGGTGAAGGCTCTCGGCCAGTGCTCTTTAGCACCTAACCGATTGCGCACCCCGGCCTGTGCTCCTTAGCGCATAGCCGATTGCGCGCAGGCTCAGCCAGTGCTTTGCGCTGCGCTGGATTGCGCTGGCGCAAGCTAGCCATGCGCAATCCAGCCATGCGCAAACCGCCCCTGCACAAATTCACTCCTGCGCCATCTATCCCTGCGCACTCTACTCATGCGCAATCTGACCCTGCGCCATCCATTCCTGCGCAACCTGATCCTGCGTAATTGACCCCTGCGCACTTGGCACCCTGCGCAGTTGGTACCCTGCGCAGTTCTTCCTGCACAATTGACTCTTGCGCAGCTCTTCCATGCGCAGTACACACCCTGCGCAGACCAACCCCTGACCCCCTTGTACAACCTACTTGTCTATGATGAATTTGTTATTTCTTGATCTTGGCTCTTCTATAGTCCTATTTTATATTGATATTGCATTAGATATTTTACGCCCATTTTATATCCTTACGCCTTTTGTCATGAACTTGATTTTACTTAATATGTTTGGAATGTCTATTGTACATGGCATGGTATGACAAGGACCTAGCATAACACGGCAGTGACCCGTAGTGGTGCACTCCTGACATGACCAACCTGACTTGATAGTGGCCCGTCGTGGCGCACTCCTAACAAGCACCCTGACATGATTTATCTTGATAACTTGACAGTGGCCCGTGGCGGCGCACTCCTGACTTGACTTGACTTGATAACTTGACTTGACTTGCCTTGACACCGTGGGTGTTTCTGCTTGCTTGCTTGTACAATCCACTTGTCTGGTCTTGCATCATGTCTAGGACGTGACTTCCTGGGTACCACGGCCAGGGACTCGCGCTGAATTGGATTAGGCTAATGATTAGATCAAACTAGAACATGGAGAATTCCCAGTCACAGGCAATCTCGTTATCTGGGCGCTTTAATGGACTTGTAGCTTGCCGACGAGTAGAGCACATTTCCAGCATAATGTCATGTGTTGCACCCTCTAAGTCACCTAAGGGTACATTTGTCTCCCGGGCAATGTACCCACCTATAACTCTCAACCCGCAGAAGGATAACTGGATGGTCTGCAGGGCTTGGGACTGGGAGTTTCTCACTTGCATCTTGTTAGTAATTAAGGCTTGTGATAACCCTAGTTAGTTAAAGTAGTAAGTCGTAGTACTTGCTTGGCCGATTGTGAATGGATGGTGTCCAGTCTTGTCTAAGTCTTGTCTAGCTCCAGTACCTGCTATCTCCTGAGCATGTTTATTTTACTTATCTTAACGATAAATGGGTAGAGACAGTGAGCTATTCAGGCGAAGGGGTACAATCCCGGTCCTTGTTTGGTTTAAGGATTGTAACCTGGCTCCCGGAATGGTTCCACGTCCCTAGTCGTTTATCGCCCTGTGTACTTTACTACTTGTACTTTTTTTTATTCTTATGTTCTGATATGCTGGCTTTTGTTCTTATTTGTGGCCTCCTTTGTGGCACTTGCTCTTTCTGGGGTTTGACCCAGCTGGTTTTGTGTGGCCAGATTTCGGAGCAGCTCCCGAGGATCTACCAAGCTTCCAGCCCAATGGTGACAACTAGACGGAACCCGGGCCAAGAGTGGATTTTCCTTTTGTTTCACCCACTTATATGTAAATTTATTCTTTTGAGGCGTTTAGCCGACGAGCACCTGTTAGCTCGATGCACATTTACTTACTGTCTGCCTACGGGCTGTAAACATGATTAACAAATCCTAGGGTTGATCATGTATGACTGAACTCTTGCTAGTCCTATCATTTTGTACGACTAGCTTTATGATCATCCAATATGTAATATTTGGGACGCCTTATATATATATATATATTTGATGCTCTAACATCTTGTAACTCTGTTAATTGCTTGAGATTGAGACAATAGGCTTGACCTTAAGAGACTGCTGGCTTGTAGTAAACCCTCATATCTAGACAGCCGTGACCGTATAGTTGAGATGTATTCTATTTCAATATACGTAGCTGGCTATGTCTGCCCCCGCTCTCCAGTATTCTGGTTCTGGGGCGTGACAGAGGTCATATATCTTGATTCCAACCAATTTACCTACTTTTGTAGCTTGGATTTTCTCCAATCGTCTCTCCTAGCAATATGATATTTTTACGCTAAAATATGGTCTGCTATGTCCTAACCCTTATATGCTTGTCTACTAGGTAATGGGCATGCTAATGCTAGATAATGCATATATATGATATCCTGACAACCACTTATCTATCGACTAATCTTCTAGCCATGGTTGTTAATATGTCCTTTCAAGCTATTCCTCATATGTATATAGTAGTATATCTAGTCTAATACCGTCATTGCCATTCTTCAAACAAATACTCCTAGATCGACACCATGGCACAACATATCATCACGCATCATTTTGATCCATTCCCTTAATAAGAATCTTCCTAGTAAAGATCCTTTAAGTCACTATCCGAGGTAACTTTACATATGCATACCATCATGTTTTTTATATCCTTCAAATGAACATTTTCTAAACCTTATTGTAACCTTAAAATATCTTTAAGGATTCTATAATACCTTATCGAATCATCATATCCATAACAAAACTTTCAAAATTCTTTCAACTATAGTCTTTCATTGGGGTGATCATATTCTATTGAGAAACCATATCTAACTCTAAAATTCTATCATATATTTTATCAGTCACTTCAATCATTATGATTGAGAAACATAACTTGCCTTCCTTACTAATCCTCACTTAAATCGTGCTATACCTCTAGTCCATCTCTATATAACATCTCTATATCATAGGTGGATGGTAGAATATGAGCCAATTGATTCTGAAATCTCTCGTTAGGGTTATGTCTCATATAATTATTCTATTTTTCCAGTCTGATCTACTCGGTCTGTCTAGTTGAGGCGCCTATCCAAACGCTTACTACCTTAGATAACTAATATTGGTATTTTTGCCTTTGGACTAGGAAAGATAGTCCCACATCGGCTACACCAAATGGTGAGTATCTTAATATAATGCATTGCTTGTGTTTAGGTGTGCACATGAGGTGTGGTGGGGCACAAGCGTGTGTCATGTGGGAGTATTTTCCTAGAAGGAAAAAGGATTAATTCCAACAAAGAAGTAAGTTAACATTTTTTTGTGCGGACTCGGACTCGGACACGGACTCCAGGATGTCTCGTGCATGCACAGGAGTGTTCGGGGGGTAGGCGTGGACTGTCACACTTTTATGTTGATTGTGGGATGATCTAAAATATTAAACTCTATTTTTGAGTATTGGTATTTTAGTCCCACATCGGATAGGAGAAGAGGTGAAGTCTCACTCCACTCTATAAATAGAGCCCCTTGGCCTCCTTTGAAAGATGTACCAAGAAGAGAGTTAAGGGAATCCGTAAAGTCCAGGAAGCCCGTTCAAGTCTCAAATATTGACTTACGAGCGTTCCAGAAGTTCTTCGTGAACTTGCTGGTTCCTGAAAGCAGATCGTGGTGGGACAAATCTTGCTTTGAGCAACGGTGATCTTAATCACCCCAGCAAGAACCTTTCCTCTTCTTCTTTCTTCTTTCTTCTCTTTCATCTGAGTTGTAACTCAGTTCTGTCCGTCAGCAACTGCGATTGCGAGAAAGAATGTGAGATTTATTTTCTGAACTCAGTTCTGTCCGTCAGCAATTGCGATTGCGAGAAAGAACGTGAGATTTATTTTCTGATTATTGTTGCTTTTGTAATCAGATTTATATTATAGTGTTCCTCGTAGATCTCGAGAATAATCAGAAGGGGAACGTTTGTTTGAACCTCTGATCTCGACATAGACTCTACCATCTTTGATCAAGCCCCGGGACTAACAATCTCAAAGTAAGATTCTTGTAGATGGAAAACTCTCATGCTTCTCTCATCGATACCAGCTTTAACAAGTTGGAGAAACTTGACGAAGAATATTTCCAAATTTGGAAGAAAAAGGTCACCATTAATCTTCAACTCGTAGACGTAGACCATGTGTTGATTGAGGATGAACCGACAATTCCAGAAGGAGGAACTGCCGATGCTATTGCTGCTGCACTCGTCAAGCAGAGCAAATAGAAGAGAGAAAACAACATCTATAAATTGTTGATTCTCAATTCTATGAAAGACTCTCTGGCAGAGCCATATTCCAAGAAGGTGAATGCCAAAAAGATCTAGGATTCTTTGGATAAGCTATATGAAGATGATGAGAACATGTCCAAAATCTTCATCGTCGAGAAGTACCACAAGTGGCTCTTCGAAGACGTGATGGCGATGCTACCTCAAGTGAAGGAATTCTTGAAGTTGCGCCAGAAGTTAGATGACGAAAAGATGCCCCTCGTCGACAAGTTTGTCGTTGGTGGGATAGTCTCGAAACTTCCTGCTGGTTGGAGCAACTTCTATGCTAGAATGCATCGGAAGAAGCTGGACTTTTGCTTGGAAGATCTTCTACAAGAGATCCACGTTCAGGACGAAATACGATCTCAACAGAAGATGGACTCTCTGTCCAAACAACTGGCTAAGGCCAACTTGGTACAGTCAAGAGAGTTCAAGGGGAAGCAGGTGGCTTCTCATCACAAGAAGAAGGACTCCACTAATATGAAAGTGAAGGGTCCTTCGTTCAAGCAACAGAAGTCCAAGTCCTACATGACTTGCTTTAACTGTGGCAAGAAGGGCCACTACAAGAGTGAATGCAAATCCAAGCCCAAACAAGCTGAGCAAGGTGAGCCTAGCAAGGTTTTTATGGTTTCTAATATTGTTGCTATGATTGCTCAGGTCACAGCTGTGGGGGCTGACTCTGACTGGTGGATAGACACGGTACGACCTGCTATGTCTGCTCTAGCAAGGAATGGTTCGTCACATACCAGCCAACTTCTGAGAAAGTTATCATGGCGAACCAAGCCCAAGCTGAAGTTCTGGGGGTCAGAACTGTGGAGCTGAAACTCATATCCGGGAACACTCTGACGCTTCAAGGTGTGAAGCACGTTTCGATGATTGCAAAAAACTTGATCTCTGGAAGCCTTCTTAGCAACGCGGGCTTGAGGATGGACATCAATGCTGGCCAGATGGTGATGTCCAAGAAGGGAACATACTTCGAAAAAGCTTTTCAAATCGAAGGGATGTTCAAAATTTAGCTTGTAAACCAGTCAAATGTAATCAATGCAATCGCTCGTTCTGATTATTCTCTCGAGTTGTGGCATAATAGGCTAGGACATGTTCACTGTAAAAGAATTAACAAAATGTCCATTCTAGGACTTATCTCCAAATGTGGGGGTAAGGTAGAGAAGTGTGAAGTATGTCCTCAGACAAAGATCACAAGGAAATCCTTTCATCAGGTCAATCGAAGCACAGATCTTCTGGAGTTGGTGCACTCTGATTCTCTACAAAAGTCAGGATGAAGTATTTCATAACCTTCATCGATGACTTCTCAAAGTACGCGTTCGTCTACTTGCTCAAGTCTAAAGATGAAGCGTTCGAAAAGTTCAAGGAGTTCATGGCCGAGGCTGAATGGCAAACTGGACAACAACTTAAGAGGCTAAGGAGTGATCGAGGCGGAGAGTATCGGTCTCATAAATTCACATCATTCTACAAAGAACATGCAATCATAAACGAGACTACTGCTCCGTATTCTCCTCAATCTAACGGAGTAGCGGAGATGTGAAACCCGTAATTTCAGATAATTATTTATATAATTTAATTAGCTAATATAATTAATTATTAATTGTTAATTTAGGAAATTGCATTTTTTAGAAAAAAATTATTAAAACTGGAAATTTTATCAAAACATGTAATTTTCTAATTATGTTACTTAGATAAAAATTATTATTTTTCAAACTTGGATTTTTTGATTGTCAGGCTCAGACCCGAACTCATTTTGAAACTAAAAATATTTAAATAAATAAATAAAAGTTTATTTATATTTTTTTAAAGAAAATTTACTTATAATTTTCTTTTGTAAAGTCTTTCCCTATTATTTTCTTTTAACCACAACAATTGTTTAGCCCAAAATTATTGAACACTAAGTCTTCATAGCCCAACCCGTAAGAGAAGCAAATCTCTTAGACAGTGGTTTAACCCAAACCCATTGATTTCTCTTTAAATAAATACTTAAACCATTTATTTTTTTAGAGAGAGAGAGACTTTAAACACTCTTTTTACTTTTTGTTGGTGGCAGAGGGTTTCGACTCTTCCCATTGCTGCGACTCTTCATTCCGACTTCCGAACGGCCATGGCCGTTGGACTCCGGTAACCCCCGCTCTTTTCTCTTATATAAACCCTCTCCTCCATCTTCCCCATTACCACTTCCCTTTCTCCAAAGACTTAACCCCAAACCCTAGTCGAGTTTTCGGAGCCGATCCCGACCGCCGGCCCCACCCCGAGCGGCGATCTCAGGCGCCGAACCACCCTCCCGAGGCCGCCTACCTCGGCAACCCCCGCACCGCCCTAGCCGGCCGCCCCTCCGGCCAACCCGCCGGCAGACCCCCTGCGCAGCCCTTTCCGGCCTCCGACAGTCCCGCGCCCGGCCTCCCGTGCCCCTGTTCGACTCCGCTCGCGAGTCTCCAGGCCCATCCCGACCAGGAACACACTCTGCGTGGTTTTCCAGCACTGTTCCCTCCGGGCTAGAGCTTTCCGAGCTCCGCGATGCTTCTCCGAGTTTCTGATTCCTCTTCTGGACTCTTCCCTGTTCTCTGGAGCTGTTCCGCGGAACCCCGCTGTTGTCTTTTCCAAGTTTGGGTGCTGTACACGCAGCCGAACTCCGGCGAGGCGTGTTCCGAGTCCGTGGCAACCCTTCGGATTCTGTCAACTTGGGTAATCTCTGGTAATCACAGTAGTTCGTCCCTCGTAGGCGTCGATGATGATTTTGGTCCGCGAATTTCTTCGAAAATTCGGTTTTTCGGCTATGTTTTTGGTTTCGGAAATTTCGAAACCATTTGTTCTATGATATTTGGTTCTGTGATTGGTTTGTTGGTTTCGGTTTTCCGAAAACTCTTCGAAAAGAGTTCTGTGGGTTCGGTTTTGAAATTGTTGGCTTTGGAAATTAGGATTCGCGGTTTTCTTAACCTCTGTTAGTTGGTTTTGGATTTTTTCGAAACTTTCGGAAATGATTTCTGAGAATAAATTGATTTTTGGATTTTTTCGATTTGTGCTGTGATGTTTTGGATTGGTTTCGGATTTTCGAATTCGTTTCGGGTCGTTCCGAATTAATATTGGGAATGATTGTGGTTATGTGTTTATATATATTTTTGGGTTCCCTGGTTTGGGATTATTTGCAGGAAATTATGGCGCACTTTCCCAGTTTTTGGGTTGACCAAAAATAGAGAAAATGCTACCGAATTTTCCATAAAATTTAATTATATTTTAAAATGATTTTTAAAATGGTTTTCGGAAAATACTAGTATTTTGGGATTTTTTGGCGACGACCGTATCGGTCAATGGGCCCTGGCTAAGTGCAAACGAAACCGGTTTCGCCCGGACGTTGAGGCATTAGCCTATATGACGATTGGACCAAAAATCTGAGACTCACTATTATAATTATTTTAATTTAAATTATTAGTTTATTTATAATTAATTTGTAGAAAGATTACAGGACTAACAAGTTTTCTTCTTATTTTAATTCATTGGCTTGTAAGGGCATAAGCCTATTTACTTTTCTGCAAATTTGTAATAATTAGTAATTATAGTTTTGGATTTTTCTGGTTATTGTTCAGACGCGTAATTTAGGGTAAATAACTATAGAAGTTTTAGAAATTCACGTTATTTCTCATTTAATAAGAAAAATGTATTTTTTATATATATAAATATAAATACCAAGTTTTCCGAATAAATTGATAAATGCAAGTTTTCCCAGAATTAAATATAAATTGATGTTTCTTAATTTGCAACGCACTAATAATCGCGTTTGGTTGTGTTAGCTAAATAAAGACTAAAATTGACTAGGACACAACTAGAGATTGCAACTAGTATAGCATCATTGACGACTTTGGTTTTCTGAGACAAGTTTCCGAATGTAGGATTTCAAGGAAGAAACTAAATTTCCATCCCGACGTATCGACCCGTCCAGTCAAATCATTGAGGCAAGTACATTTTTGTGGTAGATTACAATTTGTTAATAATTGTTTTAGTACAAGTTTAAACCACGATACAACACGAAACTCTCTTTGAGAGCATTGACTGTAACTACTGTAACTATTGGGGACTGGGGGAGTAGTGTAGTGGATATGACCACATCCAATTAGTATAACTGAATGTATTAGCTTACCCCTCAAACACACGGGGATAAGCCATACCATATCACTAGGATATTACTGTAACAAACCCAATCCGGTCATATTCATTACCTATTCATATCACACTGTTTTTAACTGCTAGAAAATTATTTATTTCAAATTGTTTAAAAGTACATAATTCCATTATTAATTTAAATTGTTAAAATATCATGAATTTGTACTTTGCTCCCTCCTGACTGGAGACTATATTTTTAGGTCCTTATGAGGATGCAGAGCTACTGATTAGTAGCTACTATGACCCTGAGCTATACCCTGCTGTGCTTCATGAGGATGGCGTACCTGATGATGATATTGCTTCTTTTTAGATGCTATTTTCCAGTTTGATAGTTTTGTTTAAAAACAATGTTATTCAGTTGGTGGTTTTAAGATTGTACTTTGTACTGAACAAGTTTTTATTTATCGAATATTAAATATTATGGCAAACTAGATTGAGTTGTTGATTACCTGCATAAGGAGATACAGCTTACTGCCGCCGTCTCAACAACGGTGCAGGCTGGGCATGATCCGATTCGACCCAAGTAATTGGGACCGGGTCGTGACAGGAGAGGAAGAACAAGATGTTGACAGAAATGATGAAATCAATGCTGCTAACTACGGGTCTTCCTAAATACTACTGGGGAGAAGCTGCATTGACGGCCATTTTTATTCTAAATAGAGTACCGTCTTCGGACGTAACTCCTCATGAACTCTGGTTCAAAGTCAGACCTAACTTGAATGTCATTCGAGAGTGGGGGTGTCTGGCTTATATGAAGCTCCCAGATCTGAAGGTTCAGAAGCTGGGGACAAGGACTACGAAGATGATCTTCTTGGGGTATGTCGAGAAGAGCGATGCTCGAAGATTTCTTGATATTGAGTCAAATCATATCATCGAATCTCGCGATGCTAAATATTTTGAAGACAAGTTTGTAAGACACAAAAATATTGTTCTAACGGACATTCCGGAGAATGATGAAGGTGCAAAGGAGACTGAGATCTTCAATGAGCCAGTTGTCCAAGATGAAGTTGTTACTGAGGAGACAACGATTGAACCAGAACTCGCTGAGCCGTCGTCGAAGCGAGCGAGGAGACCGAAGAACTTTAGAGATGACTTCATCACCTATCATGTAGAAGCAGATTCGCTTACCTATAATGAGGCGATCAAGACCAGATATGATGTTTTCTGGAATGAGGCGATAGACAATGAAATTAAATCAATCACTTCCAATAACACTTGGGTGTTGGTTGATCTACCTAAAAGAGAAAAATCTATCGGATGCAAGTGGATCTTCAAGAAGAAGATGAAAGCTAATAGAACCATTGACAAGTTCAAGGCCAGGCTAGTGGCAAAAGAGTTTTCTCAAAAGCAGGGGATCGACTACTTTGACACGTATACTCCAGTAGCCCGGATGACCACCATCAGAATATTGATTGCTCTCACAGCGATACATAAGATGGTGATACATCAGATGGATGTAAAAACGGTATTCCTGAATGGCGAGCTGACCGAAGAGATCTACATGCAATAGCCAGAACGGTTTATCGTCAAAAGTCTTGAAGACAAAGTTTGCAAGTTGGTGAAATCTCTGTACGGTTTAAAGCAAGTTCCAAAAATATGGCATGAGAAGTTTGACAAAGTCATAAGGCCAAATGGCTACAGGATCAGTGAAACAGACAAGTGTGTCTATACGAAGTTTGCTGACGGAAGAGGAGTCATCGTTTGTCTATACGTGGACGATATGCTAATCCTAGGTATAGATATACGCTGTGTCACGGATATAAAAAAGTTTCTCTCGACGAAGTTCAGTATGAAGGACTTGGGGGATGCTGATGTTATCTTGGGACTCAAGATCATCCGAACAGACATTGGACTAGCGCTGTCACAGTCTCATTATGTTGAGAAGATGAACACTCGTTACGGGTATCAGGATCTTCCAGGGATCGATACGTCGTACAGGTGTGATCTGAAGATGAAGCCTAATTCAGGGGAAAGCGTCAGGCGGCTGGAGTATGCAAGCATAATCGGGAGTTTGATGTATGCAACTACTGCCACAAGGCCTGACATAGCTTTCGCCGTAGGAATGTTGAGTCGTTTCACGAGCAACCTAGGCAGTACTAGAAAGCTGTGAAACGGGTTATGAGATATCTCAAGAAGACTCAGACATATGCACTGCACTACAGCGGAGATCCGTCGGTAGTGGAAGGCTTCAGTGATGCCAGCTGGTGCTCAGAAGTGGAGAGCGAGAGGTCCATAGGTGGATATATTTTCACAATGGGTGGAGCTGCTATATCGTGGAAATCGAAGAAGCAGACTATGCTCTCGCGGTCATCCATGGAATTTGAGTTCTTTGTACTTGATACCGCAGCAGAGGAAGCAGAATGGCTTCGAAAGCTCATGTATGATCTTCCAGTGGTTCGGGTACAAATATCGGGGATACCGATATACTGTGACAACTAGGCGACTGCGGCGGTGGCATCAAATGACCTCTTAACGGAAAGAAGAGGACTGTGCGGTTGAAGCACATGGCAGTACACGATCTCATTAAGAGGGGTGTAATTGCAGCGATTGATGTTCAGAGTCAGGAGAACCTGGCTGATCCATTCACCAAGGGCCTCAAACGCCAACTGGTTGATAATACAGCTTGTAAAATGGGCTTGAAGGCATTCTAATTTGTGTTATTACATTCCTACCATAAAGTTTTATGCTATTAGTTCAAAAAAAAATCTACTAGACATCTAGCTTTTGGTTCAAGGGAGGACTATTAATCGGAAGAATATCAGGAACAGTGGGTACTTGACCTTTGTGGCATGGAGAGGTTACGGACCTACAACCACTGTTGTCTACTGTTGTTTTCTGCGAAAAATGGATCCTGTGGAAAGGTTGGCTTAAATGCCTTAATGAGTTCTCAGGCAGAGTGAATGCCTGGAGTGCTTTGCAGGAAGCACGGTAGCGCAGCACTACAAGGAGTGTAACTCCATGCTATAGTGGGGTGACTCCACCATGAGGTTCCCGGTTAGGGGTAATGCCTCGGCTTTGTGAGCCAAGTCACAGCGGAGTAGCACCGCAAATAGGCAGGTAGCCTAATATTGTATGTTAATCGTAATAAAGAGAGGTAGACAGCACTACAAAGAGGACGATGTCTTCATGTTACAGTGGCATGACACCACGAAGAGGTACCAGGTAGGGTAAAGCCTCGGTTTTGCAAGCTATGTCATAGCGGCGTAACACCGCATGGAAGCGCAAGGCTTTATGCTGGGTATTTTGGCACTACAAAGAGGCTTGTGACCTCATGCTACAGTAGTATGACACTACGATGAGGTACCCAAGTGGGGTAAAGCCTCGGCTTTAAGCCATGTCATAGCGGTGTAGCACCGCAAAGAAGCGCAATGCTTCATGATATGTCTCTTTATAAAGAACTCACCTATAGTGTATGGACAGAGATATCAGGCCGTCTCTTGAGGGTAAACTTGTAGATGCCCAAAAATTATACACTGAAACCAGGTTGGCACAAGGCCTTTAATGCACAGCCAGAAGCACAGTTGGTGTCATTATGTGAGTAGGAAGAATTACAGTTATGGTACAGAATTCAAGGCTTAGTCTATTTTTGTATCATACTGTTATTTAACCTATGCGGGAAGATTCAAGTCATAGCGACATCTCTCCTAATGCATGATGGGCAGTCACTGTGGGGAACGCTCAACCCATATATTGAGATATGTGGGGGATTGTTGGTGTTTTTGCCTTTGGACTAGGAAAGATAGTCCTACATCGGCTACACCAAATGGTGAGTATCTCAATATAATGCATTGCTTGTGTTAAGGTGTGCACATGAGGTGTGGTGGGGCACAAGTGTGTGTCATGTGGGAGTATTTTCCTAGAAGGAAAAAGGATTAATTCTAACAAAAAAGTAAGTTGATTTTTATTGTGCGTACTCGGACTCGAACACGGACTCCAGGATGTCTCGTGCATGCACGGGAGTGTTCGGGAGGTTGGCGTGGACTGTCACACTTCTATGCTGATTGTGGGATGATCTAAAATATCAAACTCTATTTTTGAGTATTAGTATTTTAGTCCCACATCGGATAGGAGAAGAGGTGAAGTCTCACTCCACTCTATAAATAGAGCCCCTTGGCCTCCTTTGAAAGGTGCACCAAGAAGAGAGTTAAAGGAGTCCGTAAAGTCCAGGAAGCCCGTTCAAGTCTCAAATATTGACTTACGAGCGTTCCAGAAGTTCTTTGTGAACTTACTGGTTCCTGGAAGCAGATCGTGGTGGGGCGAATCTTGCATTGAGCAACGGTGATCTTAATCACCCCAGCAAGAACCTTTCCTCTTCTTCTTTCTTCTTTCTTCTCCTTCATCTGAGTTGTAACTCAGTTATGTCCGTCAGCAACTGTGATTGCAAGGAAGAACGTGAGATTTATTTTCTGATTATTGTTGCTTTTGTAATCAGATTTATATTATAGTGTTTCTCGTGGATCTCGAGAATAATCAGAAGGGGAACGTTTGTTTGAACCTTTGATCTCGACATAGAGTCTACCATCTTTGATCAAGCCCCGGGACTAACAACTAATTCTTTTTAAAACACTTCTATCAACGATGGAATATACTCCAAATGGTTCATCAAGCATGAGTGTTCATCCTTCCAAAATAGAAAAAGACGAGAGTCCAAGACAAGGAGTTCAAGAAGGATGATCGACTTCAATTATGAGTTCCAAAGGCGTTGGATAAAAATAAAAGGATTTTCAACGCAATTGTGGATTGAGATCCTAATACAATATCCTATTGCAGGCTCACTCGGCACAGTAACGTAACCAGAGCGATATGCTCTGTCCTACATGGACCACCAAAAAAAATGTAATGCCTCAGTCCTAAAATATATAGGACTAGGAAAGTGTGTACATGCCAGCTACGTATCGAGTAGACTCTAGCCCAGCTTGAATAAGTATACGCTGCATAGTTACGACCAACTGTCTATACTAATTAATAATATCTCTAATCCTCAATCCATAGTAATATAGAATACAAGAATGAACAATATATAACATAGTGTGCACCACATACTACATTTGTCCGAATAGACTGGAAGAACAACTTGAGTCTACGAATACTAGGCTAACAAGCAGATTGTAAATAAATATAGGTGAATATGTAACCACAAGAGATACCCAAAACATTAAATAGCAACTATCATGACAGCAACCAACTCCGCTCAGTCGAATACCTGGAAAGATCACTAGGTTCTCAGGGGATATAGCAAGGTACATACAACATGCCAATGTATAGAAAGAAAATATGATCCAAGGGCATCTACTGTATCCGGTCTACATGATATACATGTGAGAACATGTACTGGAATATCAAACTTCACACTGAGGCTCATAAGCTCCTCAGCAGGCTATTGTCCAAGCATCGTATCGTGGAACCAAGGGCAAACTAGAAAAACAAATGTCAAATCTCTGATACAGAGACAATAAAACTTTAGAATAAAACTGGCCAACTAGAAAAAAGTCTGATATTGCAGTCATATTCTCTCCACCCCATGTCTAGAATATAGCAAGTCAAGTCAATCATACTCTATCTAAAAACATGAACAATAATAACTCTATCAATCTAATATGAAGTCATCACCATGAATAATCATTTAAACCTCGTAACATGAACGTATCGGTGTCTTGTGGTCAATCGTGTCAATGAACATAATTTAATGCGATGCAATGCCTAGTGTCGATACTCGATGTTAATAAATGATGTCGGCACCCGCATGTGATACGGACACTAAAGTACCGACCAATCCTACATCATGATAACAAAAGTAAAAAAAATAACAATAAAGAAAAAAACTGTAGCAATGGCAAGGTACACTTGCATGTACTCTCTGACTGCGCGTATGTCTGACCAACTCCAAAGTCCTCGCTACTCTCGTCACGTCCACCTATAATAAATATTCTATTATTAGTAACTCACTACCACTCATCTTATACAGACTTACCTTATATAGATCATAATAATTTAAGTTTACCAAAACTAGTCAAATTAACTATTATACACAATATAACATATATGTCATTAAATCTACCCATGAAAATAATATATTACTAACATAAAAATTACTTCTAATTCTGGAAAAAAATCTACAAATATTCTATAATATTATTTATCATATTTTATTGGTAGAAAAACAAGTACCCAAACCCTATATTGAGTCAACAACAATATTCCTAGGCTTGGTCTATGATTTGAGTCTCGAAACAAATATTTATTAAATAAAAATAATTCTGAAAAATACCAGAAAATAGGTAAAAAAAAATATATTTTTATCATCAACTCATGCACAACAATTAATGTGGTTATGGCATATGAAGTTTCAAATCAATAGGACACATAGAACTCATGAATTTTGGTATTACGGTGAAATGTCCAAATTTTTAATAAATAGTAAATTGAATCAAAATGCTACAAAAATACATGCATTGGAAAGCTTAGGAAGTCTACTTTCTTACCAAAAATATAGGAAGGGTCGAAGTGGTTTAAAAGTGGCCGAAAACTT
The DNA here is from genome assembly GCA_029216955.1 of Iris pallida. Lineage (NCBI taxonomy): Eukaryota > Viridiplantae > Streptophyta > Magnoliopsida > Asparagales > Iridaceae > Iris > Iris pallida. The sequence goes on from JANAVB010023121.1 coordinate 290,301, forward strand.
GCACACAACAGACTTGGTATATTTTGGATACCTTTTCGTAGAACGGACGCACTGAACAAATCGTTTGGAACTATGTGAGTGGCTAATTGGGCATGAAAATATACATAGAGTTATTTCTATTAGTTTTGGTTTCACATGAGATCGAGAAGTACACAAAACCCTAGATGCAAAACAGCTTACCTGTTGGAACAAATTCAGACTTGGAATCAAACTTCGGGTGACTTTTAAAATTCGCAACTCCTCACAAAGTTGTCGTGGCTCCTCGGGGGCTTGCTAGTGTCAAAGAGGAAGGTCTTGGATTTACGTGAGAAGTGGTGGAGTGGCTTGGAAGGGTCCGGACAGCCGGTTTGTTGGCAGATAAGAAGAAGGTGCACGCGGTTATAGGGGCAGAACCTCTCGGGTTTTGATATTTTAATATGTCAGAAACTGCACAAAATAAAGGGAAGGGGTGCTGGTTACGTGAGGAAAAGATTTTGGGAGATTGTAGATTTGGTTTGGTGAGATTTGGAGGAGATTTGATGGTTTAAATCAAAGGTGAATCTCAAAGAGATTTGATTGGGTCCAAATTAGGAAAGTAGTTATAGGGTTATTTTGAAAATAGATTTAAATCAATATGGCTGTCATTAATTCATAATAAATAAGTACAAAATATGTCTAATAGATTAGGGTACCCAAGAATAGGCTCCATGGGTCCCTAGTTGGAATAGTTTTTGGTTGGTGGAATTTTTTTGATCGACTTGAGTCCAATATGTCTATAGTCTCGACTTGTGTGCTACTTAAAATTAAACAGCACATGAGAACCCAATTGAACGGCACACCATTGGCAAGTGTGTAGTTGGCTCAAAATGGGTCAAAACCATATATTGGGTCATTTGGGTTAGAGCGATGCCGAGTCCCGAATCTAAATTGGAAAACAAGTCAAATGTTACGGTAAAGGCTAAAATGACTATTTTGACCCCAAAGTTGTGCAAGAAATATGTAGTACAAGAAAACATGTTTGGGTGGGACATGATACATCAAAATGAAGGTGGACTTGTCTAGAATACGAATATGGAACTAGATTTGAGAAATCGAAAATTGTTGTGCTTCAAAAATTAAAGCTACGGTAAAGTACCTCTATAGTCAATATTGATTATAAAATATAGTTTAATATTAAATATCTTTATTAAATATAAAATAAAATAAAAATAATATTCAAAAAAATCAGGGGTCTTACAAATCTTCCTCCAAGGCTAAACCCAAGCGACGGACCTCCACGTCCAAGATGAAGTTATGAGTGGCGCCTGTCTCAACCAGTGCTAATGTGCTCATATCATCGATCCACACGTCAACGTACATGAGCTTACTGCTTGGAGACTTCGGCGCAGCGGACTTGGTCTTGACGGCGTTGAGTAAGCGCAACGCTTCAATGTGCGCCCCTACTTTGCACTCCTCGTCCTATACCTCCTCGCTTTGGACGATATTCACATGCATGCTCTTCATCGAACAATCCTGAAAAAAGTAATTTTTTTCTACATATGAAGCACGAAACTACTCTCTAGGGTTAGGCCTTCTCATGCTTCTTTCCCTCGGACAGACCCTCGTTAGGAGAGCTCTCCCGCTCTCCCCTACCATTCACCTTGGTGGTCGTTGGCTTGGCCTTGGCATCGTTGTCATCCCACATGTACTCGACGAGCTTCTCGGCTGTTGCCACGATGATGTTCAAGTCTTGCACCCTCTGTTGCTGCAATTCTTGAGCCGTCCGCGGTTTGAGTCCATCGACACTACTAGAAAAGGGGCCTTTTGTGTCCCTGAAAAAACCGTCGCAAATGTGTATTTGCCATCGCAAATACTATTTGCGACAGATTTTGCGATGGTAAACAAGGGGTTGCTTCTGGTTGCGTGGCAAAATGTTTTCGCAACCGCAAATAGCCGACGCTAAGCTTTAGTGACACTCTTTGGCGACTGTTGGTTGCCTGTGTATTTAACCGTATTAACGACGACAAGTGGCTGACACAAATATTTAGCGACGCCCTTTAACGACGGCTTGTTGCTCGGGTGGCTAAATGTATTAACGACGGAGGTTAGACCGTCGCCAAACTGTTGCAACACCATTTAGTGATTGGTTGTTGATGTGGCTAAAACAATTAGCGACGGCTTAGAGCTGACATAATCTTAGGCGACGCCTTTTGGTGACGGGTGGTTTCTTCCGTAGCTAACCATATTAGCATCGGATGGTTGCTGATGTAAAATTAGGCACCGTCACTACACCCAAACAAACTACACCCAAACAAAAGATTGCCCCATATATATATATATATATATATATATATATATATATATATATATATATATATATATATATATATATATATATATATATATGCAAATGACCTCTAGCCTAGTGGTTAAGAGAGATGCATTTGGCCCAAGTGGTCGGAGTTCGAGCCCTAGTGGAGGCGAGTTCGCCACAATTACCCATTACTTCAATATATATATATAATTTAAAAAAAAAATCAAATAGAGTTATTTCAAATGACTTTAGAAACCATGTACCATGAACCACACAAGTATTTAAATATGAAATAGAATAATGATATTAACCATGTGTTTCTCATCAACTGAAAGTTAATCTTGAAACATTTTAGTCACTCATTTTAGTGTCACAAACCAATTACACAAGTAACAAAGTTGGTACCAACTTCAGAATCTGTGTGCAGGAGACTAACCATACACAAATCCAAGCAATTGATTGCTTCTACTTTAAAATTCTCAGAATAAGCCTTGGCCCTTGATTTCTCTTACTGCATTCCACATAACCATAGGATCCCATCTCAATCCAGAGGTGAACTCAAGAACATCTCAAAGAATCACAGCTTCACCTCTAACCCAATGCTTCTGAAAATGTTCTAGCTGTCTTGAATCTCTCTTGCAGCTGGACAATACAATAACTTATCATCTGAATGCTCACTATATGAGGCTTTACGTAGCACTTCCTTGTCAGATTCTCACAGGCAGAGAAACAAGTAGAATCATCTAAGCGATCAAGAAATTCACATCTTTCTTCAATTGCACAAGCCATATCAACTCCCGAAGCCAGTTTTCAGTAAACCAGCACTTCAATTCTATCTGTGGTCAAAGGAAGGGCTAGTTAAGAAATATAAATTCTAAGAAATGGTATACCATTTACTATATATTAAAATGAAAATGGTCTATGTTGAATTTCTTATCCTTTGTTTTGTTAAGAAAATTGATTTAAAAGAAATTGTGACTTTCAAAAACAAATAAAGGACTACATGAACACTTGAAAGGAAGTCCTTAGAGCATCTCCAACCCTATTGTGAGTTTAAGAAAAATAGTTGTCATATAGGAATGACAAGCTTTCATTTCAAAAATTCTTCTCCAATGCAAATGTAGAATAAATCATTAAGTTGACATGGCAAGGACAATGTGAAGTTGGTTGTCTAGATCTAGACAATGCACTTCACAATGACTTTATTCCACATCATCAATTATGAATACAAATATTTGTAAAAAAAAATGTAGAAGTGGAGGAGTTGTCTTGGAAGTTGGAAAAAAAAAACTTTTTATTGTCTTCTCAATACTTTTGCATTGGAGAAGACCTTTCTATGTCATTGACTTTTGTGAATGTAAACTTGCCACCTACGAAAGACACTGTCTTGTGTTTCATGCCACCTAAGACTCACAACACATAACAAGACAATAGGGTTGGAGATGCTCTTACCTTGGATCTCTTGAGAGGATTGTCTAGAAAACTTAGACAGCTCCTCGGATTTAGCATCTTCTAGTAATCTCAGAAGAGATCTGCTTCCACTCTTTCATACTTTATCTAACTTTATTTCCTCGTCTGCCATACAAAACAAAATCAAATGACTGAACAGAAAATAAATTTTATCTGTGTTAGTTATCCATGGAATCATTGCTTTTGGAAGCTGCAGCACCACTAGCATGAACTTTGATAATGTGGCTAGCAATTCTTTGAATACAAAAGCTTAGAGGTTAAGCTCAATGACCTTACAAGCAAAAGGGAAAGGACTTGGTTTGTATAATACCTTATCTTGATCGTACATAGTAATATCTTTGACAATTATCATATCAAATCTAGATAGAATTGTTGTCTGCAAATCAATGTTATCTTGTGTTGTCTGCAAGAAAGAAATTTTTGTTAGAAAGTTTATCCGAACATCGAGAAGATATAGTATTGCAACAACTCATGGCTCAGACCTTGAGATCATCATATTGCTCAGATGGAGGGTTAACAGCTGCAAGAACAGAGATGTTCTCGATTTCAATACTGTTGTCATTCCAGCTTTTGCGATGGATATGGTTTGTTGTTCCATGGCTTCATGAATGGCAACTCTGAAGACAAGAAGTATTTTTTTCACGTAACAAAATGAGACTAGAGTCAAAATAAACCATTATGATATGTAATGATGGACAATAACTAAGTTCTCGTAATTTATTCCAATGCTTTTACCTTGTCTTCACTTCAGGCTTCATTTTATCGAATTCATCAATGAAGACACCAGCCATTTTATGTTTCACCAAATTAACCCATTTGATGCAAGGTCCTTCTTAACATTAATAGGTTTTGAGAAATCTAAAATTTCTCGTATAGCAATTAGAAGAATTTGGACAAGTCCAAGGCATACCGAAGGCTAGCTATGTTAAACAGGCATGAAGACAACACTACACCGAATGGACATGGCAACACAGACACAAAACCATTTTAGCATGTCCTAGTATATTTTGGAGTGTCCGCACATTTCCAATACGTGTCTGACACAGACACAACAATCGTTTTGGAGTGTCTGTGCTTCTTTACTCATGATACTTGGTTTCTCCTCTCTACTGATGTCTAGAGCTCCCTTAACAAGGAAATGATTTCGTCCAGCTCCAAATATAAAGTATTACAAACCCCACACTACCAGTATCACCATAAGGATGATCCTCTAACCACCAGAACAAACATCACCGTGCAACATAGCATAAACTTGATGAGTACCCATCAAAATATATACTATATATATAGGGATTTAAAACTAATTAACAGGAGTGACTAGCCATTACAAGACATTCATTCCAATTGTCCTATTGCAAGTTCTTCATTATCAAAACATGAATAGCGGGTAGTTCAGAGTGTTTCCTTGTACCAGCCAAAATATAATGCATTCCTGTGTTAAAATATGCAAAGCTTGAAACCTAACATGGCAAGAACCAGCAAAAATATATGATTCATAGACTAGTGAAAAATATATAGAGAAAAACGTTTACCCTCTACAGGCCCTTGCTTAAACTTGAAGGGCCCGTTTGGTTCATAGACTAGTAGATTTGGGGCTTTATTGGGTACTTTGGCTCAAAGATGGAATCAACAGGGTTCGTTACCTCATTAAAACTGATAATTGATAGTGCAGAGATATGGAAGAAGGAGACCAAGGATAAAGGGACTGAAAAAGACGAGAAAACTACATAAAATACTTAGCCAAAGTTTTTCTTTGTGTAGTATCAGTTCTCTCTTGAAAATATATTGTTATCAAGTTTTTCCTCTTGTTCAGATTGACATGGCTTCAGTTTGTGTATCTCTTGCTCCTTGATGCATTTTTCTTTCAGTTCATGCATCTGTTTGTGTGTGTGTAATAACAACAACAGAAAGGTATTCTTCCTGTTAAAATAGATTAGTTTTCCTCTCTTTTTTTCTTGGACATGCAAGAAGATTTACACTTCCATTAGGTCTCTATTTCAGTTTGTTAATGTAAACACTGAAATGAAGTACTAAGCGATATGATGATAATTTGCACTTCAATAGCTTGAGCTATACCTTACTTATGAACCTAAAACCCTCGACTATTTTTAAGTGCCTAATAAAATAGTACATGGTATTTATCTACAAAACTGCAAATTTTAGGGTATTTAAGTGCAAATTAACTGACCAAGAAACAGAAAGAGATTAGTGAGATTTATCAAAACTTAATTCATAAGCATCATTCTAAATGCAATATACTTTCCTTTTTTTAGTCTGTCAGTGCATTGGTTAACTAAATAGCTAGCTGCTAGTTGAAGCTAACCAGATCAGCAGGCCTTAGCTCATTTTTTTGGCATAAGATCCTGAAAAACCCACACACTATTTGGACCATACCACAAAAACCACACACTATATGAACTAGACCACAAAAAACTTCTCTTGGTTTTGCTAATACTCTTTATAACCCTAGCTGGTAAATAATAAAATGACATAACACAAGGGAATAATAGAGAAAATAGAATTAACCATAATTAGTCTACCTCCTCCGTTAGAAAGCCATTTAAAAACAAATGTCAACTGCAATTGTATTGCTAAGCACATCTAATTTGTATTAACTCAACAGTGCCATAAAAATAACACAGTATTGAACCTATAAAATCTGCATACATCATCCAAAATGACCAAAATCTGAAATCCGAGATTGCCATGTTGATTTCAAAGTATTAATTCATTAGTTTGCATTGCGAATATTATTAGTGAACAACAATTTTTCTCTAATAGTCTCTGAATTAGCAGCAGTAGTACCAGAGGCTCAAAATTATTAGTGAGAAGTATGTTGGAAGACTTGATGCCCCTGTGGATGATCCTTCTATGGCATCCTTTGTGCAAGTAATGCAGTCCTCTAGCCGTCTCGACCGCAATCTTGTGTCGGTGCTTCCAATCCATTGGTGGCAACTTTTCATCTACAACAACTCAAGAAACACCTTCATGTAAATAACAAGAAGGAAACAAACCACAATTGTTATGAAAACTTAATTATTTTGGTCACCACATTATGCCATACCATACCTTACCATAGAGATTGGAGGTGATGGAGCCAAGCAAACAGAACTCAAACACTTGATGGAGGTGGTGGTCGATGTAGCAGCCTAGGAGAGCGGATACATTGGGATGATGTACATGGCTGATTGTTCCGAGCTCGGCCAGGAACTCTTTCTCCCCTGCTCTTCTTCCAAAGCACTCCACATACGCTTGACGGCAATGACCTGCCCATCTTCCAGCACTCCTTTATAGACCTCGGTATAGCCACCTATCCCAAGCAAGTTATCTACTTATTTTCAAATGCAAAAAGAAAAACTAAAATATGTAATGAAATATAGGTCTCTAGCTACACATTAATGGGCTTCTGTGAATGGATACTGATGGAATGAGGAATTCCACCGAACACCTTGCATGCCTCAGAATCTCCCCCGTTTTCTTGGAACAGCTCTCCACGATTGTGTTCTAGAACAGGGGCTCCTGGTTGGTTCCGGTGTCAGGCAGGGTGTAGTGGTCATACGGGAGTGTCGCCCGTGCTAGAGTTAAGGGAGGAGTCCACTAGTTGAGGCAAATCCCGGTAGTTGCGTCTTGAGGACCATGCGGAGATGGGCTTCCAACGGCAAAGTCTTCCAGGTGTCATTGGCGACGATGGCAAGGTTGGAGGTAGAGCGGAACTGAGAGAGAAGGAAGAGGTCCAGGGCTCGCCTGATGTCAGGGTTTTGACCAGGTGCACGGGGGGTGACGGTGATAACTTTAGGCAGCGATGGCCAGCGGTGCTTCTGGGCGTGGCCAGAGATCATGTGAGGTGCTCGGGGAGTGCCTCCCCCCACCTCATGCTCGGATTTGATGTCACCCATGCATTGCTTCTGATGTTGTATCTTCTGATTCCTTTCGAAGCGCCGCCATCGCCATAGCCTCCGCTTCCTTTCTGGCCATAGGGATCTGTACCAGTAATGAGAGGTCGAAACCCTAATAATAACCAAACATGGAAAGAAAACTACATTGAAGAAGAAGAAGAAGAAGAAGATAGTGCAAACTATTACTATTAGTATTAGTGTAGAAAATAATGGTTGGATAATTTTATGGCTTAATTGCACTTTGCTACCCTCAACTATTCCGCCTTTTCAACTTGATACCATAAACTTTTTTTCGTAACAAATTGGTACCTCAACTATTATTTTTTTTCAACTTGATACCTAATTTTTCAAAAATTCCGAAAATGCCCTTCCCTCTTCCTTCCTTCCACCCCCTTCCCCACTCCGGCCACCCCCCCTGCTAGCTCTGGCCGCCCCACCCCCCCCTGCTAGCTCCGCCCCCCCCCCCCCCCGCCCCCCCACCCCCCCTGCTACCTTCGGCCACCCCCTGCCCCGCCTCCCGCCCCGCCCTCCCTCCCCAGCCCCCCTCCTCCCGTGCTGCCGCGGCCTAGGGGAGAGGCGGGGGCGGGCGGGCGGCCGGAGTGAGCAGGGGGGGTGGGGGGCGGGGGGGGGGGGGGGAAGCTAGCAGGGGGGGGGCGGCCGGAGTGAGCAGGGGGGCGGCCGGAGCGTGCAGGGGGGGAGGGTTAGGGGTAGGGGTAGGGGCATTTTAGTCCAAAATAACATCTGGGTACCAAATTGTTACAAAAAATAGTTTATGGTACAAAGTTGAAAAATGGTAATAGTTGAGGGTAGCAAAGTGCAATTAAGCCTAATTTTATTGATGGACTACTTCACTACTTATAGGGAGTCTAGCTCCTCTACATACTACATATTTCGATGTGGGACTAAAAGTCCCTTACTGACTCTCAACACTCCCCCTCAAGATGGGCGATAGATATTGATCATCCCCATCTTGTTACATAGCTTCGACAGACTTAATGAACTAAGACCCTTAGTCAGACAGTCTGCAACTTGTTCTTCTGAGCGGACATGGTCAATCTTCAGTATCCCTTGTTCCAGCTTCTCCTTGATGAAGAATCGATCAATCTCGATGTGCTTCGTTCTGTCGTGCTGAACTGGATTGTTAGCTATACTTATTGCAGCTTGACTATCGCTCAGAAGACGTAGTGGTGTTCCCTTGTCTAGCTTCAATTCTGTCAGCAACGCTTTCACCCACAACAACTCTGACACTCCCAGAGCCATTGCTCTGTATTCTGCTTCAGTTGTCGACCGTGCTACCACAGACTGTTTCTTGCTTCTCCATGAGACCAGATTACCTCCTACAAAAACACAGTATCCCATGGTAGACATTCTATCGTCTATGCAGCTCGTCCAGTCTGCATCACAGTATCCCTCAACTTTTATGCGTCCATTCTTCTTGAACCATAGCCCCTTTCCCGGCGTTCCTTTCAGATATCTTAAGATCTGAAATACTGCTTCCATATGACCCTTTCTTGGATCATGCATGTAGCGACTCACTACACTCACCGCAAATAAGATATCAGGGCGAGTGTGTCCCAGATAAATCAATCTCCCTACAAGTCTTTGATATCTTTCACGATCAACGGGCTCTCCTGCTTCTGCTTCCAACTTGCACTTCTGGTCAATTGGAGTGACTGCTGCTTTGCATCCCAGCATCCCTGTCTCCTTCAGCAGATCTAGTGTGTATTTTCTCTGTGAGAGAACAATTCCTTGTTCGCCTTCACACACCTCGATACCTAGAAAGTACCTCATCGCTCCTAAATCCTTCACTTCAAACTCCTTCGCGAGTTTTGACTTCAGCTTAGTGATCTCGACTTCATCATCACCTGTGATCACTATATCATCCACATATATAGCAAGTATAGTGATGTGGCCTCTTGCATGCTGGAGGAAGACCGTATGATCTGTATTTGTTTGACGGTATCCCATACCTGTAACAGCCTTTCTGAATCTGTCAAACCAGGCTCGAGGAGATTGCTTGAGCCCGTATAGCGACTTCTTCAGTTTACACACCTTTCCTTGCGACGTCCCTCCGTTTGATTCCGTCGCGTAGCACCCTGGCGGGAGCTCCATGTATACTTCTTCTTGCAGGTCCCCATGAAGAAAGGCATTCTTCACATCTAGCTGGTACAGCTTCCATCTATAGTTCGCTGCAATGGAGACCAGAGTTCTCACGGTGCTCATTTTTGCTACTGGGGCAAACGTCTCATCATAATCTATGCCATATGACTGGGTGAATCCTTTTGCAACCAACCTCGCCTTGTATCGCTCGACCTTTCCATCTGGCGTCTCTTTCACTGTGTACACCCATTTGCATCCCACAGCTTTCTTTCCTTTGGGTAATGGAACCAGCTCCCATGTCTTATTTTTCTCCAGTGTCCCATGTTCTTCCATCATTGCAGCTTTCCACCTTGGATCTTTCTTTGCTTCCTGCTAACACTTGGGCAATGAAGTAGAGTCTAACAATGCAATGAAGGCTCGATAATTCGAAAAAATGTTAGAATAAGACAAGAAGTTGGCAATGTCATATTCGTAATCATCAAAATGAGCAGGAGCCTTACCCGCATTAATGCGAGAAGATCTCCTTAAGGGAGCAATAGGTGGTGGAGAGATCATACCATCCGAGTCGGAGAGATCCGCATCAGAATCCGAGTGATTCAGTGCGGGGGCAACATCTTCAGGAGTTGGAGCAGGAGTAGACGAGGGACTTGGTACAGTAGGCACATGGCACGGCATAGGCACAGTACTGGACTTCTGTTGTCTCCTTCTGTAGACTTGGAGCTCCTTTTCCCTTGTCTGTTGCTCCCCCTGCGTAACATATGTATCGTCTTCTTCATTCTCTGTATCTGAGTCACTGTGCTCTCCCCCTTTCGTCCAGTTTTCTACAACCGGACACGGAACCGATCCGACGACCACATTTGGGCTTATTATCTCCCCCTCACATCTAACACCATCTGTGGTAGGTGTGTCACCAAATGCTGAACCTTCATCCGAACCATAGTATGGTTCGAGTTCTCAGAATGTAACGTCCATGCTTACAAACATCTTCCGCTCGAATGGACTCCAACAGGCATAACCCTTCTGAGTCGTCGTGTAACCGACAAAGACACATTTAACTGTCCGAGGATCCAATTTGCCAACGCCTGGCCTATTATCCTGGACAAAGCACACACATCCAAAAACTTTTGGTGGAACAGTGTATGTAGTTACCCCAGTAAGCATCTCCAATGGTGTTTTCCAGTCTAATACTTGAGATGGCATTCTGTTGATGAGATAAGAGGCCGTCAATATAGCCTGCCCCCATAAGTGTTTCGGGACATTCATAGCCAGCATTATCGTCTTTGTTCTTCCGTTCCGCCACACCATTTTGAGCCGGAGTATAAGCACATGAAGTTTGATGAAGTATTCCATGAGAGGAAAAATACTCAGCAACCCGCTTATTAGTATACTCCGTCCCATTATCTGACCGGAAACACTTAATTTTAGCGCCATATTGTTCCACCCGGCGATGAAAGTCCTGAAAGGCCTCAAGGACGTCACTTTTATTCTTCAGAAGGTAGACCCATGTCACGCGGGTATAACAGTCAATAAAGGTGACGAACCATCGAAAGCCGTTAATCCCGGTTGTAGGACAAGGGCCCCATACGTCCGAATGTATCATGTCAAAAGCAGCTGAACTCCTATTCCCCGTGCTCACATACGAGCTTCTGGTATGTTTTTCCAAAGCACAGGCATTACAAAATAACTTCTCTTTATTAGCCCTTTGATATAAGGACGGATACATTCGACTAATAACTTGAAAAGAGGAATGACCGACATGCTGGTGGTGGAGGAGCAAGTCGGCTTCAACACTGCGACAGGAAGCTTCTGGTGGTGCGTCTGCTACCAAGGATGCCAATGCGTTGTCCAGTCCAGTCCTGTCTAAATACCACAGCCCCATATGCCATGTGTCAGTCCCAAGTCGTCGTCCTGTCCCTTTCTCCTGAAAAGTCACCTGAGGAATGTCAAAGGAAACAGTACAGTTAAGATCAAGTATAATGGCACTAATGGATAGAAGATTGACAGGAAAAGACAGAGCATGTAGGACATTGGTTAGAGTGATGGAAGGGGTGCATGCGACAGTGCCTTTACCCATTACAGGGCTGGATGTACCATCAGCGGTCTGAATACTCTCCGGCAAAGGTAGGTGAGTATATTCCTGAAACGCACCACGGGACCCCGTGACATGGCAAGATGCCCCAGAGTCCATAATCCAGCCTGGCTGATGGATAGATGCAAGAGCACGTGCAGAATCATCGGTGCTGGTTTGGGCAAAGCAAGTGATGTGATCTCCCGAGATTGAAGACGCCCCAGGACTGTCGGCCGAACCCAGCTTTGTGCCTCGCAACTTCTCAAGGAACTCCCGTTCAAGCGGGGTTATATCAGCCAGTTGATTCTCTCCCCCTTCCTCCGCCAGATTTGCTTTGTGGCCGCCCCTTCTACCAGCATATCCTCCTCTACCACCACGTCGGCCTCCACGACCCCGTTCTCGATCATTAGACTGATTGCACAAGGGTTTTGGACAAAATCGGATGTAATATCCGGAGTCACCATAATTGTGGCAAACACCACCCATAGATGGAGGTTGATTGAAGGCAGCAAGGGAAGACTTTTCAACCGCGGCTTGCTCCCCCTGGTAGGAGCCCTTATTGGGCATCAACTTCAGTCGAGCTTCTTCCTGTGTCATAACAGCTATAGCTTCTTCTAAGGTCGGAAGCGTGGGTTGGGATAGGAGGATATTCCTTCTCTGCTCAAGTACAGGGTGTAGTCCCTTCAGGAATTTCATCATACGCTGCCGGAAAATATAAGCCAGGAACGTCTGAAAGTACTTCGCGAATGCCGGTTCGACTTGTGTATCTTCCATCCCAAGAGGATCATAATGATCCAGATCAGACCAGTACTTCTTCAACAGGGCCGCGTACTCAGAGATGGTACGTTCATCTTGGGCCACCCTATCGAGTTCATCTTGTAGTTGAAAGACTCGCATAGGGTTACAGGAGCCGGAGTACATATCTTTTAGAGTTTGCCATATATCAGCAGCAGCGTCCATTGCCTCAACATTGCCCGACACCTGGTCGGTTAAAGAGGCAGTCAACCACCCAGCCACGACGTTGTTGACAATCTCCCAAACAGCAAACTCCTTGGCGGAGTGATCGGCTGACGCCTTGGCTTGGCCAGTAACATAGCCAACCAAGCCACATCCCTTTAGTGTCCGCATCGACTGTCGCGACCACTTTAAGTAGTTGGACGTTCCTTCCAACTTCGTCTCCAGCTTTTCTAATTTCCCCATTTTGTAAGGGGACGGATCCACATCAGTATGGATCACACGTGGGGTTACCTCGATTAATCTTTTCGATAAGATATCATCAACCAAGGCCTTTATCTCGTCGGCCGTCAGTTTGCCACTGATCGAATCCATGGCTGCTTAAACTGTGAACCCTATTCGTCGTCTTCGTCGGCTTCTTCGACATCGGAGTCGGCAACTTCCCTAACTTCGTCGTCTTCTTCGTCTTCGTCGTCTTCTTCGACGTCATAGACTTTACGAATGCGCTACTAACTTGGCCAGTGCACGCGCATGTAAAGTGAACACGTCAGGGCACCAGAGAAGACATGATCAGTCTCATAGATCCCGATGTGAAGGAGGATGTCACGCCCCAGAACCAGAATACTGGAGAGCGGGGGAATGACTCAGCCAGCTACGTATTACGGGTAGATGAATACCGTATAATACGATCAATGCTGTCTAACCTGACGAGAGGGTGCATACTATATGAAAGTCTTACTATGGTCACTTCACATCTATTGTCTCAATCATTCAAACAAGAAACAGAAAATAGAGAACATGTGAAAATAAGCAGTAAGGCGTCCCAAACGCTCAGTCAAAATGTTCTTGAGATCTGGCTTTACAAAACATAGCCAGATGGTATAGTAACATATACACAATTGTTATCAGCTGCAGTCTGACTTAATTACAATTATGTAAAAGTAAGTGCAAGATAATCCGACTAACATGTCGGTGTCAAACGGCTAAGTATGAAGTAAATAACAAAACGAGTGGTGAAGTAAGGAACCCACTCGAGTCCTCCTGCGATCATTCCCCTAGTATTGACCATCTTGGAGGTAGAAGTAAGCTGGATCCTCGAGGACTGGCTCTAAATCTGGCCATGCAAAACCAGAGAGGTTAGACCTCTAATAGTAAGTACCACAAGGAAGGACGATATGAAGAATTAAACCAGTAAGTAAGAGAATATAATAATAGATCTCTGTTTTCCACTAGGATTCACATAACATCACGACACTTCGAACCAACCCCCCAACCAAACAAGGACAGAAGTTGGCCCGTCATGTCTTGACATTCTGATCATCTCAGTTAGGCAACAGAGTAGGTACAGTACACAAACAAATCATCTTGAACGGCCAATCAACTACTACGGCTTGCTATTGTAAGTCCCAAGTTATCCTGGAATTATGCAATAAAGATTCCTCAGTTCTTACTATGTGCGAGCAAGGCTAGTCTATCCAGTCAATCAATTGCGCCAATCATGTAATTAGACGAGTCCCAGCGGGACGCCCGCCGTTAATATACCGTATATAATTTAATAATATAAGCAGATACCGTTCCCTGCCCGTGTGACAGATTTACAGTATCTGTGGGAACCAGCCGGGCTGTCGGGCACTACTAGTCCCAAGAGGGCTGCATGTAAGAATTCGGGAATCCATTCTCTCCATGCAATCATTATTTTATTTAACTTAATAGTCTCTACGTTGAGTGAAATCCCATGCCGTAGATCATGGTCATTCAAATGAGTACTTTCGTACGGGGTACGATATGCGCAACTCTACAACGATACCAGTGCGGTTAGGTTGCAGGTCTTACATAGCGTAATACAACAATCCAAACTAACCACGGAATAATCATGCCTTGACCATAAAGTACACAGGCTGTTTTTGTAAGATAAATAAATAACTAAATAAATAAATAAATAATTTGAAGCCTGCATGTGCCTGTATGCCAATATTCGGGATCGGCTAATCGATTACAATAGTTCATTACATGAACGTGTCTCATTCATTCAATTCAATAAGACGACTAGCCAGTCTCTTAGTTCCACTTAGGAACGCATGATCAATTTAGTCAAGATAACCATCGTCATCAATGGTGACAAGGCATGAAAGTCAATTAGTATTTAGTGGGGTCGAGTCTATAACTCCTCAGAGTTAAGTTCCAGTCTTACTGGGTATTCATAAACCAGTCAAGACACAAGGCATGTTCTACACAACCATATGTATCAAAAATATTAACATGCTAAGATTATCGAGTTCATAAAAAGGCGTAAGGATATAATAGAAGAATTATCATGCCGCCATTAAATGAATAAATTATAGAACAAATAGAAACACCCAGGTCAGGAAGTCACGCCAACAAGTCTATGCTAAGGCCAACAAGTTACGCCAACAAGTCTAGCTGGAGTGAGCGTGTAAACAGCGTGAGCGTGAAAAGTGGTTCACGTTGGCACGCACAGCGTGAGCGTGAAGGGAAATTCATGCACGCACAGCGTGAGCGTGAAAAAGTAATTCACGTACTCATAACGTGAGCGTGAAAAGTAATTCACGCACGCACAGCGTGAGCGTGGAAAATGAGCGTAAAAAGTGAGCGTGAAAAGTGATAAGAAAATCACGCACGTACGCAAAGACGTGTGCATGACTAAAAATTCACGCACTCATGTAAAGATGTGTGCGTGACTAAAATTCACGCTAACACGTAAGAACGTGAGCGTGACTAAAAATACACGCAGACACGTAAGAACATGAGCGTGACTAAAAATACACGCAGACACGTAAGAACGTGAGCGTGACTAAAAATACACGCAGACACGTAAGAACGTGAGCGTGACTAAAAATACACGCAGACACGTAAGAATGTGAGCGTGACTAAAAATATACGCAGACACGTAAGAACGTGTGCGTGACTCAGGAACCTTCGTCCCAAACCAGAAATGAAGTTCCCATGGTTCAGAACCCATGGACAACCGAGAATACACGCCAGGTTGGGAGATCAAACCCATGAACAACCGAGAATACAACAACTTAGATCTAGAAGAAACAAGCCAAAGAAATCAAAAATGCTAAGTACTAAACTCTTTCAGGATCATGAGAGGAAGATAAATGAACCATAAAAATGGTTCTCCAAGTGGGAGCAAGAAGCAAGATGTACTTGCCTGCTATTGGTTAGTGGAGAGAGTGATGAGGAAGAAGAAGGAGTAATGGTGAAGAATGAGAGTTATGAGGAGAGAGAAGGAGATGGGAGCTTAAATAGAAAGGGTTGGGAGATCAAACCCATGAACAACCGAGAATAACCAACCTAAGCCGAACCAAAAATAAGACTAAAGCAGAGAAGTTAAAAGCAGAAAATAAAATACAAAAATAAAATTGCAGGAAATTAAATTAACATGAAAATTAATGAGCAGATAATTAATTAACATGAAATTATAGGAATTTAAATACAGGATAATACATGATAAATATTAAATAAATACATATGAGTTGTACATGTATAAAAATATGCATTCTTGTATAAAAATACGCATTCTGGGAACGGGGAGTGACATCTCTACCCACCTTAGAAAAATTCCGTCCTCGGAATTTCAAATCCAAGCAGGTAGAAATATCGGAGCTAAACTAATACAAGCAATTCTAGTGAGCAAGCAATCATTTTAACATATCAAAAGCAAGTACTATATATGTAAATTCATCAATCCATGATATCAAGTAGCTCTACCCATAAGGTGACAAGCATGAAGAATCAGGACAATCAAGGCATACAGAAAGAGATATACCTTGTGAGTCAAACAGGTGTGATACCGTGATCGGATATCATCCTCACGTTCTCACGTTGACTCTTCCAAGGAGTGATGACCCCAAGCAACACGGACAAGATTAATTGTTCGGTTATTGAGTATCTTCTCTCTTCGGCCGAAATGGACACAGGCTGTTCCTCGTAAGACAGGTTGGTACCAACAACAAGCTCAGAGTGATCGAGGACATGGCTTGGGTCCGATACATACCTACGTAATTGAGATACATGAAATACGTCATGCACCTCTCATAACGAAGGTGGGAGGGATAAACGATAAGCAACATCGCCTATCCGATCAAGGATAACAAATGGGCCCACGTACCGCGGACTCAATTTCCCGTGAACGCCAAATCTAATGACCCCACGAGTAGGTGAGATCCGCAAGAATACGTGGTCCCCAACAGAGAACTCTAACGGCCTACGATGCTAGTCCGCCCAATAACGATGCCGGTCCTGCGCAACTCGAAGTCGCTCTCTAATTCCCTTAACCACTTCAACCGTCTGAATAATCATTTTCGGGCCTAACATCTTCCTCTCCCCGATATCATCCCATGCAAGCGGTGACCTGCACTTCTTACCATATAGTGCTTCGAATGGCGCCATCTGGATACTGGCTTGATAACTATTGTTGTATGAGAACTCGACCAAGTGTAGGTGGCTCTCCCAAGATCCTCCAAAATCCAAAGTGTAAGCTCGCAACATATCTTCTAAAGTCTGAATCGTTCTTTCTGATTGCCCATCCGTCTGCGGATGGTAAGCCGTGCTAAATCTTAACTTGGTACCCAGACTATGATGTAAGCTCTTCCAGAAATGTGATGTAAAGCGGGTATCTCGATCCGACACAATACTGACAGGGACTCCATGCTGCCTGACTATCTGTTGCATATACAACTCTGCCAACTTTTCTGTAGATTGCCCTATTCTGAAGGAAAGAAAGTGTGCTACCTTTCTAAGTCGGTCCACTATCACCCAAATAGCGTCCTTACCACTTGGTGATCTCGGTAAACCGGTCACAAAGACCATTGTAATATGCTTCCATTTCCATTCCGGAATAGGAAGCGGTTGCAATAACCCAGCTGGCCTCTGCTGTTCTACCTTCACTTGCTGACATACCAAGCAACGGAAAACAAATCTAGCTATCTCTCTCTTCATCCCATTCCACCAGAAATGCTGCTTGATATCTTGGTACATCTTGGTCCCTCCAGGATGAATAGAATAATGAGAACTGTGAGCTTCTGCCATAACCTCCTGTCTGATATCTCCACTAGGCACACATAGACGCGATCTAAACCTAAGCGTACCATCTTCATGAATTCTCATCTCCTTCCTGAGTCCTGACTCACATTCTGCCCTAAGCTTCTGAATCCTTGGGTCTTGTGCCTGAGCTGCCTTGATCCTGCCTACTAAGTCGGATTGAACTTGCAGACTTGTTAGAACTCCTACATCACTAGGAAGTATAACTTCGATGCCCATCTCCTGAAGGTCTTCTAAGATATGCCGCTGTGTTGTCAACATAAATGTGCCGCCTCTCCTGCTAAGAGCATCTGCTACTACATTAGCCTTGCCTGGATGATACTGAAGCTCCACGTCATAATCCTTAATCAACTCCAACCATCTTCTCTGCCTCATGTTTAGTTCCTTCTGAGTAAGAATGTACTTCAGACTTTTATGGTCTGTGTACATGTCTACTCGGTCACCATATAGGTAATGCCTCCATAGCTTCAGAGCAAACACTACTGCCGCTAACTCCAAATCATAAGTTGGGTAATTCTTCTCGTGGTCCAGAAGCTGCCTAGATTCATATGCTATCATCTTCCCATGTTGCATAAGGACACATCCAAGTCCTTTACCTGACGCATCACAATATATTGTAAAACCTCCGGGTCCAACTGGTAATGTAAGAATAGGCGCTGATATCAACTTCTGTTTCAAAGTCTCAAATGATGCCTGACATTCTGCCGTCCAAACGAATGGTACATCCTTCCGGGTCAAGCGGGTCATGGGTGCTGAAAGTCTTGCAAAGTCTGATACAAACCTTCTGTAATATCCTGTCAATCCCAAGAAACTCTGCACATCTGCTACGGTCTTGGGTACTGGACAACTTTCTACTGCTTCTACCTTCTTGGGATCTACTGCTACTCCAGCTCCTGATATGATGTGACCCAAAAATGAAATGTGATCCGACCAAAACTCACACTTGCTAAGCTTGGCATACAACTGGTTTTCTCTCAAAACCTGTAACACTTTCCTGAGGTGGTCTTCATGCTCCTTTTCACTAGCAGAGTATACGAGAATGTCGTCGAGAAACACAACGACAAACTGGTCTAAGTATGGCAAAAAGATACAATTCATCAAATCCATGAATATGGCTGGAGCATTGGTCAAACCAAACGGCATTACTAAGAACTCATAATGCCCATACTTCGACCTGAACGCTGTCTTGGGAATATCTTCCTTCCGAACCCTCACCTGATGGTACCCTGAACGAAGATCTATCTTGGAGAAAACTCTAGCTTTGCTCAACTGATCAAATAAGTCGTCGATCCTGGGTAATGGGTACTTGTTCTTCACTGTTGCCGCGTTAAGCTTCCTGTAGTCAATGCACAATCTGGATGACCCATCCTTCTTCCCCACAAGTACCACTGGTGCTGCCCATGGCGACACGCTAGCTTGGATGAACTTCTTCTCCTTCAGTTCCTCTATATGCTGATATACCTTGGCCTGCTCTGAATCTGCCATTCTGTAAACTCGATCTGATATCGGTTTAGTTCCTGGTGCCAATTCTATACTGAACTCAATATCTCTAACCGGTGGTAGACCTGGGAGTTCTTCAGGAAATACGTCTAGAAACTCTTCAACTACCTTCGGAATCTGAACTTCTTCCATTGCCGCTATTACTCCCTGCTCTTGCTGAGTTGCCTCTGATCTGACTAAGGTGAATCTCTTCATGCCCGGAATATCAAAAGATACACTCCCTCTACGACAATCTATTGTCGCATGACTGTCTTTCAGCCAGTCCATGCCTAAGATAACGTCGAAATTTCCAACAGAAAATTCTATCAATCGGGCGGGTAAAGAATGCCCACAAACTACAACGCTACATGCTAAAATAACTCTACTAACTCCTACGAACCCATTACCAGTGAGTATATTCAACCTCCCTGGCAATGCCTCAAACTCCATTCCTAGTCGTGCCACAAATTGTGCAGATATAAATGAATGGGATGCTCCCGAATCAAACAATGCTACTGCGGGATATGAGGCAACGAGAATGTTACCTGCCACAACATCTCCCGATGCCAATGCCTCCTCCAAGGACAGAGTGAATGCTTGCCCTCGACCTCCTTGTTGGTTTCCATGCTACGGCCTAACCTGATGTTGTTGCTGGCCCCTTCCTTGATGATGCTGGGGTGGTCTATGCTGGTGTTGCTGTATCGGCGGCCCCTGCTACCGAAACATCTGAGCCTGCGGCATTAACGGACGCTGCGCCAACGGCCTAACTGCCACCGCTGGTCCTCGATACTGGCCTGCCCCTGGTGCTGGCAGAGCAGAAAACTGCTGCCCTGGTCCTCCTGTCACCCTCTTTTTTCGTATTTCTCATATTTCGTATTTATACTCGTATCTGGATTTTGGCATGTATTTTTATTTTTCTTAACTTGTGGAATTTCGGTATTTCTTGTATTTTGGGTTTTGTCATGGCTCGGTTTTAATTGGATTGGGTTGGTTTGGTTTGGTTTATTTGGTATTGGAACACCTTAGCCTATGCTCCACCCTCAACACACCACATCCCACCCTCTTTAAAACTCCACCAACCTTTTCTCTCTCCTCATAAACCTCCATTAATTTTTTTTTCTCCTTTCTCACACCACTCTCTTCTCCTTCCTCTCCACAACACCCACCCATAGGCAAGTGCACCTTGCCACCATATGAGAACCCTCTTTTATTTGTCCATTTGCTAGATTAGAACTTGGTGATCAATATTAGAACTTGGTATTTTATGATTTGGAGTCTCCATTGTTCTAGATCTAAGCTTTTCCTATTTTCGGTTTTGCTTGGTTTTGATCTACTTAAGTTGGATTTTTATGGATTTTGATGTTTCCATGAGGAAGAGAGTTCAATTCCACCCTGGTTGGAACGTTAGAAATCTGGATTTGGAGTTCGGATGGCCAAGTAGTGAGATTTTGAAGTTTTGAGAGCCATGAGAGCTTCTTCTCAGCCATGGAGAAGAAGATCCTTTCCCCTGCGTGCGTGTTTTTACGCGTACGCAGCTCCCTGCGTGCGTGCTTTTGTGCGTACGCAGCTCCCTGCGTGCGTGACTTTTCGCGTACGCAGCTCTCTTGCGTGCGTGACTTTTCGCGTACGCAGCTCTCTTGCGTGCGTGACTTTTCGCATACGCAGCTCCCTGCATGCGTGACTTTTCGCGTACGCAGCTCTCTTGCTTGCGTGACTTTTCGCGTACGCAGCACTCTTGCGTGCGTGACTTTTCGCGTACGCAGTTCTCTTGCGTGCGTGTCTTTTTGCGTACGCAGCTCTCTTGCGTGCGTGACTTTTCGCGTACGCAGCTCTCATGCGTGCGTGACTTTTCGCGTACGCAGCTCTTTTGCGTGCGTGACTTTTCGTGTACGTCGCTCTCCTGCGTGCGTGTCTTTTCGCGTACGCTGCTCTCCTGCGTGCGTGACTTTTTGCGTACGCAGCTCTCCTGCGTGCGTGTCTTTTCACGTACGCAGCTCTCTTGCGTGCGTGACTTTTTGCGTACGCAGCTCTCCTGCGTGCGTGTCTTTTCGCGTACGCAGCTCTCCTGCGTGCGTGTCTTGTGCGTACGCTGCACCCTGAACCCCTTGCTTAACCCATTGGCTCTTGGAGTTTTGGTCTTATTTCTTTAAGCTTGGCTCTTCTATAGCCCTGTATATTGATATTTTATTAGATATTTTATGCCCATTTTATATCCTTACGCCTTTTGTCATGAACTTGATTTTACTTAATATGTTTGGAATGACTATTGTACATGGCATGGTATGACAAGGAACTAGCATAACACGACAGTGACCCGTAGTGGTGCACTCCTGACATGACCAACCTGACATGATAGTGGCCCGTCGTGGCGTACTCCTGACAAGTACCCTGACATGATTTATCTTAACGCTGTTGCGATGGCTAATTTAACTTGACCTGCCTTGACACCGTGGGTGGTTCTTTCTTGCTTGCTTGTTAAATCCACTTGTCATGTCTTGCATCATGTCTAGGATGGGACTCCTGAGTACCACGGTCAGGAGTACCTACTAAAATGGATTAAGGTTAATAACTAGAATAACACAGTAGTCATGAAGAGATGACACAGCTACGGGCAATCCCGTTACCTGGGCGCTCTTGGGATCTGTAGCCTGCCGTCGAGTAGGGTACATTTCCAGCACACCGTCGCGTGTTGCACCCTCTAAGTCACCTAAGGGTACATTTGTCCCCCGGGCGATGTACCCACCTGAATTCAACCCCTAATTTTCGACCTGGGTAACCTGGATGGTCTGCAGGGCTTGTGGCTGTGGAACAATCTCACTGCATCTTGTTAGTAATTAGGCCTGTGATAACCCTAGTTAGTTAAAGTAGTAAGCCGTAGTATCTGCTTGGCCGTGATTGATTGAATGAGGTATAACCAGTTTAGCCATACCTTGATCCAGTATAAGATTGCTTCCTGTCTTGATTTCTTACATTATTATCCTGTCGATAAATGGTGGAAAACCAAATTCTGTTCAGATAAAGGGTTACAACCCTGGTCCTTGTTTGGTTTACGGGTTGTAACCTGGCTATCGGAATAGTTCCATGGTTATCTCGTCGTATATCATCCTGACATGTTTTCATAAATTCTAGTTTTACTATTATATTTTTCTTGTGCTGATTGCTGGCTTTTGTTCTTATTTCGTGGCCCCCTTGTGGCACTTGCTCTTTCTGGGGTTGACCCAGCTGGTTTTGTGTGGCCAGATTTCGGAGCAGCTCCCGAGAATCTACCAAGCTTCCAGCCTGATAGTGGCGACTAGAAGGAACCCGGGCTACGAGTGGATTTTCTATTTTGTTTCGCTCACTCTATTGTAAAGTTATTCTTTTGAGGCGTTTAGCCGACGAGCACCTGTTAGCTCGATGCACTTACTTACTGTCTGCCTACGGGCTTTAAACATGATTAACAAATCCTAGGGTTGATCATGTACGACTAAACTCTTGCTAGTCCCCGTATTTTGTACGACTAGCTTCATGATCAGCTGAATATGTAATATTTGGGACGCCTTATTATTGTATATTTAATGATCATACATCTTGCGACCTTACTTACTTGCTTGTGATTGAGACATTAGGCTTGTTCATGACCATAAGAGACTGTTGGCTTGTAGTAAACCCTCATATATCTAGACAGCCGTGACCGTATATCGAGGTGGTTTCCATTTCAATATAAGTAGCTGGCTATGTCTGCCCCCGCTCTCCAGTATTCTGGTTCTGGGGCGTGACACCTCCTGACCTCGAATTCATGGGACATGTGGTAACTCGATGGTCTGGATTTCCACATATCAGACACAGTCCATTCAATGTCCGACACACATCTCTAGTGTGCCCCATCTTCCCGCAATAAGGGCAGCCCGCCGGGGGTTGCTGGTTCTTCCTCTGTTGCTGTTGCTGCTGCCTGGGTGGTGTTGGTCCCCGTATCGCCACATCGTGCATACGAATGCCAGTGGATGGTGGTGTTGTTCGGGGTGCTGCTCCCCCTCCTCCTTCAATCTGACTGTGGGACCTCTTCTGACCCCCAGTCCTTACCGCAAGCCTCTGAATGGTGATCTCATGCCTCCGAGTTGACGTCAATACTTCGTCAAAAGTTTGGTAATTGTGCCCCTCTATCAATTGCAAGAGCTCAAGATGAAACCCTTGCTGAAACCTCATAGCCCTCTGGCGCTCTGTTGCTCCCATCTCTCGGGCAAATCTACTCAATCTGCAGAACTCCGCTGCATAAGCATCTACAGTCTTGCCGGCCTTCCTGAGGTTGATAAATTTCTGTTGTAGCTCAAACTGTGCCACAACTCCATAGTACTTCGTCTTGAACCTGGCAGTGAAATCGTCCCAAGCCACAGGACGTCTGATGCCCACTTCCTCTGATTTCTACCAATCACGTGCGAGATCCTGAAGTAACAACTTCACTAGATCCACACGTTCTTCTGCCGGTACCTTAGCTGCTGTTAGAATAGCCTCAATATCCTAAAGCCATGCATCTGCTGAGATGGCATCCTCCGTGCCCTCGAAACGGCGGGGGTTGTACATACAAAACCTGGCTGATGCTCCTGAATCAGTCCTCACTCCTCTTTTCAAAGCCGTCTGCAATCCTTGGTTGAGCAACACATTCTGCTCTTGTAGCTGAGTGTACATGCGTTGCTGGGCCAACATCTGATGTTGCTGAGTAGCCATCATTCCTCTCATGATCTCCAGAAGGGCTGGTGTGTCCACTTGGATAGGTGGAACTATTGGTGGTGGTGGAACATCCGGATACTACGATCCAGCTGCTGCTTCCACTATCACTTCTTCTTGAATAGCCTCTTGAGTTAGTACCGGCCCTTGTTGCTGACCAACCTGCCCATGTTGCCCATGTTGCCCCTGCTGCTGTCCAGCTCTGACCGATACGGACGAAGTGCCCCTAAGAAAAGGGATAAGAGAACAATCAAACAACCGGACATAAAGGATCAATGAAGTCAAAGGATACCGGAATGTCAAGCAAGGGTTGAGAATAACGAATCATGAGATCAAGGGGGAAACACGTGTGATTGAGACATCCTATAAATCAAAACACCCTACAAGTCTGAAATTAGACCTGCATGGGCCACCACTAAAACCTTGTCACGCCCAGAACCAGAATACTGGAGAGCGGAGGAATGACTCAGCCAGCTACGTATTACGGGTAGATGAATACCGTATAATACGATCAATGCTGTCTAACCAGACGAGGGGGTGCATACTACATGAAAGTCTTACTATGGTCACTTCACATCTATTGTCTCAATCATTCAAACAAGAAACAAAAAATAGAGAACATGTGAGAATAAGCAGTAAGGCGTCCCAAATGCTTAGTCAAAATGTTCTTGAGATCTGGCTTTACAAAACATAGCCAGATGGTATAGTAACATATACACAATTGTTATCAGCTGCAGTCTGACTTAATTACAATTATGTAAAAGTAAGTGCAAAACAATCCGACTAACATGTCGGTGCCAAACGGCTAAGTATGAAGTAAATAACAAAACGAGTGGTGAAGTAAGGAACCCACTCGAGTCCTCCTGCGATCATTCCCCTAGTATTGACCATCTTGGAGGTAGAAGTAAGCTGGATCCTCGAGGACTGGCTCTAAATCTGGCCATGCAAAACCAAAGAGGTTAGACCTCTAATAGCAAGTACCACAAGGAAGGACGATATGAAGAATTAAACCAGTAAGTAAGAGAATATAATAATAGATCTCTGTTTTCCACTAGGATTCACATAACATCACGATACTTCAAACCAACCCCCCCCAACCAAACAAGGACAGAAGTTGGCCCGTCATGTCCTGACATTCTGATCATCTCAGTTTGGCAACAGAGTAGGTACAGTACACAAACAAATCATCTTGAACGGCCAATCAACTACTACAGCTTGCTATTGTAAGTCCCAAGTTATCCTAGAATTATGCAATAAAGATTCCTCAGTTCTTACTATGTGCGAGCAAGGCTAGTCTATCCAGTCAATCAATTACACCAATCATGTAATTAGACGAGTCCCAACGGGACGCCCGCCGTTAATATACCATATACAATTTAATAATATAAGCAGATACCGTTCCCTGCCCGTGTGACAGATTTACAGTATCTGTGGGAACCAGCCGGCCTGTCGGGCAGTACTAGTCCCAAGAGGGCTGCCATATAAGAATTCGGGAATCCATTCTCTCCATGCAATCATTATTTTATTTAACTTAATAGTCTCTACGTTGAGTGAAATCCCATGCCGTGGATCATGGTCATTCAAATGAGTACTTTCGTATGGGGTACGATATGCGCAACTCTACAACGATACCAGTGCGGTTAGGTTGTAGGTCTTACATAGCGTAATGCAACAATCCAAACTAACCACGGAATAATCATGCCTTGACCATAAAGTACACATGCTATTTTTGTAAGATAAATAAATAACTAAATAAATAAATAATTTGAAGCCTGTATGTACCTGTATGCCAATATTCGGGATCGGCTAATTGATTGCAATAGTTCATTACATGAACGTGTCTCATTCATTCAATTTAATAAGACGACTAGCCAGTCTCTTAGTTCCACTTAGGAACGCATGATCAATTTAGTCAAGATAACCATCGTCATCAATGGTGACAAGGCATGAAAGTCAATTAGTATTTAGTGGGGTCGAGTCTATAACTCCTCAGAGTTAAGTTCCAGTCTTACTGGGTATTCATAAACCAGTCAAGACACAAGGCATGTTCTACACAACCATATGTATCAAAAACATTAACATGCTAAGATTATCGAGTTCATAAAAAGGCGTAAGGATATAATAGAAGAATTATCATGCCGCCATTAAATGAATAAATTATAGAACAAATAGAAACACCCAGGTCAGGAAGTCATGCCAACAAGTCTATGCTAAGGCCAATAAGTCACGCCAACAAGTCTAGCTGGAGTGAGCGTGTAAACAGCGTGAGCGTGAAAAGTGGTTTACGTTGGCACGCACAGCGTGAGCGTAAAGGGAAATTCACGCACGCACAGCGTGAGCGTGAAAAAGTAATTCACGCACTCATAACGTGAGCGTGAAAAGTAATTCACGCACGCACAGCGTGAGCGTGGAAAATGAGCGTAAAAAGTGAGCGTGAAAAGTGATAAGAAATTCACGCACGCACGCAAAGACGTGTGCATGACTAAAAATTCACGCACTCATACAAAGATGTGTGCGTGACTAAAATTCACGCTAACACGTAAGAACGTGAGTGTGACTAAAAATACACGCAGATACGTAAGAACGTGAGCGTGACTAAAAATACACGCAGACACGTAAGAACGTGAGCATGACTAAAAATATGTGCAGACACGTAAGAACGTGAGCGTGACTAAAAATACACGCAGACACGTAAGAACGTGAGCGTGACTAAAAATACACGCAGACACGTAAGAACGTGAGCGTGACTAAAAATACACGCAGACACGTAAGAACGTGAGCGTGACTAAAAATATACGCAGACACGTAAGAACGTGAGCGTGACTAAAAATACACGCAGACACGTAAGAACGTGTGCGTGACTCAGGAACCATCGTCCCAAGCCAGAAATTAAGTTCCCATGGTTCAGAACCCATGGACAACCGAGAATACACGCCAGGTTGGGAGATCAAACCCATGAACAACTGAGAATACAACAACTTAGATCTAGAAGAAACAAGCCAAAGAAATCAAAAATGCTAAGTACTAAACTCTCTCAGGATCATGAGAGGAAGAGAAATGAACCATAAAAATGGTTCTCCAAGTGGGAGCAAGAAGCAAGATGTACTTGCCTGCTGTTGGTTGGTGGAGAGAGTGATGAGGAAGAAGAAGGAGTAATGGTGAAGAATGAGAGTTATGAGGAGAGAGAAGGAGATGGGAGCTTAAATAGAAAGGGTGGTGGTATGTGGTGGTTCGGTTCATGTGAACCACCATGAACCCGAGAAGAACCAACCTAAGCCGAACCAAAATAAGACTAAAGCAGAGAAGTTAAAAGCAGAAAATAAAATACAGAAATAAAATTGCAGGAAATTAAATTAACATAAAAATTAATGAGCAGATAATTAATTAACATGAAATTATAGGAATTTAAATAAAGGATAATACATGATAAATATTAAATAAATACATATGAGTTGTACATGTATAAAAATACGCATTCTTGTATAAAAATATGCATTCTTGGAATGGGGTATGACAGAGGAATAACAAAATAAATATTTGTTAGTTCCAAACGGCGCAATCTAGGAACAGAGTCGGTGCAAATAAAGATTTGACATCTCGAATGTCTTCGAAATACGCCATTTTTTTTCTGGCGGCTAGGATTAGGGTTAGGGTTTAGATGGGGCTGCTAGAGCTAGGGTTAGGGTTTCCATGGCAAGAGAGGCTAGGGTTAGGAGGGGGGCGGGAGGGTGCTGGAGGGGTGCGGGAGGGGGGGCGGGGTGGGGTGCTGCTGGGAGGGTGCTGGAGGAGGGGGGGTAGGATGTAGCACCCAGTTTCCCAAATGAGGGTAATTTTGAAATTTCGTGTTTATAATTATTTTAATAATGATATTTAATTCATGATATGATTTTTGGTGATTTTAAATCATTTTAAAATTATTTAAATCAATGACTTATGGTTTTGACGTTTTGCTAGTGAAACCCTAGAGACTGTTTGACCTAGAGCCTAACCATGTGATTATGATATTTTAATGTCATTTTTGGCCAAAGAATATTTTTGCATTTGACCTCTTTGATTTATTTTGATATTATTTTATTATTTATGATATTGTTTTGGGATTATTTGAGTCGGGTTCGAATTTTAACTCAATCCGACTTGAAACGGGGACCCGGGGGTAGTTTGACTCTAGTGGGACCCACATACTAGTTAGGCATGGCCCACATGATATTAATTTTAGTCCACATGATAGAAATATTTTAGTTAGAGGTTAGACTAATTATTATGGATAAGGTTAGTGTGATTAGAGACTTTAGAATGACTAATTTAGCCCCAACCAATTAGCCCTTTCCTAATACTCATAGAATAGATTAGTGGGGGCATTTTGGACCTTACCATAATAGGACAAATAGCCCCATATGGCCAGCCACTTTGGGAGAGGATAGGCTCAAGTTCATTTCATTATTCTCATCCACACTCTCTCTCTTGTTCTTCCCCAAATTCCTAGAGAGCAATCCCTAGCAATTTCTCTACCAAATCCTTCCATTTCACCACCAAATCTTCTTCTTTCCTTCTCCATTATAGCCAAGGAGGAAGCTATCCAAGTTTGGGAGGATTCGGAGCTCGTTTGTGTCCTTTTGGAATCTCTACGTGTCGGTGTCGCTCCGGGAAGGCTTTTCTTCGATTCGATCTACCGGGCGGTATAAATCCCTTCTTCTTTTCATTTTCTCATGCATATAGGTCTATTTTGAACCCATAGGAATGACCCCCATGGTTGTATCTCCATTTGTGTCCATTTCATGTCCATTTGGAGGTCATAGGAGTGTCCTTTGTGTTGTTGTTGTGTCCATGTGGGAAAAATCCCAAATTTGGACACACTATGTGTTGTTGTTATGTATGAATGAATTATTACATGTTTAATCTCATATTTTTGTATTGGAGATGTGTTCTATAGTGTCTCATATATATATATATATATTAGTGTAGAGAGTGAGTTCTTGATATATTATGTTATATACTTGTGTTCTTTTGTCTCAAACTACCTAAATCCGTCATGATTTTTATCCACGTTTTTAATTTCAGTCCTAACTTAGAAATGTCATAACTTCTAGCTCAAAGTTTGGTTTAATCTTCCATTTTTTTAAAAGAAGCGTATTGAAGTTAGATTTCCAAAAACATGTATTAATAGGCCTAATTCTTTCTGTAACTTTCTGGAGAATTATTTGAGTGTCAGCTGTACGAAAGACAAACGCGTTCTCGGTGTTTTTGCGATTCCGGGAGTTTCCGGAAACGAAAACGCGATCCGTTTGAAGTTTCGGAAAGCTAACACATAGATATATAACATACTTTAATCCTAAATTTTAATTCATACTGAGATGGTACAGTATTGATTATTAGTAGGAGTTACTATTCGGCATATGCATCTTGTGCACCCTTGTATGTAATATAATGTTCTATTTGATTTTAACCCATGTTAATGTATATACATTATGTAATTAAATAGAGAATGCAAGTATGAGTAAATGGTTAAATAAATGATGTATGAGGTGTAAGTATCCTATCTAATGTAAGCATGTATAAGTATGGCTTGTGATGAATATGTAGGTTCCATAGTATGTAATATATGGTGCATATAGTGGTGCAAGAGAATAAATGAATGATGAATGAATGCAAGCATGAATGTAATGTAATAATAGATGTAATGCATGATATATTAGATGAATGAAACGATATATATGATATATATCCTCTTTACATTAATGTATATATGGTTGAATGCAAGCATGTAGGAATGCAATTAATGTAATGTATGTAAGCAATACATAAATGCATGAATGAAAGAATGATATACAATGCATGCATAAAAGTATATAATGAATGCTAGATATAAATGCAAGGTATATATGTAATGATAGATATGAATGCATAATGTATAAATATTGTAAATGCAATATCAGATTTCATATGTAGACATAGAACCAATGCATAGCTGATATTTAGATTGAATGTTAGTTCATTTTAGGTTGTTCGAACATTGAACTGTCCATGTAAGCATATATACCTTCCTTTTCCTATTGCCAAGCCAATTTTAGTTTTCAATATAGTGGAATGTCTATGAATGTAATGTTAACCTTCGACCCCTTAATTCGAAATATTAGTTAATTTCAGTATTAGACAATGCATGAGCTGTATGCATATGGGATGTTGGCTTAATGGCAGATTTTAGATAACATGGTTCATTTTATGTGGTTAGTTACACCAGTTTATGGGATAGCTCACTTTAGTTTATATGTAAGTGTGGAACTAAACACAGAATGAACTTCACCCTCTACACAAGGACACCCTACTCTATATCAACCACCATGCCATGTAACCCTTCTCTAAATGATTGCTATAATATATATAGATTTATGTAAAGTATAGATGCATGTTAGTTATAACTTAAATAGTCTCTACTCTAATGTATATAGATGTATACTTGTAGCCATGCATGTTAAGTATAATACATGTGTAATGTAGATGGGTTAGCTTTGTGCCATGTGTAGTGTAAACACATAACTAGTGTTGATTTCTCTTTTCATGTACACCTCCATGTTCACACACACACATAGCTTTACATGTTAGTTCCTTTCTCTTATATATATATATATTATATATATATATATATATATATATATATATATATATATATATATATATATATATATATATATATATATATATATATATATATATATATATTATATATATATATATATATATATATATAATATAGAATATGCATGATAGTGATGTATCTTGATGTGTGACTTGTGTTGGCTTGTATAGCTTTGTGATTGGTGTGTGACTGCTAGCCTAGGCTTGGTTAGGCCTAGTGAGACTTATTAGACTTGTTTGGGCTAGGACTTGACCTAGTTGACTAGTGTGGTTGACTAGAGTTGACCAAGTGTTGACTTTAGTCTAGTTTGACCTAGACAGCATGCAGATGCATTATAGATTACTATTATCATCCCCTGTATACATCTTGACTTGTGTTGCTCTAACTAGGAGTCAGGTACCTGATCTCGGACAGTACATTTACTTCAGACATTTAGATACGAGGCGAGTACATTCTCTGACCGTTTCATACTTGTTTGGATTTACATTTTTGCTCTAGATTACTGTACTTGATGCTGACACAATCATTATCACGGATTAGTACTATGTAGATCTTCTTCTGAGATGTTATCTCCTTGTATTCACTAAATACATATTGTGATGTACGTTTCACTTACATATTGTATTTATTGAATATCTTTATCATTGTACACTCATTATGTATATTGTACTCTCATTATCACATTGAGCCGTTGTACAAGCCATTGTACAAGCCATTGTACGAGCCATTGTATAAGCCATTGTACAAGCCATTGTACAAGGTAACGTAACTGAATTGGATCCTTGTGTATTGATTGGGGAGGGAGAGTAAAATTGGTTATGTGATCAATCCTATTGTATAAGAAATTGTATATGTCCATTGTACACCCACGTACAAAGGAGTCCCATTTTATTGTATAACCTAACCCGTTTACATAACCATATTGTGCTCTAAATCACATGTTGCTTACAGTTCTTACTTATCATATATAGATATTTTCCATTATCAAATCTCTGCTGTTTTTATATATATTCTTCTTTCAGCATTTCATGTACCTTACTCTATTGCATGCTTTATATTTTCTAACATGATATGAACTGCGTGAGATGTTTTGTGCTCGCTCCCGTCCTGACTGGACCTGTTAAAAATTTTACAGAGGATGATGAGGAACCCTGCACCCTTACTTGGAGTTTGCCTAGTTGACACTCGCGACCTGGACCCCTGGGGAGGTTCAGGCAGCTGCTCAGGATGATACTTTGTATAGTGTAGATAGCTTAGACTGTCCTTTCTTTTCATGTTTAGTTGTTGTCTTATTTTCAGAGTTGTAT
The DNA here is from genome assembly GCA_029216955.1 of Iris pallida. Classification (NCBI taxonomy): domain Eukaryota; kingdom Viridiplantae; phylum Streptophyta; class Magnoliopsida; order Asparagales; family Iridaceae; genus Iris; species Iris pallida. The sequence goes on from JANAVB010023121.1 coordinate 322,252, forward strand.
ATTTTAGAGATGTTGAGACTTGTTATTTCTTTCTGCTGTACCCCAGTTGAGGATTTCTTATCTATTTTCCATCATGCTACATTCTACCTTAGATTGTGATTGGTTGTACCTCTGTGTTGGCCCTCCTTATGGAGTATTCATATTATGTTAGTTATAGTTCATGACCTAGAACAGCGTTACTACCGTCGAGACTGCGGCGTAGGCTGGGCGTTGATACGCTCTCGTACCCTCACAGTGGGTGCGGGTCTGACACACGGAGGCTGCTAGGGTTCGTGGGCTGCTTCAGGGGGACGAGGG